>BLSH010384229.1:7581-19391 GCA_018402905.1 Glandirana rugosa | reverse complement strand
CCTTGATGAAAGCTCAGAGTTGGCACCTGAACCCCATGGCCATCTGTCTTTCACCTCAGCCCCTTGTAAATCAGCCAAGCAGTCTGAGCCCCAAGTCGTGCAACAGTCTCGTATGCTTTTTGATGACTCTCCTGGTGTGCTTTCCGTGGGTCATCCACATAGCCCTGCCCCAGAAGTGGAAGACAATGAGTGCACCGATTCCCAACCACTTCTGTTGCAGGATGAGGACATGGAAACCCCACCGCAGCACGTCTCTGATGATGACGAAACACAGGTGTCAACTGCTGCAGCTTTCCACAGTGTGCAGACTGACAAGGAGGGCAGTGGCGAAGGGTGGGTGGAAGATGATGTGGAGGAGGATGATGAGGTCCTAGACCCCACATGGAATGAGGGTCATGCGAGTGACGTGTGCAGTTTGGAGAAAGAGGTGGTGGTCGCACAGAGGCACCAGCACAGCAAAAGAGGAAGCAGCTTGCAAAAGTGGAGCGAGCATCCCCTAGACAGTATGCCTGCTACTACCCACCACACCCAGGGACCTAGCACACCAAAGGCAGCTCAAAGGCGTTTCCCGGTGTGTGGCAGTTCTTCAGACAACGTGCTGACGACAAGACACGAGTGGTTTGCACACTGTGCAATGAGAGCCTGAAGCGAGGCATAAATGTTCTAAACCTGAGCACAATCTGCATGACCAGGCATCTAAATTCAAAGCACTTGCTGCAGTGGAATAAGTACCTCAAAATCCAAGAAAGGTCTCTGCCTTCTCCTGCTTCCTCTTCTGCTGCTGCCTCGGCCTCTTCCTCCACCTCAACAGTGCCAGTGTCACCTGCCACCCAGCAAACAGAGCATGTGACAGCAACGCCACCATGTCCGCCACCGTCCCCAAGCATTTCCACACGGTGCCATGGAAGGTTACAACTCTCCATCTCCCAAACACTGGAGAGAAAGAGGAAGTACCCCCCTACCCACCCGCGACCCCTGGCCCTGATTGCCAGCATTTCAAAATTCCTGGCCTTTGAAATGCTGTCATTCCGTCTGGTGGACATGGACAGTTTCAAAAACCTGATGGCGGTGGCTGTCCCACAGTATGTGGTTCCCAGCCGCCACTACTTTTCCAGGCGAGCCAACCCTTCCCTGCACAAACAAGTCGGGGACGAGATCAAGTGTGCACTGCTCAACGCCATCTGTGGCAAGGTCCACGTAACCACTGATACGTGGACCAGTAAGCACGGGTAGGGACGCTATATCTCACTAACTGCACACTGTGCAAATGTAGTGGCGGTTGGGCCTGAGGCGGCTAGCCATTTGGCGCATGTCCTTTCGCCACCGAGGATTGCAGGGCATTTCTCATTGCCTCCTGTTGCCTCCTCCTCCTACTGCACTTCCTCCTCTACCACCTCCTCATCTGCTCAGTGTAACAACTTCACCACCAACTTCAGCACATCCGGGGGGAAACGACAGTAGGCTGTTTTAAAACTGATATGTTTGGGTGATAAACCCCACACGGCGCAGCAGCTGTGGACAGGCATTGAACAACAGACCGATGAGTGGTTGTTGCCACTGAGCCTCAAGCCCGTCCTGGTGGTGTGCGATAATGGGCGAAATCTCCTAGCAGCCCTGGGCCTAGCCGGTTTGACGCACATCCCTTGCATGGCTCATGTGCTGAATTTGGTGGTGCAGAAATTTCTAAAAAGCTACCCGGATATGTCAGAGCTGCTGCAGAAAGGGCGGGCCGTCTGTGCGCACTTTCGGCGTTCTCATCCTACTGCTGCTCGCCTGTCTGCGCTGCAGCGGAACTTAGGCCTTCCCGCTCACCACCTCCTATGTGACGTGCCCACAAGGTGGAACTCCACCTTGCACATGCTGGAGAGACTGTGCGAGCAGCAGCAGGCAATGGTGGAGTTTCAGCTGCAGCACGCACAGGTAAGTCGTTCTGCGGAACAGCACCACTTCACCACCGAGTGGGCCTCCATGCGAGACCCATGTACAGCCATTGGTATACTTGTTTTTTTTTATATGTCTTAATATTTTGGGGGCTACCCCAATTTGAAAAAAAACAAACTAACAAATAACAGTATTGGCTACCTCCTCCTCCTCCTCCACCACCGCCACTTCCACCTACATTGCCACGGTCACGGCCTAGTCAACCTCTAGGCTCCTACTCCACATCCACCTCCTCCTCCCATTTTTATTTTTTTATGTGATTTTAAGTTATTTCCCTATCCACATTTGTTTGCAGGGCACTTGTCCTACTCTTACCCCCATTTTGCTTCCTTTTGCAGCCCTCTAGCCCTTTCCAGGACTTTTTTACAGCCATTTTTGTGCCCAAAAGTTCCGGTCACCATTGACTTCAATGGGGTTCGGGGTCCGGGGTCAAGTTCGGGTCAAGTTCGGTACCGAACCAAACTTTTCTGTGAAGTTCGGCCGAACCAGACAAACCCGAACATCCAGGTGTCCGCTCAACTCTACATATACTATTTTTCTGTACTGTGAAATTTTCTCAATAAACTTTTATGGAACTAAAAAGTTTGAAGCAACATGGGAACCTTGGGCAAAGTATATGAACATTTCCCTAACGCCTACCTAGATTTCTGTTCTCCTAGTCTCTTCCTTCATCCCCCCTTCTCTTTTCCTTTCGTTTCTTGTTTTTCCGCTCTTTCATGTTTAGATTTGATTGCAGACTTCATCTATTTTCACACTACCGCTAGAGAGGGGGACTTTTAGGCATAAGTAACAGTTTTATGTGACAGAGAAACACAATTTGGGGATAAAGTTTGGGGAGACTTCTTTGGATGGGAGTTGGAAAATTATAAATACTCAATCTAGCATTTCCCGATGAGCATTGAGTTCTATTTTCTAGAAGGTGCGGGGCTCCAGCCCACTCTACTAAACACCTATGAGATTTTATGTACAGGGCCCAGAGCACCTTCCAAACCTAGCTTCCTGGAAGCTTCATTGCCTTACCGTATGAGTGTACTCCTCTGTCCTCTCATCTACATGAATGGACAGACTTATCGTCCTGAACTACACTCAGCTTCCAACCTCATTCTCAGCATAAGTCTCACCCTCCCCCCTCCCCAGTTTTAGCTCCCTGTTGCCTATTGCCATATATGGGAACGTACACAACTGATTAGCGGTTGACAACTCATAAGTGGATTGTGCGTCTTGGGTCTAAATAGGGGATGCTCTCCCCCTACCGACACAGTTTGATTCCATCTGGGGTGTCAGGGGGGGACAGGTCCCGCCTAAACTTACTAGGCACCAGGCCCATAATGTCCCTTTCTCATGTTTGGAACAAAACAGGAGTATTGTTGAAAAGTCAACTCTCCAGGAAAACTGATATTGTAAGACTTTAGTTGTATTAGCCAGAATCGGTAGAGTACCACTGTTGTCCCGTTAGCTTTAAAATGTTTTGAACTCAGATTGATGCGATGTATGTTGTATTATCTCTCCCTAGTCACAGCTTGCTCCCTGAGGGGGTCCTGGAGAGGAGGCACAACATCTCTCACCATACATGGTATATTCTCAATTATATAACGATGTAAGGCTATTGTTTCTCTCTTATGCCTAAATGTTTGTTCTCTTCGTGTCTCAATGTATGACAGATCCTTGCTACCAGCATTTATATTTTCTGTTATTTTGAAAATCTCAATAAGAAATATTTAAACATTAAAAAAAAAAAAAAAAAAAAAAAAAGAAAATTAATTCAAATACTTTGTCCTGAAGAGCCACTTGCGTATATGAAGGAAATCCTCAATGTTCTAATGTAGCTCAACCAGCCAGTCTATAAGGTTAACCACTTCAGCCCAGGAAGGATTTCCCAGTTTAGGACCAGAGCACTTTTTGCGATTCAGCACTGCATCGCTTTAACTGACAATTACGCAGTGGTGCAACGTTGTACCCAAACTAAATTTGCGTCCTTTTTTTCCCACAAATAGAGCTTTCTTTTGTTGGTATTTGATCCCCTCTGCGTTATTTCTGATCACCGATATAAACAAAATAAGAGCGACAAGTTTGCTAAAAAACAAATATTTCTTACTTTTTGCTATAATTTTTTTTGAATATTTTACTAGTAATGGCGGCGATCTGCAATTTTTAGCAGTACTGCGATATTGCAGTGGACATGTCGGATCATTTTGACACTTTTTTGGGTCCATTGGCATTTATACAGCGATCAGTGCTATTAAAATGCACTGATTACTGTTTAAATTCCCTTGGCAGTGAAGGGGTTAACCTGGAGGGGGTGCTCTAAGGGTTAACTGTGTCCCCTGTGTATGTTCTAACTGTATGGGGGCTGGGCTGGCAGGGGGAGAGGAGTAGCCTCTGATCACATCCCTTCCCCCTCTGTCATAAGGGAGTCTTGTGTTTACATACAAAAAAAGGATATCAGGGAACTGGAGAAAGTACAGAGAAGGGCAACCAAACTAATAAAAGGCATGGAGGATCTTAGCTATGAGGAAAGACTAGAGGAACTGAATTTATTCTCTCTTGAGAAGAGGAGGTTAAGAGGGGATATGATCAACATGTACAAATATATAAGTGGTCCATATAGTGAACTTGGTGTTGAGCTATTTACTTTAAGGTAATTACAAAGGACAAGGGGGCACTCTTTACGTCTAGAGGAAAAAAGATTTCATCTACAAATATGGAAAGGTTTCTTCACAGTAAGAGCTGTGAAAATGTGGAATAGACTCCCTCCAGTGGTGGTTTTGGCCAGCACGGTTGATTGCTTAAAAAAAGGCCTGGATTCTTTCCTTAATGTAAATAATATAACTGGGTACTAATATTTTCAGGTAAAGTTGATTCAGGGTGTATCCGATTGCCTCACGGGGGATCAGGAAGGAATTTTTCCCCCGTTATAGCAAATTGGATCATGCTTTACTGGGGTTTTTTGCCTTCCTCTGGATCAACTGTGGGTGAAGGATTGTATATGGGATTGTTTGGTTATATATAAATTATTATTTTTTTTTTTTTTTTTTTGGTTGAACTAGATGTACTTGTGTCTTTTTTCAACCTGACTAACTATGTAACTATGGACCTCCGTTCTCTCACTCGGCAGGTAGCCAATGGAGATCGAGTCTGCCCTACCCGCTCCCTGGCCCCCCGGATCACAGTGAGCACCCAAGGTGACGGCGTTTCACGATAACGAACCACTTTGTCGGCGGGCGGTCGGCAAGTGGTTAAACAGTGTGTCACACGATAACCCTAATAAAGCACAATATAACATAAGGGTAAATAGGAGTTATAAAGGGAGGGGGGATACCCCATGGGTTTTAGCTCGTCAGCTGTTTTAAGGGTGAGGGTAAGAAAAGATCAATAAGTTATTCAATTGGAATTGCTGGAGTTATTCAGAGATGTGGGGTGTGGCTTCAGGGTTATAGCTAGAATCATCCCATAAATCCCAGGTCTTTGAAAAGTTGGGTAGAGTGTCGTGTATTATTGCCTTCAGGTGTTCCAGTGTACAAATGTGAGCAATATTTTGCAAAAGTTGGGACTGTGAAGGGGGTGTAGAGGACAGCCAACATTTACGTATCGCTCTTTTGGCGGCTAATAGGATAAAGGTCATCAACCTTCTTGAGTATTTAGAGATCCGTTGTAACGGGAGTCCTAATAGATAGTTCATTGGGTCTAAGGGAAGGTCCATGCTGAATATATCCTGTAGGAGGGATTGTACTGAGATTCAGAAAGGTTGAATCACTGGGCAGTCCCAAAAAATGTGGTAATGTGTGCCCGTAGCCTTGTAACATCTCTAACATGTCTGGGGGAGAGAGGGGTCATATTTATGAAGGATTTCTGGTGTCCTGTACCAGAATAAAAGAATTTTGTAGGCCGCCTCTCTCTGTTCCACACATCTAGAAGATTTGGAAATTGAGTCCCAGATTTTTCCCCATTGTGGGAGAGATATGGATGCTTGAATGATGTTGGCCCATTTTTGCATGTAACTATGAGAGGTCTCTGTAAGTGGAGGGAACTCAAGGAGGATTTTATATATCGATGAGATGAGGCCAGGTTGGTACGGGCCTTGGGCGCTCAGTAACTCAAATGCCGTAGGTTGTTCCAGGGATAGGGTTGGAGATTTGGAACCAAAAAAGTGTTTAATGTGGACATTAGAAAAGAAGAGGTTGTGTAGGATCTCATATTTGTCGTAAAGTTCTTTGAAGGAAATTTGTTTCCTCATCACTGGGTGCACTAGGTCACGGAGCTGTAAAATGCCAGCCTGTGACCATGGGTGCATGCGGCTATAGGATAGGCTGTCAGGTATATCTGGATTGAAAAGTATGTTAAGGAGAGGTGGGCATGGGGAGGAGAGGGAGAACCTTCTGAGACATTTCCTCCATATAGACAAAGTGAACAGCATTGGACCTAGACATAGACTCTTAAGTTGAGAGATTGATGAGTCTAGCTCCGACCAGAGTAAGGAACACAGGTGTACCGGGCAAACTAAACTAAGTTCAATCTCAGACCATCTGCTAGAGACAAATCTTGCCGTCCAGGAAATGGTTGCTTTAAGGTGTGTAGCTAAGAAATATTTGGCAATATCTGGGGCCCCCAGTCCTCCGCGAGAGCGGGGAGCAAAAACCACTGAGCTTGCTATCCTGTGGGCTCTGTTGCACCAGAGAAACCTCAGGAAGGACCGCTGGATGTGTTTAAGTTGTGTCATTGGAGCATTTATAGGCAAGGTTTCAAACAAATATAAGGAAGTATTGACACCTTGGGAACATTTATCCTTCACAGAAGAGACAGAGGGTATTCCTCCCATTGACACATAAGTTGGTTAATTTCTGAGATGAGCAGGGGATAGTTTGCTTGATAGAGAGTGTCCTAAGTTGTGGTCAGATGTATTCCCAGGTATTTGAGGGATGAGGAACACCAATGATACGGAAAGTTGTTATGTATTGTGGTTAATAATGGGGGGGAATATGTATAGGAAGAGCTTCCGTTTTATCTGTGTTTACTTTATAGCCGGAGAGGAATCCGAATTTGTTCAACAGAGAGTGGAGATTAGGGAGGGACATGTGGGGTTTTGTCAATGTTAGGAGTATGTCATCAGCAAAAAGTGATAACTTATACTCCCTTTGTCTTAGCGAGACCCCGCAGATGTTAGGATATGTCCTTATAGCTTCAGCCAAGGGTTCTAGACATAGGATAAAAAGTAAGGGAGAAAGGGGACATCCTTGCCTATTGCCATTACTAAGGGAAAAGGATGGTGACAAAAATGAGGACAGTTGTACTTGGGAGGTAGGACATGAATATAATGCTCGGAGGGCTGCGACAAATGGGCCTGTAAATCCATATCGGGAGAGGGTAGCGAACATGTAGGGCCAACTGAGCCTATCAAAGGCTTTTGAGCATCTAGGCTCAGAATAAGGGATGGACGGGAAATTTTATTTAATAAGTCTATGAGGTCAAAGGTGCATCTGGTATTGTCATCAGCATGTCTGGAGGGTACAAATCCTACTAGATCTTTATGTATAAGCTTAGGAAGCATGTGAGTGAGTCTGTTTGCTAGGATTTTTGTAAATATTTTGTAGTCCGAATTAAGTAGAGCAATGGGTCTATAGTTGTCAGGTATAGTTGGGGTTTTGCCAGGTTTTAGAAGAACGGTGATATGAGCGTGAAGGAAGTGGGGCTAAGAAACAGTACCTTTCAATAAAGAGTCAAACAAGTTGAGCAAGTAGGGGCTTAAAATGGGGAGGAAGGTTTTATAGTAGAAATATGATAGACCGTCAGGACCAGGGTTTTTTTGTGAAGGGAGGGCTTTCACTATCTCAGCTAATTCTTCTGGGGTGATATTGACATTGACCAGGGAGGTGTGGGCTGGAGACAGTTTGGGTAGGTGTAAGGAGGCAAATAAAGTTTCAAACTTGTCTTGGGAAAAGATGTATTTAGGGTCTGCTTTTAAAAGTTATAGAGCTTCTGATAGAATTCTCCAAAAGCCTTGGACATTGTTTATGGACAGTGGGTGGGGATGCCATTGGCTTGTAAAAGAAGGTCGGGGAAGGAGTTAAACAGACGGGGTTTAAGTTTATTTACCAGGGGGCGTGACCGGATGCTTGGGTGAGTGGACACGTGTGCGGCGGCTTCCGTCCTTCTCCCGACGAAGATCCTGATGGCGGACCGCCGCAGAGTACCACCGCGTACCTAGCCGGGAGGCGCCTGAAAGCCGGATACCTCGCCAGGAGACACAAGCGGGCTGACCCGCTCGAGGCTGGTGGCAGGAGGAGCAGAGAGGGGGCGGCGACAACCCCTGGAGCAGACTCATTCCTAAACGCGCAATACGCTAATACGGTGAGGTGAGGCAACATAGAGGTGCGGTGGCTTGTATGTAAAGCCCTAAAGGTACGTAGCGGTGGTTTCTCGCATCACTAACCTGGCATAAGGAAAGAGGGGATGGATGAGATGAGACCATGTAAAGGCTGTGAGGACTGACATAAAAAACTCATTAAGAAATCTGTCATTAACCAGCCGCAGCACTGCCTCTCTCTTAAACCGAGAGTAACACACTGCATATCAGAAAGAATACCATTGGCAAAGTGCTATCTCTCCCTTGACAGTGAAGCTGTCCTCCCAGACAGTGAAGCTAAGACGCATGTGTTCTTTTCTTTTTCTCTCTTTGTATGCACCAGAGCAGAAGCCCTGGGCATAGGAAAGTCGAAAGGCCTGTTTAGATTGTCTGTAAAAGGGGTGCAGTGTGAGGGCACCCTGATTAAACCATCAAACCATAAATCGGTCGGCCACTTTGCATAAATAGACGGCTGGATTTTACTACTTTATGCAGTACAAGGTGGGTTATCCTGCCGCAGCGGTAATACGCCATTTAATACCCGCTGGTTGGACATAAATTGGTATGTGCAGGACTCTTTCCATTGTACTGGAAACAGTATTGTAGTGTCTGTTTACTGGGTGACTACCGGGTGAACCCCCCCTTTCCCCTTTCTTTCCCCTTTTTTTTTTTTTTTTTCATTGCTGGGGGTACGCACCTTAATGGTATTCAGCAGGGCAGACTGACAGGAACCTATATATTGCCCATTTAAGGGGAATAGCCCTGTTAGACTAGTGTAAGCTGTACCATTGCACTCTCCAAAGTATCAATCATATGGGCCCTTGGTGCTGTATTGGCGGGAGGAGCTAGTGGGATGGTGAGGGCACCCACTGAGTGCTAAAAGGGCAGGCAGCAACCAGTGGAGGTCAGAAGATCAGAAACAGGCAATCAAGTGGCGCAAGGCAAGGAAGGAGAAAGGAAAAGGGGGAAAATATCGCTGAAGCAAAAACAAAATACTTGTTACATACCTGGTGGAGGAGTCTGACTTATGTAGTGGGTAACCTCCCTTACGACCCTGACTCGCGAACCCCTGATAGAGTAGACAGGTGGCTCGGGAGTGCAGGATGGCACGAGGGTCGGACTGGGTCACTGGTGATGGTATAGGTCCGTTGGTGCACTCGTGCACTAGAAGAATGGTCGTACAGTCTGGGTCGTGAAACAGGCTGGCAGTGCGGTACAAGAGGAGCAGGCAGGCGGATAGTCGGGTTCAGGCTGGGTCGTCAACAGGCGGGCAAGCAGTACAGGAAGGCTTGGCAAGAGAGTGGTCGTAGACAGTCAAGGGGTCGGTGCAGGCAGAAATCAGCAAACTCAGACAATCCGGGTCACAGGAACAGAGGAACAGATACAGGTAGCTCAGGAAAACACACTATATGCTGTAGATCAGACAGCAGAGTCTGTGTGCTGCTAAGGTGTTTAAATAAGGCAGCCTGGCTCCCACCAAGGTGCAGAAAGTCCACTTTAGCCATAGATTCTCTTCCTAACAATACTAAAGCATGGTAAGAGACAAAGGAAAGGAAAAGATGAACCAAGCAGCTACCACACAGGAAAAACCAGTGCACTCCCCAGTAAAGGGGGGGGGCGACCCCCCACTATGCAAACCAAAAATCCAACAGGAGGGCCAGTGGCTCGGAAAAGCCAAATAAAAGGGACAAAGACAGACCAGAAATTAGAATTGTCACAATCAATTATCGAAGAAAAAAACGGATGGAGAGACCGAACCAACTATAAGGGAAGTGCTAGAAGTGATAAATTCTTGTAAGTCCATGATGCAGGGGATGAATGAACAACTGAAAAACCTCAAGGAGGAAATGAGCTTGATAAGGCACGACGCACAAAAAACACGCAAGAAAATTACGGAAATGAAAGGAAGGATTAGTCAAATTGAGGATGATTTGAATCCAATGAAGAAAGAAATTCTGCTATTGGAAAAAAAATTGACACATACATAACTAAAACCGAAGATATGGAGAACAGACTGAGAAGAAACAACCTGCGGATAGTTGGACTTCCTGAAAGAAGTGAAAGATCGAATCCTATAGACTTTATTGAAAGCTGGTTAGTTGAGAATATTGGGAAGGAAGCCCTTTCTCCCTTTTTTGCAATAGAAAGAGCACACAGGGTTCCATTCAGGCCCCCACCAGGAGGAAACCCTAGATCCTTACTGATTAAAATACTGTTTTTCAGAGATAAAGAAGTGATTCTGCGGAAGGCGAGGGAGAAAGAAACTTTAATGTACAATGGCAACAGGATCTCAATCTACCCAGATTACTCAGAAGTACAAAAGAAACGAGCAAAATATGTGGATATAAAAAAGAGGTTTCAAGAGTTAAATATCACATATGCAATGTTATACCCTGCAAGATTGCGAATAGTGGCGGGAGGAAAAACCATCTTTTTTAATAGGCATTGTACTGGCTAGAGAAGAATAGTGAGAGACCCCGGATAATGGGAGGAATACAGAAATAAGCCGCCAGAAGAGGCAGGTCGTTGAGTCAAAATAAAGCAGACTACTCTTACATTATATGCAATGGGAGATAGGAAGTAGGAAGCAGCTTGAAAGTTTTTTCTTTTTTGTGTGTGTTTTTTTTTGGACACAGTGGAGAAGGAAAGATCACAGAGATCATGGGGAAAGGGAGGGAGGGGGGTGGGGGGTGGTTAAATGTGATGGGGAGGGTAGGAAGGGGGGTAGATTTGGTCATGAAAAAAGCCCAGCAGTTGGAACCAGAAGGGGTCGAATGAGTGAAATAGGTGAGAGGTACTCCCAGCCCGGACCTCCTTGGGGGTGAGGGGAGGGAGAAGGTTGAATGGGATTGAGTTAGAGAAGCGAAGAGTGAAAGAGAGGGACACAAAAGCACAACCAGAAAGTAAGAATCAAAAAAGGAGTATGACACTGAAAGAAAGTATAAGAGCACAATTCGAAATAAAAGGGAAAATAGTTATAGCAAGGGAAATACACATTAAAAAACGATTAAACACGTTTAGGTGGTATAAAGACAATATAAGGAAACATGCAGGCTGAAAGATGGAGGATATGCTCATGGAACGTAAGAGGACTAAATGATATGAAAAAAAGAGGAGCAATTTTTGCAACAATCAAACGATATGACACAGCAATAGTGTGTTTACAAGAGATGCATTTAATAGAAGAAACAACTAGATATTTGACATATAAGTCCTTTTATATAGATGGTAACAACAGATAGAAATGACAAAATGTTCTTTTATGGCGGGGACAAAAATGGTAATATGAGTGAGGAGCACTTATACTCCACATTCAACTTACCATAGTGTCAACTTTAGAGAATATACAGTTTATAGATCAACAAAGAAGATAATTTACGTAGAGAACATTTGTGTGATAACGACACAGTATAGCAAACTAACAACGTTTTTAACGAGGAGAAAAAAAGTATAGTAAATCAGGAGAATGCAAGGTACTCGTATAGGAGGTAGAAAGTCGGACGTACAAAGGAATATAACAGAAATATGG
>BLSH010384228.1:257453-275818 GCA_018402905.1 Glandirana rugosa | reverse complement strand
CGTTCTGTAATGCAGGATGAGATCTGCAATAGACTATACCTAGTCCAGTCAGATCGTTCTGTAATGCAGGAAGAGATCTGCAATAGACTCTACCTAGTCCAGTCAGATCGTTCTGTAATGCAGGATGAGATCTGCAATAGACTATACCTATGTAAGGCAATATAGCTTAAGACTTCATTTTTGTGTCTAAATGACGATTATATGAGATGAAATGTATTCGTGCTGAAGGCAGCACTTTTGAGCTGTTGTTTTTAACTTGCATAAGACTTTTGCCCTATTGACTCATGTTTATGGCTGGCTATATTTGTTATCTGACCAAGACATCATGTCTGGTCAACACATCTTGTCTGGTCAACAGCAAAATGCTTCGTTAGGGCGAAAACAGTTTTTACCTGTGTATAGGTGCAAAGTTTATTTGCTGACCAGCGCGTGATGCTAACTATGACAGTATTTTTGTAACACGTACACACTTTTGTAAGCCCCCACCTTTGTTCCCTAGACTGTATAAAAACCCTTGCTTGTCAAATAAACCTCGGACACCTGAGAATACATTTACCCACTGTTTCACTTTGTATTATTGGGTGTCTCACAGATCTGTGGATCTCTGGAGTGAACCTGCATTACCTGAACATTTGGGTGGTCGTACAAGAGATTTTTCCTTTCATACCTAGTCCAGTCAGATCGTTCTGTAATGCAGGATGAGATCTGCAATAGACTATACCTAGTCCAGTCAGATCATTCTGTAATGCAGGATGAGATCTGCAATCTGTCCCTCAAAGCAGATCGTTCTGTAATTCAGGATGAGATCTGCAATCTGTCCCTCAAAGCAGTAATAGTAGTCTCCACCTAGTCTACAATCAGATCAATGAGATGTTATATTATATATATCTGCAATCTGTCCCTCACAGAGCCGGCAACATCCTCTCCCTACACTACCCAGAGAGCATGTGACTCCAGCTTATATAGAGGCTGGGTCACATGATGCACTGGCCAATCACAGCCATGCCATTAGTAGGCATGGCTGTGATGGCTTCTAGGGAAAACCAGTGAAAAGCTTGTTGATTGGCTGCCAAGCAGCTATTCCACATGCGTGATAAAATACCAGAACCCAGAACCCGAACCCGGACTTTGTCTCAAACGTTTGGGTTCGGGTTCGGGACACGGACACCCGAAAGTTCGGTACGGACTCAGACTTTACAGTTTGGGTTCGCTCAACTCTACCCATCACCCATCAGTGACCACCGCCAGACAAGCAGCACCCGTCAGTGACCACCGCCAGTCACCCACCAGTGACCACCACCAGTCACCCATCAATGACCACCACTAGACACCCATCACCCATCAGTGACCACCACCAGACTCCCAGCACCCTTCAATGACCACCGCCAGTCACCTATCACCTATCAGTGACCACCACCAGTTACCTGTCACCCATCAGTGACCTCCACCAGTCACCCATCAGTGACCTCCACCAGTCACCCATCAGTGACCACCACCAGACACCCATCACCCATCAGTGACCACCACCAGACACCCGGCACCCATCAGTGACCACCGCCAGTCACCCATCACCTATCAGTGACCACCGGCAGTCACCCGTCACCCATCAGTGACCTCCACCAGTGCACTCATCAGTGGCCACCACCAGACACCCATCACCCATCAGTGACCTCCACCAGTCACCCGTCACCCATCAGTGACCACCACCAGACAACCGTCACCCATCAGTGACCACCACCAGAGACCCGTCACCCATCAGTGACCACCAGCAGAGACCCGTCACCCATCAGTGACCACCGCCAGTCACCCATCACCCATCAGTGACCACCGCCAGACACCCGTCACCCATCAGTGACCTCCACCAGTCACCCGTCACCCATCAGTGACCACCACCAGTCACCCATCACCTATCAGTGACCACCGCCAGTCACCCGTCACCCATCAGTGACCATTGCCAGTCACCCATCACCCATCAGTGACCACGGCCAGTCACCCATCAGTGACCACCGCCAGACACCCATCACCCATCAGTGACCACCGCAAGTCACCCGTCACCCATCAGTGACCACCGCCAGTCACCCATCAGTGACCACTGCCAATCACCTGTCAGTGACCGTCACACCCATGAGTATGAAATCACCTGTAAAAGTCTCACACATTTGGTATCGCCATACTCAGGAGGAGTAGTAGAATGTATTTTGGGGTGTCATTTTTGCTATGTACATGCTATGTGTTGGAAATATCATATAAATGGATAACTTTGTGTAAAAAAAATGCGTTTTTATTTTTTTCCCCACATTTTCCAAAAACTACTGGAAAAAAATGAACCATTCAAAAGACTCATTATGCCTCATAGATTATTCGTTGGGGTGTTTGCTTTCCAGAATGAGGTCATTTTGTGGGCAATTCCATTGTCCTGGTGCCCCAGGGCCTTCAAAAATGTGATAGGTCATCATAACATTAGATGTGCAATTTATGTCCCTAGAATACCTGACAGTGCTCCCTGCATGTTAAGCCTCTGTATGTGGCCAGGCTGTGAAAAATTTTCAGACATGTGATATCGCCATACTCAGGAGGAGTAGCAGAATGTGTTTTGGGGTGTAATTTGTGGTATGCATATGCTGTGTGTGAGAAATAACCTGTTACAACGACAATTTTGTGAAAAAAAAAGAAAAATAAATCTTCATTTTGCAAAGAATTGTGGTAAAAAATTACAACTTCAAAAAATTCACCATGCCTCTTACTAAATACCTTGCACTGTCTACTTTCCAAAAAGGGGTAATTTGGGGGGTATTTGTACTTTCCTGGCTTGTTAGGGTCTCAAGAAATGAGATAGGCCATCAGTATATCAGGTGTGATCAGGTGTGATCAGGTGTGATCAATTTTCAATGATCGGCACCATAGCTTGTAGACTCTATAACTTACACAAGGACCAAATAATATACACTTATTTGGGTTATTTTTTACCAAAGATAGGTAGCAGTATAAATTTTGGTCAAAATTTACAAAGAAAAATGACTAATTTGCAAAATTGTATGACAGAAACAAAGAAAAAGGCATTTTTTTCACAAAATATTCAATCTTCTTTTATTTATAGAACAAAAAATAAAAAAACCCTAGTGATTAAATACCACCAAAGGAAAGCTCTATTTCTGTGAACAAAACGATGCAAATTTCATATGGGTACAGTGTTGCATGACTGAGTAATTGTCATTCAAATTTTGATAGTGCTGAAAGCTGAAAAATGGCCTGGACAGGAAGGGGGTTTTCGTGCCCAGTACTGATGTGGTTAAAAATAACAATCATATGTTTACAAACATGTTATGCTTATCTGCTCTTTGCAATGGTTTTGCACAGAGCAGCCCATATGTTCCCCTTCTGGGGTTCCTCCTCTTCTGGCCCCTCCCCCTGTCAAGTGCCCCTATAGCAAGCTGCTTGCTATGGGGGCACTTGTGCATGTTCGCTCCTGAGCCCTGCTCTGTGTGTCCATCAGAAATTGGGTAAGCCCAGACAAAACATATATACTAAACTGCTGGCTAGACATTGATTAGATATTATGACTACTGTGGGGGGTTAGCTCAATGGGGATCACCTTTCCTGGGAAAAAGGGTAGTCCAAATGGTAGGTTTTCTTAAAATCTGATTATCGCCAGTTTTATTTTTAAAAGGTTGCATGAAAATCACATAAACAA
Source organism: Glandirana rugosa (assembly GCA_018402905.1). Classification (NCBI taxonomy): domain Eukaryota; kingdom Metazoa; phylum Chordata; class Amphibia; order Anura; family Ranidae; genus Glandirana; species Glandirana rugosa. Next base: position 272,127 of record BLSH010384228.1, on the reverse strand, counting down.
AACAGAAAATAAATCCTCGCCATGCAGACACTAACTAAACAGTTCAAGATCCTAACTCACAGGTGAAGGACTTCTCCCAGTCAACACAAAACAAAGATAATGCAAACCCTTTTCTGTCTCTCACAAAGCAGGCATCACATCAATAGCTCTCTCTCGTGTATGGCTTCCTGAGTCCCAGGCCAAGAGTAATTCTTTTCTCCAGTGTGCTTTATTTAAACCAACCCAGCCAAGGTGGATGGTAAAACCCGGAGTTCTCTGCAAATGAACGCATGCAAGGTCAAACATAACATCCATCAATCACCTCACCTTTCATAATGTCACATATCCCCCTCCCTCTGCTCAAGACCCTGCAGCTGACCAACTGTCCCAACCAGACAATGGACACAGGAAAGGGCATCTGCATTATTCTGGAGTTTCCCAGCTCTATGTTGCACTGTGAACTTAAATACTTGATGGGCAAGGAACCACCATATCACACAACTGTTTTTCTCCTTGCTATCACACATCCACTTAAGAGGGGCATGATCAGTAACTAGTTTGAATGGTCTCCCCAACAGGTAATATTGCAGGGCATCTAAGGCCCATTTGATAGCTAAATATTCCTTCTCAACAATGGCATAGTTTTTCTCATGTCTGTTAAAGTGGTTGTTAACCTGTGACAACCACTTTAACCTACAGGTAAGCCTAGAATAGGGCTTACCTGTAGGTGAACTGCATATCTCCAAAACCTGCAGGGTTCAGGAGATATGCAGTGTTTTGCATGTGCCGACGTGGCGTTCCTCCACTGACCCTGTGCTGTGACTGGTGGCTCCCGCACGCATGCGCGGGAGTGACGTCACATGACTCCAGCCAGTCACAGCACCAGAGTCGCGGCCCCAGAAGGAAGAGGGGCAGAAGATGGGTGCGGCTTTCAGCGGGGTCATTGCTGGATGCCGCAGGCTTCGTTTGCAGGTAAGTGGCACATAATGGGCTACTATGCGATGCATAGTAGCCCATTATGCTTCTACTTTACAGGGTTATATTGAGGAAGTAAACCCAATCTGGGTTTACATCCTCTTTAAGCTTTATGCTCAGGTAGCCCACTGGGTGCTCCTCCCCATCTCTGATTTGGGATAGTACCACACCCAGTCTCACATGAGAGGCATCTGTCTGTAACACAAACTCCTTTGTGAAATCTGGGGTCTCGAACACAGGTTGCTTCAAAATTTGAAATGCCTTCTCTGCCTCAGGATTCCAATTAATCATGACCGACTGTCTACTCTTTGACAGATCTGTCAGTGGGGCTGCAATGGTGGAAAATTGGATAAAAAATGCCTGTAGTACCCTGTGATTCCAAGAAATGCACAAACTTGCTTTTTATTTATAGGTTGGGGGCAACTTTTGAACCTCCTCAATCTTGTTCATCTGAGGCTTGATCAGCCCTCGACTAATAATGTAGCCAAAGTATTTGGCCTCCTTTAAGCCTATGGCACACTTTTTGGGATTGGCAATGAGTCCTGCTTTCCTAAGGGAACCTACTACTGCTTGCACCAGGGGCAAATGAGATTCCCAATCTGGGCTGTGGATGATGATATCGTCCAAATAGGTGGCTGTTTAATGGTGATGTGGTCTCAATGTCTTGTCCGTCATTTTCTGGAATGAGGCAGGAGCACCATGCAAACCAAAAGCCATCCGCTTATACTTGAATGACCCCTCAGGGGTAGAAAAGGCTGTCTTCTCTTTTGCAGATTCTATTAGGGGTATCTGCCAATAACCTTTAGTCAGATCCAAAGTACTTATGTATTGGGCACCTCCCAATCTGTCAACAAGCTCGTCAACCCGGGGCATTGGGTATGCATCGAATTTGGACACGATGTTCAACTTCCTGAAATCATCACAAAACCTTATAGTGCCATCTGGCTTTGGGACCAACACTATGGGACTTGACCAGTCACTGTGGGACTCTTCTAACATGTCCAACTCTAACATGTTCTTTATTTCATTTGCAACTGCTTCTCACCTAGCCTGGGGTATTCTATAGGGCTTTACATTTAGGCGGACAACTGGTTCTGTAATTATGACATGCTCTATAGCACTAATCTGTCTGGGTAGCTGAGAGAAAAATTCTCTATTCTTACTCACAAACTCTTTAACGTCCTTCTGTTGGGCCACTGACAAGCTTTCAGTTGTAGGTACCTCAGTTGTCATGCGGGCCATGTCCTTTTGGGGGGCTGGCACTGCCAGTAAAGTCTCTCTGTTCTTCCAAGATTTCAAGAGATTAAGGTGATATATTTATAGCACCTTGGTCTTGAACAGGGATGCTGTTAAATGTAGTTTGCTAGGACATAACTAGCCTGGACAATTGTTAGGGGATCTCCTGATTCTTTCCCTAATTCTGAGTTTGAGGCACCTCTCTCCCCTGCCACTGGGTGGCACTGCTGCTTATGTCATTGGGATGATAAAGTGCCCATGAACTTGGAATATGAGAGGATAGGTTGCTCTAGCCAATTGGCAGGGGTTTTCTTGGGCCTCATGGCCTGCTGGGAGAGCCAATTTATTTGGGAGGAGTCAGGTGATCGCTGTTCTGTGCCTTCTGGGTGGACGTGTGTTGAAGACTCCCGGTTGCTAGGCCAGAAGTCTGGGGCCTATCCAGGAGTGCCGGGTTGCTAGGCAATCTGAAGCCTACCCAGGACTAGAAGCAGAAGCACGGAGTTGGGGCTTCATGTCAGAAGCCTAATCAAGTTGTACAGGTTCTGCCGACCAGAGAACCCCTCTTTGTCGGAGGGGAAGTGACAGAGTTGCTATCGGAGGACAGCCATTCCTGATGCCAGAGGCAAAGTGTGAACCAGGGTCAGAGGTAAAGGGGAAACTGTCGCCCTCAAGGGAAAATGCTCCTGTTATCAGAGGCCAGAGTTCAGAACCTGAGAGAGTACCAGAGCACCATTTTTGTGAATTGTCTGCTAAGTGATTTTGTACCCACCCAAAGGGTGTCCTGGTCCTAACCTTCTCTCCCCAGTTCTTTAAGAGAAAATAAATCTCTTTTGTTCTGCATCATCAAAATGTCTGGCGCCCAACTCAATTCTTCTACCTGCACCCACCATGCCTAGTGACCCACCCTATGAAGATGGATGTCAGATGTCCCTGGCTCTGGAGGTCACCATCAGGCTTCTAGGGACTGGGGCCATGGCTACATATTTGCTCTGGTTTCCTTTTCCCTGGCTGGTAAACTTTGTAGTTTACTTCCTCTACTCTTTCCATAATTTCAAAGGGACCTTGCCACTTTGCTAGGAATTTACTCTCAACTATGGGGACTAGTACCAGCACTCTATCCCCAGGGTTGAAGGTTCTGGTCTTGGCACCCCTATTATAAACAAAAAAGCAGCCAAGGAATAAATCCAAGGAAAAACCAAGCTCACTTACCGACCAGCTTGTGACCATCCGAATTAACCTGTCTAACAGTATGCGTTAAAAGCAGGGGATTGGTTACACACATTAGCTAATGCATGTGTAAGCTGGAGGGCCCTGTCAAGGCTCCCTGCATCCTCCAGACCTATCTCTAACTGATGAGAGACTCCACAGTGGAAGCACATGCATCTTGATGAGATAGATGAAGGCAGATGGTATGGAGGTAGCCCATCCCTCCTTAAAGGTATAGGGACGCACCAAAGACCCAGCAGGTAGCAAAATAACTGCAAAGGTGTTAGTGCGTTTCCCTAACCAATATCAAATGTCCAAAAAGTGAACCACTGCCTCCACCTATAACTGGTCTATATGGTAAGGAGCATTGGAGGGCAACAGATAGACAAAAAAGCAGCCAAGGAATAAATCCAAGGAAAAACCAAGCTCACTTACTTAAGTGAGCTTGGTTTTTCCTTGGATTTATTCCTTGGCTGCTTTGACAGCAGCAATCCTATCTTTCATCAGTGAGATATGCTTGATGATGCTTCTATATGGCGTGGTCTCTTCCTGCCATGTTTCTTTTGTGACATCTAGAAATCCCCTGGGATGTCTACCATACAGTATTTCAAATGGGGAATAACCTGTACAGGCCTGAGGTATCTCTCGTATAGCAAACATGAGGTACGGCAGCAAAACATCCCAATTTTTCCCATCTTTGTCCACCACCATTTTTAACATGCTTTTGAGCGTCTTGTTAAATCTCTCCACAAGACCATCAGTTTGGGGGTGGTAGACAGAGGTACGGAGATGGTAGATTTTGAACAACATGCACAATTCTTTAGTGACTCTGGACATAAATTGTTTGCCTTGATCCGTTTATACCCCTTTTGGAATACCCACATGACTAAATACCTGGACAAGCTCTTTGGCAATAGTCTTAGCTGAGGTATTATGCAAGGGAATGGCTTTAGGATACCGTGTGGCATAGTCCAGTATTACCAGTAGGTGCTGATGGCCCCCGGGCAGACTATACTACTGGTCCCAACAGATCCATGCCAATTCTTTCAAAAGCACTTCAGTTATTGGTAATGGTACCAGAAGACTGCGAAAATGGGGTAATGGCGCAGAATACTGGCACTCTGGGCATGACTCACAATATTCTTTGACATCTGTATGTAACCCAGGCCAAAAGAATCTCTAGGTTATTCTCTCATTAGTTTTCTCTATACCCTGGTGTCCACTCATTATATGACCATGGGCTAAATCTAATAACATCCGATGATAGGGTTTGGGAACCCTTAGTTGCTCTACCTCCTCCCCTTGCTTTACCACTTGATACAGAAAGTTATTTTTAAGATCCACGTAGGGAAACTACACCCCTACATTAGGTTCAACAGATTCGCCATCAAACATTTTAACATTTTCTCTGGCTCTATTGAGTGTGGAGTCTTTTAGTTCTGTACAAAAATCATCTTTCCTGACTTCTAAGTCAGGCACTACATTCTGTCCACTCTCACTGTTAGAGTTAGAGATAATTTCTCATTCATTAACCTCAAGCTGGGAGCTGGATTCCTGTTCCCCAGTCATTACAAAAAAAGGAAAAGGATTTAACCCTCTGTTGGACACACCAACAGTTTCCCTTTCAATTTTGCAATCAAAAGGGTCTGGAGTGAGTTCCAGTGTTTCCTCACAGGGGGAGCTCTGTGCTCCCGACTCCTTTTGTTTTCCCATAAACTCCAAAAGGGTGGAAAATCTCTCCCCCCTAGAGCTTCATGAAGTAGTGAGGGTACTACCCCCACTGAATGTGTCACAGTGCCCCAAGGGGTATCAAACTCAACCACAGCAGTCTGGTAGTCACGTGTGTCACCGTATATACAAATCACCCCAAAAGTGCTAGGGTATAACTTTGCTGGATTTACAAAATAACCTTTGACTAATGTCACAATACTACCAGAATCTAGCAGAGCAGTGACTGGCTTTCCTCCTGTGCAAAAAGAGACATGCATTTTTTCAAATAAGCATTATTACATTGCATTGGTTCATCATTTAGGAAATAGTTAGCAGCAATATGACCTAACGTATGGCAGCAAAAACATTTTATGTGTTCTGTGTCTTCTAAATGGCCTCAGAGGCCTTCCTGACCTAACTGGTCCGTTTCCAGGTCCTGAGCCCACAGTCTCATTATCTGTAGCAACAGTCTTGTAATTTTTCCCCATGCCCTTGAACCCTGGGACAGTCTTACCGGATCATCTCGCCAGTTTTTCACCCCTAGAGACATTCGGGTGGGGTGCAGACAAGTCCTCAGCAGCAGTATACCTCTCCACCAGATCCACCAGCTGGTTTGCAGTCTTAGGGTCCCCATGGCTCACCCACTTCCTCAAAGTGGCAGGGAGTGCATGTAAATAATGGTCCATGACCACACGCTCCACAATCTTAGGGACTGATAAAATCTCTGGCTGCAGTTGCTTCTTGGTGAGGTGTATTAAGTATAACATTTGGGAGTGGGGTGGTTTGTCGGTACTGTATGACCACCGATGCACACATGGAGCCCGGTGTGCAAATATCTCAGCCTTCAGCGTCTCCTAATCATGGGCGGCATCTGGTTCCAGGTCAAAATTATTATTATTATACATTATTTATATAGCATCAACAGTTTACGCAGAGCTTTACATTGTAGAGGGGGGACATCACTATTACAATACAGTTCAATACCGAAGGGACAGGAGGGCCCTGCTCTTAGAGCTTACATTCTAAAGAGTGGTGGTACAAAAGGTAGTAGCTGCAGGGGGATGGATTGATGGGGGTGGCTCAGGTACAGTTCTTAGGTGGATCTCCTAAAGGTGGATAGGGTCGGGGCTGATCGGACATACCGGGGCAGAGAGTTCCAGAGGACAGGAGAGGCTCTGGAGAAGTCATGAAGGTGAGCATGGAAGGAGGAAATAAGGGAGCTAGGGAGCAGGAGGTCCTGGGAGGAGCGGAGGGGATGATTTGGGCGATATCTGCAGATGAGTTTGGTGATGTAGCTGGGGGCGATGTTTTGGAGGACCTTGTATGTTGTGGTTAGTATTTTGAATTTTATACGGTGGGGTAGGGAAAGCCAGTGAAGGGATTGGCAGAGAGGAGCAGCAGTCATGGATCGGTTAGTGAGATGTATTAGTCTAGCAGTAGCATTCATAATAGACTGAAGGGGGGATAACCTGTATAAGGGTAGACCATTAAGGAGAGAGTTGCAGTAGTCAAGTCGGAAAATAACCAAGGAGTGAATAAGTTGTTTTGTGGTGTCGTTAGTCAGAAAAGGTTGAATTCTGGAGATGTTGCGGAGGTTAAGGCGGCACGATTTAGCCAGTGATTGGATGTGGGGGCTGAAGGAGAGGTTAGAGTCAAGGATTACACCCAACACTCTGGCATGTGTTGAGGACAAATGGTTGTGCTATTCATCTGAATAGTAAAGTCATGGGGGTTGCTGGGAAGTATAACAAGCTCAGTTTTAGAAAGATTTAGTTGAAGAAAGTGGTGTGACATCAATACCGATGTGTCATTCAGTAAGTTTGTGATCCGTGAGGAGATCGAGGGGGTGAGTTGAGGAGTGGAGATAGATCTGGGTGTCGTCAGCATAGAGGTGGTATTGAAAGCCATGGGAGGTTATCAACTGGCCCAGGGAAGTGGTATAGAGAGAGAATAGGAGGGGCCCAAGGATAGAGCCTTGGGCTACCCCAACAGAAAGAGGAAGAGGAGCGGAGGAGATGTAGTTGTAAGTGACACTGAAAGTGCGCTGAGATAGGTAGGAGGAGAACCAGGATAAAGCATAATCATGGAAGCCAAAGGAGTGGAGTTTGCTGAGGAGGAGCGGGTGGTCGACTGTGTCAAAAGCAGCAGAGAGGTCTAAGAGTATGAGTATGGAGTACTGGCCATTGGTTTTAGCAGTTAGTAGGTCCTTGGGGAGTTTTAGTGGGGCAGTTTTCAGTGGAGTGTTGTGGGCGGAAGCCGGACTGTAGGGGGTCAAGAAGGTTGTTGTCAGTGAGGTAACAAGTCATTCGGTCATGGACAAGGCTCTCAATGAGTTTGGAGGCAAATGGGAGCAGGGAGATGGTCTCAAGTTATTCAAACAGGTGGGGTCAAGTGAGGGTTTTTTTTTTTTGTTTTTTTTTTAAATCAAGAAAGCTTTTATTGAAAAAAGTATACATACTCCAATGCACAGACATGCCAACATTACATTTTCAGTAGCTTTGCAACATTTATGGGAACAACATAATTTTTTACTTTGTAGTACAGTCCCATATCCCTTGACCACTCCCTCCCACTCTCAATGGGAATCATATTACGGTATACCTTACAGGGGAGAGAAAGAAAAAGAAAAGAAATCTCTTTCTCCTTTTTTTGTTTTAAAAACAGCAATTTATAACAGTCTAGTCAGTACTAATTCTTTGGGACTCAGTCCGGGGAGATCTAGTCAGGGTGCCCATAGACATTCAAATTTATTCACATTACCTCTGTGCTGATATATATATTTTTGCATTATTAAGGTGTTACCCACATGTGTTACCCATGCACTTATGCTCGGTGGAGCCACAGACTTCCAGCTTATCAAAATTAATTTCCTAGCCTGAAATAGAGCCCTAGATATGGCCACTCTACTTAGCTCATCAGGTATGATTTCTTCCAGGATTCCCAGTATACAGTGTTTTGGTTCGAGTGGGATACTTGTTTGAAAGACCCTATTTATCAGTTCTAACACTTCTCTCCAGTACCGGTGAAGTTTTGGACACCGCCACAGCAGATGAATCAGATCCCCGATGTGTAGCTGGCATCTGCCACACAGGGAGTCCGGTACCTTACCCATTCTAAATAGTTTCTTAGGGGTATAATGGACTCTCAATAGTATGTAGAATTGAGATACCCTTTGTGCCATGTTCAAGGAGCATGTAGATACATTCTGCAGCGCCTCCTCCCATTGGTCCCCCTCAATAGGTCCTAAATCTCTCTCTCACATGGCGGGTGCCTTAATCGGGTATGTCTGCAAATACTTGGACAATAACATTTGATAGCATTGCAATATAATTCCCTTAGTCTCAGCAGTATCACAAAGTAGTTGAAAAATAGGAGTGGTCGACATTTCCCAATTCATGGCCTCGCCCTGCGCCTTTACTGCATGCTGGAGTTGTATATAGGGGTACCACATACTGGCAGGGAGCCCAAACCTAATCTGCAGGTCGTTGAATGGTGCTAGCTTGCCATTGTAGAAAATGTGCAATAGCATTGTTATCCCATAAGCCCGCCACCGCTGCCCTTGTTGTAGCTTCGCTAGTTCAACATAGGATGTATTATCCCAAATTGGACTGTAGGCATGAACCCGGTTACTCCATGCATCTGCCTCCCCTTGTTCCATATTTTTTGAACCAGGGTGAGAGTAGGTGTGTGTTTATTGGACTTGTGAAACCTCGGCCTCCAATCCCCTCGGTACAGTCTCCGCCCCCGTGGCATGTAGCATTAATCTGGCCGATGAGCCTTTTGGATTTTGCGTCATGTCACCCGTCAGCTGTTGTAGCTGGGCAGCTATGTAGTATAGCCATGGGTTAGGTAGAGCTAAGCCCCCCCCCCCTCTTTAGGGTACTGTAACTGCTCCAGTTTAATTCTGGGGGAGCCACGGTTCCAAAGTAGTTGCCTGAATAGTGTGTTCACCACCCTAAATATTTTTAAATGCAGCACCACGGAGGAGTTGTGCAAAAAGTATAGAAGCTGGGGCATTAGGATCATTTTTATTAAATTTACCTTGCCAGCCAGGGAAAGTTTCAAGTTGTTCCAGGTGGCAATCTTGTCCCTAAAGCGTGATAGCAAGGGGTAGATATTTAAGGGGCAATAGTCCCTCAACATTGGGGAGATCTGGACGCCCAGGTATTTGAACTGTCTAACCACCGGAATGTGACCTGACTCCGCTGATAGCTGAGTGGTCCTGTCATCTAGCGGCATCAGGGCGGACTTAGACCAATTAGTGGTCAAGCCTGAGTACCTTCCGAATTCGGTGATGGTGGCCATGACACCCTGCAAGGAATCCCCCGTGTCTCCCAGGAAGAGCATCATGTCATCCGCATAGAGCATGATTTTTTCCCGGATGTCCCCGTACTCAAACCCCTTGATTCTCAGGTTGTTTCTGACCAGTGCTGCCAAGGGTTCTATAGCAATCACAAAGAGCAGGGGAGATGGGGGACACCCCTGCCTTGTACCCCTGCCCAGAGCGAAGGGCTGTGACATTCTATCTGCGACCCTAATACTAGCCCGGGGGGTTGTGTACAGAAGTCTGACCCAGGCGATAAAGCAGTCACCAAAGCCAAATCTAGCTAGTGTTGCCCACAGGTATCTCCAGCTAATACTGTCAAAGGCCTTGTTGGCATCAAGGGACAGCAAGGCCCTCTGCCCCCCATTGTCAACCTGCAACTCCATGTTCAGGAATAATCTCCGCAGGTTTGTGGCTGTTGACTTTTGCGGCATGAACCCCGCCTGATCTGGGTGGATAATGGATGCTATGATCCCATTGACCCTGCGTGCCAGGACCTTAGCCAGGATCTTAATGTCACTCTGAAGGAGCGATATGGGCCTGCATGACCCAGGGTCAACCGGATCCTTTCCAGGTTTGAGTAGTAATATCACATTGGCCTTAGTCATAGACATTGGGAGCTCCCCCCTTTCAAGCGCAGCATTAAATACCTCTAATAATTTGGGTAGCATTAGGTCACCAAAATAAGTAAATACTTCCATGGGCAGACCATCTTCCCCGGGTGCCTTACAATTCGGAAAGGAGCCGGCCGCCAGCTGCAGCTCCTCCACCGACAAAGGGCTATTTAATTTGTTCCTATCTGTCACAGATAACATGGGTAGATCAATACCTAACAAGTAGTTTTCAAGTTCCTCATCCCGTAGGTATCCCGTGACTTATACAAGTCTTCATAGAAGGATACCAGCTCGGATATGATATCCTCCGTATTGTTTACCACACGCCCCGAATCAGTGCGTATGGCCCCAATAGCCGGAGACACTTGTTGTGATCTTGCGATCTTAGCAAGCAAACGGCCAGTTTTCTCCCCCTCTTCATAAAACGCCTGTTTAGTAAAAAATCTTTTTCGCTCGGCAGCGGAGGATCTCAAGCGGTCCAGGGAATCCTGTGCCACCATCCATGCCTCCCGTGCAGAGTCCGACGGGTCCGTGACATATTTAAGCTCTAGTTGTCTTACCAGATCACCCACTTGTTCCAACAAGGCCGAGGAATTCTGCTTTATTATTTGTATTTTGTTGATGAACACCCCCCTGAGGTATGCCTTAAAGGCTTCCCACCTCTGAAGGGGACCATCATATTGATCATGGAATTTAAAGAAATTCTCCATCTGCTCAGCTATTCGGTTCGGGGAGGTAAACAGTTTGAGCCAGAAGGCATTTAGTCTCCATGGGGCCCTGGGAAGGGACACAGGAGGCCTAGTAACCAACCATATCGCCAGTGGGGAATGATCTGACACCCCTCTGGGAAAGTACTCCACTTTCTCAGTGTAGTTTAACATTTGTGAGGACCCTATACATAGGTCAATGCGTGACAGGGAGCCATGTGTCTTGGAGAAGCACGAGAACTGGGTGACCCCCGGGGTGCACCATATATCAGTCCATCTTACTTCCTCAATCAGTCGGCTTAGAGACGTGCCTCTACTGCCCCCGGGGGGGCAAGTAGGGGGATGTTTGTCTAGCTTCGGATCAAGGTAACAGTTGAAATCACCCAAAATTAATACCGGTATATCTGGCTTATTAGACATATATTGCAACAACATTTGTAATACTTCTCTAGAGAAGGGGGGTGGGATATAAACAAACGCCAATAGCAGGGTCACATTATGTAGCTTACAGTATAGAAATACATATCTCCCCATGGCATCTATCAAGGAGTCCAGCTCCTGAAATACCAGGGCTCTATGTATCATTACGCTGACCCCACGCGAATATGCAGAGTAAGTGGAATGGTACGCCCTGCCAACCCATGCATACCGCAAGTAACCAACATTATCCCCCAAAAGGTGTGTCTCTTGTAGACCAATAATAGCAGGCTGGAATTTTCCTATACAGGCAGAAATCATGGTCCTCTTCAGTGGGTCATTTACTCCCCGGACATTCCACGAGATTATAGGCGTGCTAGACATTGTTCATTTACACAGAAGCAATACCAGTGAAACATGACCTCATTCTGAGGAGTGGTCGTGTAGGGAGCTGAGCTCCTGAAATACTGTGGCCCATAACTAAGCTACAAAAACCAGGGTAGACTCAGTAGCTCCCATGGTTCGGCAGTACATTGGAGTAGCACATCACACGAATAGTTCAACATGCGCAACCGCGCAAATTGGTCAACCAGCATATGATAGCATGAGACTGTGTCCTCCTGATACTTAGAACCTGCTAACTGAGCAGCATCTTGCCTTTCAAGAGGTTGCATATTCAGAATGTCATCTTTACTTTTGGTGCCAACAGGGCACCGTCTCCTAGGCCGTATGCACTGTGTCAACCCATATTGCGGTGACCAGTCTTCAACAGTCAGTTTGTAGTAACGGTATAGAGAAAGTAACGGTGAACCCATAAAGATCCTCTGGCACTTGCTCTAATCAGTCAATAAGTATAAGCCCTCTTTGTTTGTCACTGGTAGTGAGAAAGCAGCCAAATTATAGCGCTCTTCGCGAGCATACTGCGTCCCTTCGGTAACATCATCCCGCGCCATCTTCCTGTCTCCGACCCCGGAGAGCCTGTTCATTTTGATCCAGCCATCTGGTTGCTTTTTGATCACTTTCAAAGAATTGGTTTTGGCCTCCAGCTGTGATCCTCAGCTTTTCCAGGAATAGCATTTCATAGGGTAATTGGAGCCTTTGAAGCCTCTTTTTAACCTCAGTAAACTTCGAGCGCCTGCGCTGTACCTCCGCTGAGAAGTCAGGATAGAAGGATATTCTGGACCCCTGATATCTTATGTCCCCCTTCTCTCTTGCCAAGCGAAGGATAATCTCCCGGTCTTTATAGTTTAGAAGTCTGGCCAACGTGGATCTCAGCGGTTGCCCTGGTGGTAGGGGCCTGGGGGGTACTCTGTGTGCTCTCTCCACAGCATATAGCGGCGAGAAAGAGTCTTTGGCAAATATCTCTTGCATCCATTCCTCGATAAATGTCATGGGGTCCCTCCCCTCAAGCTTTTCGGGGAGCCCCACTATACGCACATTATTCCTACTCGGGCGGTGTTCAATGTCGTCGGTTTTGTTGAGGGCTTGGGACACTTGCTGGGATGTGGACCACACGTCCCGGGTGAGCGGGGGAAGCTGATCCTCAATATCACTCACTCTTCCCTCCATGGCGGTGGTTCTCTCTCTAATCTTTTGCATGTCTTGTCGGAGGAGAGACACTGTCTCCCTCAAGCTGCCAAACTTCTCCTTTAAATCATCCACTGATGCTGTACATTTGTGCACCGCTTGCAGAATATCATGTAGCGTGGGCTGTGTATTGTCCTCCATAAACGCCACCATGGGGTCAGGCAGTGAATCCAATGGCGCCGTATCATCTAGCATGTCAGTGTCCGTGGCCTCATTGTCAGCCCCATGGTGATTGTGGCTAGCGCTGCGCTGGGAGGCCTGTGAGGATGATGCTGGCCCGTTTAACTTTTGGGCATAGTATGTCATGTCTTTAGGGTGCTCTTTAGGCTTGGGGGTTTTGGCGGACTTACCCCCCTGCTCGGTCTTTTTATCCGGGCCTCGTGGCGCCTTCGGCTGTAGCTGGCCGGCGCCATCTTGGAGCTCCTGGGTCGCCGCAGCATCCACACGGCCTCCTCTGGTCATCATATGTCCTGGATCACTCTCCAGCGTCGCCGGGGATCGCAGGGATGAAGCAAGTACCGGCCTCTGTACAATCCGAGCCGTCAGGATAGCGAGGGAAGGATCAAAGAACGGATCACTTGCGGGAGCTCCGTGCAGCACGTCTGCTCACATGCCCTGTTAGGCCACGCCCCCAAGTGATGTTTTTTTAAGTATGGGGGTAACCAGTGCATGTTTGAGCGGGGAGGGAAAGGTGCCAGAGGAGAGGTTGGAGATGTGGGTTAGGGAGTTTAGGATAGAGCGGGAAGGTGGTTGCAGTAATTGTGAGGGGACAGGGTCCAGGGGACAGGTGGTGAGGTGGGCTATGGAGAGAAGTTTATCAACTTCCTCGGTGGTAACAGGGCAGAAGGAGGAGAGTGCTGAGTGCGGTGTTGGATCTGATGTGTTGGATAGGGGAGGAAGTTGGATGTTGGATATCTCCTTGCGAATTGTGTCAATTTTGCTTTTGAAATGGTTGGCAATTTCTTGAGCAGTAAGCAAGTTGGTAGGTGTGGGGAGTGGGGTGTGAAGTAAGGAGTTAAGGGTAGAAAAGAGTTGACAAGGTTTGGATGAGAGGGTTTTGTGGAGGACGAGTTGTATTTGAGAAGGGCAGATTTGTAGAGGGTAAAATCTTGCAGGGATTTAGGGGGCGTGGCCGGGATGTGAAGGGAAGAAGACGCACGCTGCCTGAGCTCCCTTCTGCAAGTCATCCTGTCGGTGATCCTGACTCCTTTCTCGTCATATTTCGACTTCCAGACGCACACCCTGGGTTCCAAGAAGGCATCGGGCACCTCGCGGGCTCCGCCGTTCTCCCCGGGCAGGCTCCGATCGTCAGGTAGGCAGTCGGCCTGCTCCGGCCCCCCTACACCGCAGTCGGCCATCTTGCCCACGAGGCGCTCCACCTGCAAGAAGGCTGCACGAGAGCTAGCCATGACAGCTGAACGGCCGACCCCCACTACTGCTGACATCCTGACGGCTATCACCTCCTGCAACGAGGCGATTAAATCCTGTAAGGACACCCTGACTGCTAAGATGGACTATTTGGCCACTGATATCGGTCTAATCAGGCATGATTTAGACAAGTTCAGGTCCAGAATGTCAGAAGCAGAGGACAGGATTTCACAGCTGGAGGACACTACCAGGGCTGATTCCAGGGAGGTGAAGGCACTACAGATCCAGGTTAAAGCTCTGCAGGACAAGGCCATTGACACTGAAAATAGACTGAGAAGGAACAACATTAGAATCTTGGGCCTTCCAGAGAAAGCGGAGGGCCTCAAGCCAGCAGAGTTTACAACATTTGAGACGACCGAACTCCGGGAGGCGAAAGAGACCTTCCGGGTTCTAAGATTACAACAAGGAAGAGTCAGATAAAAGTCACAGTTACCGGAACAGGACGTCTCGAAATTGGACCTAGACATCACGGAAGTGGAGGGACCTTAGTC
>BLSH010384228.1:209638-227297 GCA_018402905.1 Glandirana rugosa | reverse complement strand
ACGTTCTGTCAGAAATCAATCCCATAGCATCTGTACGTGTATAACCCATAAAAGAGAGAAAACACCATAGCATAATTTTGTATAGAAAGCAAGCAGACACACAAGTGCCATCTGTACTCACACTCTGGAAGTCAGATCAAGCGTTACAGAGATCACCGTTGTTCTGTATGCTACTATGCGGGTAGCGTCGTGACGTAATCACAAAAAATAATAATATTTTTTGGCAGAAATTTCCGGCAGCGCCAATCTGCCATATCAATTTCTGTTTTCATCCACTCACTACTTTGTAGTGTTGTCTGGCAGGGCAGCAGCTGATAAGAGCATCACATAATCTTTTCAGCACCATATATATCTCAACCCAAAGAAGATAGGGAACCCCCCCTCCCCCTTTTTGTTAGAGTCTGTTGCGCAGTATAACTTTTTCCTTTATATGGCACAATGATAGGCTCAGGCCGGC
Organism: Glandirana rugosa; assembly: GCA_018402905.1. Lineage (NCBI taxonomy): Eukaryota > Metazoa > Chordata > Amphibia > Anura > Ranidae > Glandirana > Glandirana rugosa. Next base: position 226,840 of record BLSH010384228.1, on the reverse strand, counting down.
TAGGCTGCTCAGAAATGATGCATGTGCTGTACTGTCACCATTTGAGGAGGCCACTGTAACAATGCATGCATCAGTGACACAATCCTTGTTGTGTTCCTGCTGGAGCAGACTCTGCGTGGCATTATGGACAGGGCTCTGGAAGCAGAGCAGTGGGAGGAAGAGAAGGACTTCCTTTCCTCTCAAGGCCCACTTTATGCAGACACCATCATTTCTATGCCACAGAATACACAAGAGGAGAGAGAGGAGGAGGATTTTGGCAGTTTCAGAGGCAATGAAGCAGAGGAAGACATACGTCAAACAGTAAGCAAAAGGTTGCCATCCTCAGAACCCTTGGGAGTAGTACATGGCTGGGAGGAGGCAGTTTCAGATACTGTAAATCTCAGTGACCCGAGGAGTCTGCTTCTCATGCCTCCACAAATTTGCGGTGCATGGGCTCCCTCATGCGTCAAAGCCTGCGAAAGGACCCAAGTATATGTAGCATAAAGGAGAAGGATCACTATTAGTTGGCACCCTTCTTGACCACCGTTATAAGTGTAAAGTCTCAGAACTCATCCCGTCCCCGCAGAGAGTGCAGAAGATTAAATCTCTTGAGGACACCTTAAAGAGAAGCATATCAAATGCTTTTCCTGACACTGGTAGGTTACAGTGTCATGGAAAACATTGTTTTGAGGCTTCTGTTGGTCAAGAGAGGAGAGGTGGAGAAGGCGACCCCCTAAGTGATGCATTACTCCATTTTTTTAGTCCTCGCCGCCCAGGGCTGTCAGCTTCCACATCCCATCGGCAGCACCTGATCACATGGTGGACGATTTTCTAGGGGTGAAAACAGAGATGGAGAGCTTTCCAGTTGACGATCCACTGGCTTAATGGGTCATGAAAATAGACCACTGGCTATAACTTGCTCAGTATGCTATTGAGCTTCTGGGCTGTCCTGCATCCAGCGTGCTTTCTGAACGGGCATTAAGTGCTGCTTGTGGCTTTGTTACTGATCATAGAATGCATCTGTCCACAGACTCCGTGGACCGTCTGACTTTTATCAAAATGTATCAGTCCTGGATTACCAGCAGCTATGAAGTCCCTAATGCCGATGTCGCCGTTCACAGCAAGGCCAATTCTTGCTTTCATCAAGAGTACCTCTATAGGGTTACAGTGTGAAGGCGCCACTGACACCCAAAAGCCAATTTTTCAGCACCTGTCACGTACCTGGTGGTTGAGTCTGACTTATGCGGGGGCTTACGGCCCTGGTTTGAGAACCCCCGATAGTGGAGACAGTGAGTTCAGGAGCACAGGGGGGCACAAGGGCTGGACTTGGTCACAGATGGCAGGTGAAGGTCCACAGGAGCTTGTGCAGGCAGAAGGGTGGTGGTACAGGCCTGGGTCAGTAACAAGCTGGCAGTGCGGTACAAGTGGTTCAGGTTGGCTGATAGTCGGGTACAAGCAGGGTCGGTAATGTGCGGGCAGCTGAAGTACAGAGGATCAGGCAGAAGAGTAGTCGTAGACAGGCCAGGGGCCAGGGCAGGCAGCAAGCAAACAAAGTCCAACAGGCAGCCGGGGTCACGGATACAGGAAGTCTCTCAGAGAAAACACTGGGGTCACAGGTGCAGGAACGCTGTAGAATGGACAGCACTGACTGCAGGGTGCTGTGGGCTTAAATGGCCGCTTTGGCGCCAATGCCGAAGAATACGCACGTGCTCCCGCGCACTCCCGCACACAAGCGCACGCAAATGCATGCTACGTGCGCCCGTGCATAGGCCTTCCAATGGCCCCGGATGGTTCCTTACATTGCCCCCCCCCCCAAGGAGCAGCCTCCGGATGCCCAAACAGGCTCTCTTGGCCAGATTGTTCCTCCAGAAAATCTTAACAAGCTCTTTGGCATGTAGATTAGTTTACGGTTCCCAAGAGTTCTCATCAGGTCCATACCCCTTCCATTTTACCAGAAACTGGGTGGTGCCCCCTCTCCTTCGGCAGTCAAGGATGGTTTCTACCTCAAACTCCTCCTCTCCTTCTACCAGGACTGGTTCTGGTGGAGCTGTTTTCTGTCCCGGGAAGGGATCCTTAGTCACTGGTTTAAGCAGATTTACATGGAATACCAAATGAACTCGAAGTGAAGAGGGAAGGTCCAACTCATAGACCACATTGTTGATTTTCCTCTTGACTGGGAGAGGCCCGATATATTTTGGACCTAACTTTTTGGAAGGGCAAAACAGTCTCAGGTTTTTGGTGGCCAACCAGACCCGATCGCCAGGCTGCAGGTTCAACTCTCCTCGTCTCCCTCTATCAAATGTTCTCTTGTCGCGCTCCTGGGTTTGTGCGAGGGTCTCTTGCAGAAGACTGTTGTTCTTTTCCAGGAACTGGGTGATCTCCTGTACAGCGGGTACAGAGCTTTCCATTAGTACATTAGGTAGGAAGGTGGGGTGGTAACTGGAAGTATGAGGAGTAGCAGCATAGGTACTGCTCGAGGGCCTGGTTGATCCTCTCTGTCTGGCCATTTGATTGCGGGTGGTAGGCCGATGAAATTGCCAGTTCTATTCCTAAGATGGAACACAGAGACCTCCAAACTCGGGACATAAATTGCACCCCCTTATCAGACAAAATGTTATTGGGAATGCTGTTCAGCTGGACAATTTCTTTAATGAAGATCTTGGCAGTTTCTGTTACAGAGGGGGTGCCCTGCATGGGGATAAAGTGTGCCATCTTGGTGAGACGGTCTACCACTACAAAGATGGTATTAAACCCAGCGGATGGGGGCAACTAAAATCCATGGAAATGTGGGACCAAGAACATTCAGGGATAGGTAACAGGTTCAGCAGACCCCAGGCCTTGGTCCTTTCAGTCTTGTTTCAGGCACAAGTGGGACAAGCACCCACATAGGTTCTACAGTCCTCATTCATGTGAGGCCAGCAAAAGGTGCGGGATAACAGTTCAATTGTTTTGTGAATGCCAAAATGTCTGGCTAACTTGTTGTCATGGCAAAGCCCTAATGCTTCTAAGCGGAGCTCCTCAGGCATGAAGATTCGGGTACCCAACCACCACAACCCATCTTTTATAGACAGTTTAAAGTCCATGGGCACAGTGGAGCCAGCTTGAGGCCGCCTTATCCGTGCTAGGATGTCCTCCTGGACCAGTAGGAAGCTGTGAGTTGGCAGGATGGTATCTGGAGGGGGAATCTCCCCAAGCTCAAGAAACATTCTGGAAAGGGTGTCCGGCTTGACGTTCTTGGACCCTGGCCTGTAGGTAATATGGAGCTGGAAACAGGAAAAGAATAAGGCCCATCGAGCCTGGCGAGGTCTTAGCCTTTTGACAGTCAGCAGGTACTCCAGGTTTTTGTGGTCTGTGAAGACCAGGACAGGGTGCGCTGCTCCTTCTAGAAGATACCACCATTCTTCCAGGACGGACTTGATAGCCAGCAGCTCTCTGTCCACAGCATCACAATTTCTCTTGGGTGGAGTAAGCTTCCGAGAGAAAAAAGCGATGGGGTGAAGTGAGGCCTTGGGCCCCTGTCTCTGAGAGAGGACCACCCCGACTGCGGTCTCCGAGGCATCCACTTCTAGGATGTAGGGCAATGCTGGGTCAGGATGCTTTAGAACAGGGGCAGAGGTGAACAATTTCTTCAGAGACTGGAAGGCTGCCTGTGCCTCAGAGGTTAAGACGAAGCAGATATTCTGTTTGGTAAGCTGAGTTATGGGAGCGATGACTGCTGAAAATCCCCGAATAAACTTTCTATAAAAGTTGGCGAAGCCTACGAAGCGCTGCACCCCTTTTTTATATGCTGGCGCTGGCCAATCAAGGATGGCCATAACTTTCTGAGGGTCCATGGTAGTGCCCTTCGTGGAATTGTGAAATCCTAGGAAGGAGATGCCAGCACATTCGAAGGCACACTTTTCCGTCTTTGCGTACAGTCCGTGTTCTCGAAGGTGGCTGAGTATGCATTGGACATGCTTGCGATGTTCCTCTAGGGAGGGGGAGAAGAGGAGGATGTCATCGAGATAGACAACCGCGAACATTTCAAGGTAGTCTCTGAAGACATCATTTATCAGATGCTGAAAGGTTGCTGGGGCATTGCAGAGCCCGAATGGCATGACTAAGTACTCAAAATGGCCAAAGCGAGTCCTAAAGGCCGTCTTCCATTCATCCTTCCCCCTTATACGTATCAGGTTATAGGCTCCGCGGAGGTCTAGCTTGGTGAACATGGTAGCCGATCGAAGTCTTTGAAAAAGTTCCGGAACTAGGGGCAACGGGTACCGGTTTTTAATTGTGACCTTGTTGAGGTCCCGATAATCAATACAAGGCCTGAGCGAATGGTCCTTTTTTTCCACAAAGAATATCCCCGCTCCTGCAGGAGATGTGGAGGGCCGGATAAAGCCCTTCTCCAAGTTTTTGTACAGGTGGGCTTTGAGAGCCACTAACTCCACTTCCGACAGAGGGAAAATCCAGCCGAAAAGGACTTCAGCCCCTGGTAGTAGGTCAATTGGACAATCATATGACCTGTGCAGGGGTAGGGTATCGGCCCCCTTCTTAGTAAAGACATCTAAGTAGTCATGGTAAGCTTTCGGGACCGCTACGTGGGTTTCCAGATCTGGGTCAGAGTCCATGCTTAGAAGAGCTGGGGAATCCTTCGGAGACTGCGGCAGGCAGTGACTGAGACAGTAGAGAGATCGAAACTGCACTTCTCCGGTGTTCCAGTTGATCAGAGGGTTGTGGACCCAGAGCCAGGGTAGGCCAAGGATAATTGGAAATAAGGTGGACGCGATAATGTCCTGGCAGGTAGAGAGAGCGTTTTGTGGGTCACTGCGCCAGACTTTACATGGTCCTTGGGTCGTAGCGGGATGTGATGTTGGTTGGCAAAGGTTAGGTCCACGAAACAGCTACAGGCCCCCGAATCCAGGATGGCTGGGACTTAAAAGGGTTCCATCGGGAAGCTGGAGAGAGATGAAGAGGACAATGTGGGACTTGGCATCGGGTAGGGACAGTACTTCCCCAGTGGCTGTGGTAGGACCCTTACCAGCCTTGGCGGGGCAGTTTCGTACCAGGTGTCCTAAACCCCCACAGTACAGACACAGGTTGAGGGTCATGTGCCTCTGCCTTTCTTCAGACGAAAGAGAAGGGTGGGGGAGCCCCTTTTGCAGTGGCTCTGAGTGGTCCTGCGGAGAGGAGGAGGAGGTTGTGGTCGGGCTAGATCCCGGGTAGCTGGACATCATCCGAGTAGCTCTCTCCGCTCTGCGTTCATGCAGGAGGCGGTCAATCTGGATAGCTAAATTGACCAGCGCATCCAGGGTGTGAGGAACCCCAACGCAAACCAGCTCATCCTTGAGCGTCTCAGAGAGCACTAGCCTGAACTGGTGGTGGAGGGCCGCATCGTTCCAGGCTGTATCGGCGCTCCATCGCCGGAACTCCGAGACTTATTCCTCTGCTATATGGTGGCCCTGCTGGAGTGCATGAAGTGCTGCTTCCGCCGTTGCAGCCTGGTGGGAACCTCATACAGCTGGGCCATAGCATGAAAGAACAGATCCAGACTTGAGCTCTCCAGGGCTTTCTGCTCCAGCAAACAGTGAGCCCAGGCTTGAGGCTCATCTAGAAGGAGCGAGATCACAAGGCCCAGTTTGGTCACCTCCAGGGAAAAGATACGGGGCTGCAGGGCAAAGTACAACTCACAGGAGTTATGAAACGCCCGAAATTTCCTGCGGTTCCCCGTAAACCTCACAGGCATGGGCACCTTAGGCTCCATAGGAAGAGTCACAATGGCATGGGGTGAGGCTGGGCTGGGACTGGCTGCTGCTGGTGTGGCCAGGTCCTGGACTTGACTTTCCAAGCGGGTGTATTCCTTCTGGAGGTCTTTCACTGCTTGAGCCAAGCCGACACGATGAATACACAGTTCCTCCATGGTAGAGCGCCCCGGCGCAGACAAGGACGTGGCTGTCTGTTGCTGTCACGTACCTGGTAGTTGAGTATGACTTATGCGGGGGCAACCTCTCTTACGGCCTTGGTTCGAGAACCCCTGATAGTGGAGACAGGGAGTCCAGGAGCACAGGGGGGCACGAGGGCTGGACTTGGTCACAGATGACAGGTGAAGGTCCACAGGAGCTCATGCAGGCAGAAGGGTGGTGGTACAGGCCGGGTCGGTAACAAGCTGGCAGTGCGGTACAAGTGGTTCAGGCTGGCGCATTGGCCTTCCAATGGCCCTGGATGGTACCTTACAGCACCTGTTTGACAGGTGCATATCATTGCAATTTTTCATAGGGTTACGGTGTGAAGGCACCACCGACACCCAAAGAACAATTTTTCAGCAAATGTTTGACAGCTGCATCAAATTTATTTTTTTACAGCAAGGTCAATTCTTGCTTTTATCAAGAGTACCTTTTATAGAGTTATGGGGAGAAGGCGTCCCCGACACCCAAAGACCAATTTTTCTGCACTTGTTTGACAGGTGCATATCATTGCAATTTTTCACAGCAAGGCCAATTCTTGCTTTCATCAAGCATACCTCTATAGGGTTATGGTGTGAAGGCACCACCGACACCCAAAGACCAATTTTTCCACACCTGTTTGATAGGTGCATATCATTGCAATTTTTGACAGCAAGGCTAATTCTTGCTTTCATCAAGTGTACCTCTTATAGGGTTATGGTGTGAAGGCGCCACCGACACCCAAAGACCAATTTTTCCGCACCTGTTAATTCTATCCAATGTCTGTGGAAGAGACACCAGAATTTATCCAAAAAATCACTAATCTTGTTCCCAGTGCACTACATTGTGGCCTCATCATACAGACCGGCCCTCCTAGCCATTGCTTACAAAATAAAGGAAGCTTGCAGGGAAAATGTCATTTTTTAGCTTTATGCAATTATTGCTGCAGGAGATTCTATACACGTAACACATGTGCCACTTTAAAGATAGTCTAAGTGAATAATCCAGGCATTATATTGAAAGGAATTTTTCATTTTTATGCTTTCACTTTAAGCATCAATAAATCACTGCTCATTTAAAAATTACGTTTTTACAAACTTTTTTTTATCATTGATACATGTCCCCCAGGGCAGTACCCGAACCCCCATAACCATTGTATGCCCACTTACTTGCATATAAGCCTTCAAAAGGGACACTTTTGATTTTTCACGTTCAGGTCCCATAGACTTCAATGGGGTTCCTTATTCAGTTCCAAACTTTCCCAATGTTCCAAAGTTCTGGTGCGGACCAAACAGGGTGTCGTTCGGCCCATCCTTAATAGGGATATCCTGTTGGCATGTAAATTGAGCCGGATTATTGTTAATCAGTTTTTTATTTATCCTTGTTTCTATATATAGCTCTGCATGTGTACATGTTATACACGTAATTTTGATGTACCATACAATATATCTAATCTGCACTGCATGTTATACCACCATCTTTGTGCAACGCTTGTAGGGTGATATGTAAGTGAATGTAGTAGACACAGTATGTTGCCTAGACTTTCTGATATAGGCAAATGTATTGATTATTGTACCCTCTCTTTTGGATAGGCAAAATCTCTTTGTTGCCAAGACATTGAGGTTCTGAGGAAGCAATTCGATGCAAAATGCGTCAACCTCTTGAAACATATAGTAAAGATGTATAATTTTTTTCTATAATATGGCAAATGTCATCCAATGAGAGCCCATGTTCATGATTTTATTAATGTTTTTAATTTTTTTTTTGTAATAAACATTGTTATTTTATACAATAAAAGGTGTAAGTAAAGTCCAACAAAATAAGGCTCTTGTTTTTTGGTAATGTTTGCAAATGGATGAGGTGCATTTTTATTAGCCCGATTTTTTCTCTTACAAAGCACAATATATATAAATAATGTACAGTATCTCACAAAAGTGAGTACACCCCTCACATTTTTGGAATTATTTTATTAATATCTTTTCATGTGACAATACTGAAGAAATTACACTTTGCTACAATGTAAAGTAGTGAGTGTACAGCTTGTATAACGGTGCAAATTTGTTGTCCCCTCAAAATAACTCAACACACAGCCATTAATGTCTAAACCGCTGGCAACAAAAGTAAGTACACCCCTAAGTCAAAATGTCATGGGCATGGAGTTCACCAGAGCTTCACAGGTTGCCACTGGAGTCCTCTTCCACTACTCCATAATGACATCACAGAGCTGGTGGATGTTAGAGACCTTGCACTCCTCCACCTTCCATTTGAGGATGTCCCACAGATGCTCAATATAGTTTAGGTCTGGAGACATGCTTGGCCAGTCCATCACCTTCACCCTCGGGTACTTTAGCAAGGTGGTGGTCATTTTGGAGGTTTGTTTGGGGTCATTATCATGTTGAAATACTGCCCTGTGGCCCAGTCTCCAAAGGATGGGGATCATGCTCTGCTTCAGTATGTCACAGTACATGTTGGCTTTCATGGTTCCCTCAATGAACTGTAGCTCCCCAGTGCTTGCAGCACTCATGCAGCTCCAGACCATGACACTCCCACCACCATGCTTGACTGTAGGCAAGACGCACTTGTCTTTGTACTCCTTACCTGGTTGCCGCCACACAAGCTTGACACAATCTGAACCAAATAAGTATATCTTGATCTCATCAGATCACAAGACATGGTTCCAGCAATCCATGTCCTTAGTCTGCTTGTCTCCAGCAAACTGTGGGCTTTCTTGTGCATCATCTTTAGAAGAGACATCCTTGTGGGATGACAGCCATGCAGACCAATTTGATGCAGTGTATGGCGTATGGTCTAAGCACTGACAAGCTGACCCCCCACCCCTTCAGCCTCTGCAGCAATGCTGGCAGCACTCATACATCTATTTCCCAAAGACAACCTCTGGATATGACGCTGAGCACGTGCACTCGGCTTCTTTGGTCGACCATCGCGGGGCCTGTTCTGAGTGGAACCGTCCCGTTAAATTGCTGTATGGTCTTGGCCACCATGCTGCAGCTCAGTTTCAGGGTCTTGGCAATCTTCTTATAGCTTAATCTATATCTTTATGTAGAGCAACAATTCTTTTTTTCAGAGTTCTTTGCCATGAGGTGCCATGTTGAACTTCCAGTTACCAGTATGAGAGAGTGAGAGTGATAACACCAAATTTAACACATCTGCTCCCCATTCACACCTGAAACCTTGTAACACTAACAAGCCACATGACACTGGGGGGGGGGGGGTGGCGGCTAATTGGGCCCAATTTGGACATTTTCAATTAGGAGTGTACTCACTTTTGTTGCCAGGGGTTTAGACATTAATGGCTGCGTGTTGAGTTATTTTGAGGGGACAGCAATTTACACTGTTATACAAGCTGTACACTCACTACTTTACATTGTAGCAAAGTGTAATTTCATCAGTGTTGTCACATGAAAAGATATAATAAAATATTTACACAAATGTGAAGGTGTACTCACTTTTGTGAGATACTGTATGTGTTTATGGGCTATAAGGGATACTGGTGGCAAATTGTCAAAGACTATCTATATGGGGTAAAAGATTTAGAACTTTCCAGGTAATAGTCTATTACAGCCCTAAAATAAAATGATGCAGTGTCTGCATTATAGTTCTCAGATATTAAGCAGGGTATACACACAGGGTGAGATACTGTATGTGTTTATGGGCTATAAGGGATACTGGTGGCAAATGGTCAAAGACTATCTATATAGGATAAAAGATTTAGAATTTTCCAGTGAATAGTCTATTACAGCCCTAAAAAAAAAAAATGATGCAGTGCCTGCATTGTAGTTCTCAGATATTAAGCAGGGTATACACACAGAGGCTTTTGTTTTTAACCAGTGGAAAAAAACATAGATCCCCACATCCACAGAAGTGCAGGCATCTCCCATGATGTGCTGTTGTATTCTGACAGCAGGTCCTCCTGTCCGAATACAAAGATCAGTGCTGCACCCACTGATTGAATGCTGGTTTTCCAGCAGGAGCGTTCAACAGAAGCCAATTGTGAGACTGGCTTCTGTTGAACAGAGAGGGGTACACACATATCAAATTTTGGTACATGTATATCCAGCTTAAGTGTTCTTGTATAGGCTGTTTTTCAGTATATTACTAAGTTCATTAGCGGGTCAATTAAATCATGGGAATCAGTGGAAAATCATATTAATTAACAGGTCCAAATAGTAAAAAGAAAATGATGCTAGGTGTCATGGAACCTAAAGGAATCACACTTTCTATCTGTAATTTCACACATTTCTAGATTTCAAATATATGTAAGAATACATTTGACCCAATCCTTGTGAACTTTTTTAACCACTTGCTTACTGGGCACTTATACCCCCTTCCTGTCCAGGCCAATTTTCAGCTTTCAGTGCTCTCACACTTTGAATGACAATTGCAACACTGTAACCAAACTAAATGTTTATATTTTTTCACACAAATAGAGCTTATTTTTGTTCTTTTTGGTATTTAATCACCACTGGTTTTTTATTTTTTGCTAAACAAACAAAAAAAGACTGAAAAGTTTGAAAAAAACAACCTTTTTTCATATTTTGTGTGGAGAGGCGACCCCATATCATGGTGTATATGAGCAGTGTATGCTTGATTTTGGCAGGTATGCTAATTACACACCTGTGGGCTTGCTTCATAATCCTCCCAGGAAGAGATATGTGGCACTGGTGGGCACTAGAGATGGGCTGAACATCCCCGGTTCGGTTCTGAAAAGGCAAAAAGTTTTAGTGAACATGCGAAGCCTATTAAAGTCTATGGGACACGAACATGAGAAATCAAAAATGCTAATTTTAAAGGCTTATATGCAAGTTATTGCCATAATAAGTGTATGGGGACCTGGGTACTGCCCTAGGGGATATGTATCAATGCAAAAAACATTTTTAAAACAATAATTTTTTCAGGAGCAGTGATTTTAATAATGCTTAAAGTGAAACAATAAAAAATAAATATTCCTTTAAATATCGTGCCTGGAGGGTCCCCTTGGTCTGCCTGTAAAGCGGCGCATCTGTGCGATGTGTAGAACAGTGCCGCAGCAATAATGATAATTTCTAATAGAAAAAATGTGATTTAAACTTGCTCGCGGCTGTAATTGCTCCTAGCAATATAGATGAAAAATCAATGAAAAGAATGGCGGGTGACCCTGTCTCCCTCTAACGTCACATGATGTCAGAAGGGGACGGGGTAATTTGGTTACATCACCGGGTGGCCCCGCCCCCTTGCCTATGAATAAACTGTCAAAGCGAAGAGACCGCAGTCACCGGGAGGCCTCCCATAGAGGCAGAGTTTTTTTGATTTTTCGGGTCTGTCGGGCGGCGTGATTGCCGATGGATGTACATTGCGTGACACTTTTTTTTCTTTTTTAATAAAGGAGTTGTCAGAAACTGTCTGTTGTGGTTTTTACTTTTGGACACTTTTTTGGTAAATGGGTAGGGGTACAATGTACCCGATACCCATTCACATAGTGGTGGGTGGGATCTGGGGCCCCCTTTGTTAACCACTCAAGCCGTCACCGATCACGGTAAACAGCCAGTGAAATTGGATGTTTACCACGCGGTCGGCTGTGTATAATCACAGCCGATCACATTACTGCAGTAAAACGGAGGCGCATGATCGGGAGGCGGGTGTCCCTTGGACACAGTGCTTTCCCGATTGGGGTAAACAGCCAATGAAATTGGCTGTTTACCTTGTGACCGGCTGTGTTCAATCACAGCCTGTCACAAATGTAAACATAAACTTGTAACTATGTGATCCCTGCTTCCTCTCCTCACACACCAATCGTGTGAGGAGAGAGCAGGGATCAGTGAGTCAGTCAGTGTCTGTCTTGTAGTGTTACTGTTACTGTGCACAACACGACCCCCCCAATAAAGAGAACCTGTTATCAGTGCCATCTGGATCTGTCAAAGCCCATTTGGATCTGTCACAGCCCATCTGTCACACAGCCCATCTTCATCACAGACCATCTGTCACACAGCCCATCTTCATCACAGTCCATCTGTCACACAGCAACGTGTACCACCACTGGTACTGCAAAACACAGGCCCGCCACCAGTACTGGTACCACCACACAGGTCCACCACTTCTACTGCCACCGGTATCACCACTAGTACCGCCATCAGTACCACTAAACACAGGCCCACCACCACACAGGTCCACAACTTGTACCGTCAGACATCAGTACTGCCACCAGTACTGGTACCACCACACAGGTCCACCAGTTATACCACCACACAGGCCAGCCATCAGTACCGCCACCGGTACCGCTAACACAGGTCCGCCACCAGTACCACCATCGGTACCGCCACCCATCAGTACTTCCATCAGTACAGTCACCAGGCCCACCATGTCTCAGAGTCTATACCCCTGAGGAGGCATATGACATCCTTGCCATGTCAGATGATGAGAGCAGTGGGGAGCTCTCATCATATGATTCTGGTTCGGAATACAAGCCAGTAGAGGGCAGTGAATCAGAGTCTGATTCAGTGGAGGAAACCGACCCCCCCCCTCCTAGAAGAATAAGGACATCAGGACCAAGATCCGAAGACCTGCCCATCACCAGCAGAGCTGGAAGAGGAGCCCAGTACAAGTACTGGAACTACACGCCCAACCCAAAGAACCCTAATTCCCATTTCCCTGATTTCACTGCACAGCCAGGTGTGCCGGTCGACACTACCAATTTTGCCCTTTTGGATTATTTATTTTTTATTTTTCTCCCCCGATTTGCTGCAGAATATGCTGGACCAAACCAATCTCTACGCATAGCAATTTATTGCTGCCAACGCCACTTTATCTTACGCCTGCATGTTCCATTGGCGACGTCTCACACTGGATGAATTTAAATTATTTTTGGGCCTTTACGTTCAATATGGGGCTTACAAAAAAAATTAACTCCATACGTACTGGTCCACCCACCCCATCCACCACATGCCAATGTACTCCGCTGCCATGTCCAGGACACGATACATCATTATGCGTTTCCTGCATTTTAGCGATAATTCGCAGTGCCCTCCCTGAGATCACCTCAACCACGATAAGTTGTATAAGATACGCCCCCCTGATTAATCCCTTTTCCCAGAGATTTGCAGAAGTGTTCATCCCGGATAAAAACATATGTGTGGATGAATCACTTATCCATTTCACTGGCCGGCTGCAGTTCAAGCAGTACATACCAAGCAAGAGAGCCAGGTATGACTTAAAACTGAACAAGCTATGTGATCGAGCCACTGGATACATGTACACCTTCTGTATGTATGAAGGGAAAGACTCCCAGCTCCAGCCCTGTGATTGCCCCACATACATTGGAATCAATGGGAAAATTGTCTGGGAGCTGGCTTACCCCTTGTTTGGAAAATATAACATTTATATGTGGACAATTATTATATGAGCCTGCACCTATTTCACCACCTTTATCAGAAAACAAACTTGGCCTGCGGCACCTTCAAGAATAACCGGAAGGCTTCACCAAAAAACTTCAAAACGGGGAATCCGCCTTCATGAGGAATGAAGAGGTATTGGCCATGATGTAGAAGAACAAGAAAGATGTCCACATTCTCTCTACTATCCACAACGACACATTGGTAGAGATTCAGAGAAGACGTGGCCCCGTTGTAAAGCCCGAATGTGTCCACGACTACAATCTTTTCATGGGAGGTGGATTTAAACGGATTTGTCAAGTCCAGTTATTGGTACAAGAAAGCCACATTTCACCTTTTCCATATGGCCATGTACAATTAGTTTGTCTGTTACCAAAGATTGTCCGAAAACCAATCCCTCACCTACTTCAAATACATTGAAGAAATTGTCACTGCCCTCATTTATCCGCAAGGGCCTGCCTCAGGAAGTATTTGCTCTGATAGTGTGAGTCGACTCTATGAGCAACATTTTCCTTACACCATCCCCCCCCACAGAATCCAGAAGAAGACGACAAAAGAGATGTTGTGTATGCTCCACAGGAATCAGAAGAGATGCCACCTATTATTGCCACCAATGTCCTTCCCAACTTGGCCCGTGCATCAGAGATTATTTCAAAAATTATCATACATCAATCAGACATTAGTTCCTCTTATTTTTAAAAGTGCCATTTCCCCATTTCAAATGCCTGAGTGGATCATTTGCCTGCTACCATGTTAACTGACATTGGCCTGTTTACCGATGATGTCTTTGCCTGACGTTTTAAACCACATTTCTGACTTCCTTCCTGCTCTTAGAATGCCTGGAGGCGCTACTTGGATGTTGGGCCTCTGTATGTGGACAGGCTGTGTAAAAGTCTCACACATGTGGTATTGCCATAATCAGGAGGAGTAGAAGTATGTATTTTGGGGTGTCATTTTTGCTATATACATGCTATGTGTTAGAAATATCTTATAAATGGACAACTTTGTGTAAAAAAAATGCCTGTTAATCAACCATGGTTTTGTCTGCCACTTGGACTGATCTTTTGCCTTAAACTTTAGTACACAGGGGTCTCGCATATGTGAGGGGCTCCAGTAAAGCGTTCTGAATAGAGAAAACCAGTTTTTGGTTTTCTGTGTTCCCAGAACAGGGTCTGGTTTCCCAGAGGATGGATGTTGGTCCTCTGTATGTGGACAGGCTGTGTAAAAGTCTCACACATGTGGTATTTCCATGCTCAGGAGGAATAGCCGAATGTATTTTGGGGTGTCATTTTTGCTATATACATGCTATGTATTAGAAAAAAAAGCACTCTGAGTAGAGAAAACCAATTTTTGGTTTTCTGTGTTCCCAGAACAGGGTCTGGTTTCCCAGAGGCTTCAAAGAGATTTGGGTGGGAGAAACCTCTACCCCTGTCCCCCTGGCCCTAAGCTTGATGTTTCTGCCTGCTGCCTGGACCAATACTTTGGCTGTGCTGACCATGTTGCTGCCTCTAATGACCCAGGACTTTCTGGACAATGTTTCTTCCTGCTGCCTGGACCAAAACTTTGGCTGTGCTGACCATATTGCTGCCTGTAAAGGCCCAGGACTTTCTGGACAATGTTTCTTCCTGCTGCCTGGACCAATACTATGGCCGTGCTGACCATTTTGCTGCCTATAATGATCCAGAACTTTCTGGACCATGTTTCTTCCTGCTGCCTGGACCAATACTTTGGCTGTGCTGACCATATTGCTGCCTGTAATGACCCAGGACTTTATGGACCATGTTTCTTCCTGCTGCCTGGACCAATACATTGGCTGTGTTGACCATATCTCTGCCTGCTGCCTCTACTGACTATGGACATTATTTCTGCCTTGACATCTCTGCCTGCTACCTGGACCAATGCTTTGGCTGTGCTAACAGTATCTTTGCCTGTACTAACTATGGACAGCATTTCTGCCTGCTGCCTGGACGATTGCTTTTGCTGTCGCTGACCACATCCCTGCCTGCTGCCTGGACCCATGCTCTCCTCTGTGGACCACTGCACTACTAAAACCACAGGTAATCTTTTGTTATTTGGTATGTACATGCTATGTGTTAGAAATCTTCATATTCTTTCAAAAATGTGATTGGTAGTCAGAAAATTATATGTGTAATTTATGCTCTTAGAACGCCTGGAGGTGCTACTTGGATGTTGAGCCTCTGTATGTGGACAGGCTGTGTAATAGTCTCACACATGTGGTATTGCCATACTCAGGAGGTGTTAGGAAATTGGCCATCTGTGTGCATCCACGCGCCAATGGCGCCAAAATGGCCTGTTTAAGCTGACAACACCTTGCAGCAGATGCTGTCCATTCTACAGCGTTCCTGTGACCCCAGTGACTACTTTGAGAGACTTTCCTGCACCTGTGACCCTGGTTTTACTTGGACTTGTTGCTTTCTGCCTGCCCTGACCCCAACACCTGGTAAACAACATTTTCCGGAACTTTCTAGACCAGTTCGCAGCCGTTTACTTGGATGACATCTTGATCTTCTCCCCCTCTCTGGAAGAGCATCACAAGCACGTGAAGAGCGTGCTCGCCCACCTCAGACTACACGGTCTCTATCCCAAGGTTGAAAAATGCACTTTTGAGTGCGCTGAAATTTCATTCCTAGGGTTCAACATTTCCACTGCCGGAATTACCATGGATCCCCAGAAGGTCTCGGCCATCCTTGACTGGCCCGCTCCTGTTGACAAAAAGGGAGTCCAGCGATTCGTTGGGTTCGCAAACTTCTATCAGAAGTTTATCAAGGAGTTTTCAGCAGTCATCACCCCAATAACCCGACTCACCAAACAGGTCTGCTGGACTCCCGAGGCCCAAGAGGCCTTCACCCAACTCAAGAGACTGTTCACATCTGCCCCTGTTCTTAAGCACCCAGATCCTGCATTGTCATACACCTTAGAAGTAGATGCCTCTGACATAGCAGTTGGAGCAGTCCTCTCGCAGAGACAGGGCCCAAAGGCTTCACTTCACCTTATCGCCTTCTTCTCTAGGAAGCTAACACCTCCGGAAAGGAACTACAACGTAGGTGATAGGGAATTGCTGGCAATCAAGTCAGCCCTGACAGAATGGCGGTACCTCCTGGAAGGAGCTTCTCATCCTATTCTGGTTTTTACAGACCACAAAAACCTAGAATACCTGCGGACCGCCAAAAGACTGAAACCCCGGCAGGCACAATGGGCCCCGTTTTTCTCCCGATTCCAACTGCACATCACTTACAGGCCCGGGGCTAAAAATGTAAAGCCGGATGCATTATCAAGAATGTTCCCTGTTCCGGGGGACACGTCTCTGCTGGATACCATCCTTCCGGCCCACAGCTTTCTGCTCACCCAGGAAGTTCTTCTGTCCCAGATCCGGAGGTCTTGCACCGGCCTCACTGAACCACCAGATGGTGGTTTCACGGACCGGTAAAACCATAACACTGTCTCAGACTCATGACGACTTACCTCGAGGACACCCTGTATGTCAGATAAGGACTTGGTGGTATCGGGTAGAAAGTCAGACTCAACCCCCAGACCACCAAGTCACTCCGGCCACGTTCTGGAGGCCTAGACCCTGTCTTCTTGAAGGACCCACTCGTCTTTCGACACCCGGCCTTCCTACCATAGGTCGTCTCTGCACAGGGGGCCTTGTCCCTTGTAAGAACTATTACGTAGGCCGAAATGTAAAAATCGGGGCCCGGACATTCACTACACGTCAACCTTAGCCCTCTTTTTGCCCCGGGTAACACGGACGGCCCCAAAGTCAGAAAACCGCCAGGCGTCCATAAGATCCAAAAACACCAGACATTTTTGGTCTTATCCTACTCTTCGAGGAAGGTCCTCCATGGCGGTAAGACAGTCCCGACTGAACTAACGGTCGTTAAGGGATAGTGGATGCA
>BLSH010384228.1:166589-179969 GCA_018402905.1 Glandirana rugosa | reverse complement strand
CAAGTCCGGTCCCGAACCCGGACTTTGTCCGGAAGTTCGGCCGAACCTGCAGAACCCAAACTTCCAGAGGTTCGATCAACTCTACTTACAGGTAATCAGAGGGAGGCGCTAGTATGTCCTATAATATCGGAGGAATCCTCGCGGCCAGTGGTTCCTTCCCTATGGGGAAGTCACCAGGAACAGATGGCCTTCCCATTGAATTTTATAAAGCCCATAGAGATTTTCTTGAGCCTGCATTGGCTTCCCTTTACTCTAATTGTTTGAAAGAGGGACTATGTGAGACATAGTCTTAACCTACAAACCACCAAAAGATACATCTTCCTGTGTCCCTATAGGCCTATTGCCCTATTGAATGTAGACTTTAAGATTTTGACTAAACTTATTTCCAGACGATTACAACCTATGATGACTAGTATTATCGACCCAGATCAAACAGGGTTCATGGCTGGTAGGGCTACAGATGCGAATTTGCGGAGACTTTATACTAATATTTATGCTTCACACCATAATATAGGATCTGTCACCTCCCTAGATATAAAGAAGACTTTTGATACTATTAAGTGGCCTTTTCTGTGGGAGGTGTTCCGCAGAATGGGCTTCTCAATGGTCTTTATAAAATGGCTACAGGTCCTATATAGACATCCCACAGCTGCAGTGAAAATGGGGGAGGGCTGTCAACTACCTTTTCACTGTTTAGATGTAATCGGCAGGGCTGCCCCTTGTCTCCAACCCTCTTTGCCATTGCTATTGTGCCTGTGATGGGGGCTCTTCGCACCTCCCCAAATATCAGAGGGTTGCGGATTGGCTGGTTGGAGAAAGGGTGGCCCTATATGCCGATTATCTTTTTTGTTTTTGAATGATGCTGGACCCTCTCTCCAAGGAGCCTTAGACATTTTGGACTCCTTTTCAATGGTTACTGGGCTGATGGTAGAGTGGACTAAGTCCTTGTTGTTTCCAATAGACATTGAGGCTCAGAACACATCTTTGAATGATATCCCGTTGCAATGGGTAGAGAATTTTAAGAACTTTGGAGCCTCTGATTTCATCTCCTTGAATTTGACCCTGATTCTAGGAGATATTGGGTCAAAGTTGAAAGTGTGGAAGTCTCTACCATTATCTTTATTGGGACGTATTAATCTTTTAAAAATGAAAGTTATACAAAACTTCTGTATATTTTTAGACATTCCCCTCAGTGGCTACCTGGCTCCTTTTTTACAAGACTAAACCAACTTTTTTCATCCTTTTTATGGGGATCAAAGAACCCCAGGTATAAATTGACCACCATGATGTGCCCTTGTGATCAGGGTGGTCTAGCTTTCCCGCTATTATATAAATATTTTTTAGTTACGCATGGTGGTTGAATCCAGATTTATCTAATTCCTCCACCCGGCTGGAAGCTGTGGTGGTAGGATCAATAGAAGCTCTTAACCTCCTTCTGTTTAGGGGTTGTAAGGCACCTTACCATCTGATTGCTCCAATGCTCAACACTATTCAAGCTTGGGAGGCCAGCCTTAGATGTGAACATTATCCTAAGGACGTTTAAATCCAACACTTTTTCAATTTTATAAATTGCCAGAGCCTATTGCATGGACTAGGTATAATATCAAATTAGTCTCCCAGGTGGTTACTGATCGGAAATTGTCTACACTTACTTCATTTTTTAACCAGCCTAGCTCCCATCTATTAAGATATTTCCAGCTTTCCCATGCTTTTTATGCTCAGTTCCCACAAGACAGCCTATTGATCACAGACTCCACTTTAGAAAGAGTACTTAGGTACAAATGTTTGGAGAAACCTACTTCGAGACTGTACTCCCATCTTATCTTAATTTCCCTCCCCCCTTGGAGGGTCTCAGAGCTAGGTGGGTGCGGGATATACCAGATCTGGACATGGAGGACTGGAGGGATGTGTGGGATCTCCCTCTTCGATCTTTGGTATCTCTGAGAGATTGTTTTATCCAATTTAAATTGGTACATAGAGCATATCTCACACCCCACAGATTTCATAAGATAAATCCTGTTTGTTATTCTCAGTGTTGGCGGTGTGGTGCGGCTCAGGGGGATTTCTTACACATTTTCTGGACCTGTCTGCATATAGCTATTTTTTGGGCGAAGTGGTGGATCTGTTAAATTCTATTATTTCCGCCCCCCCTGCCGGCCTCAGTGTCTGTATGTTTGCTTCGTCTGGTGGAGGATATTCTCCCTACAATGCCAGAGCGGGTGTTTGCCAATATCACATTATTTTATGCGAGAAAAGCTATCACTTTACATTGCAAGAAATCCTCTTCCCCTACGCTTCTAGGATACAATGTAGCTTAAACACCGTTCTGACTTCGAAAGCTGAGATCAATAGTCTGTGAAACACTCCCAAATCCAGGTGCTCTGGTTCTGAATGACCTCCTCTCATTCAAACGGTTTGCAGCAAAATACTAGTGAAGAGCCGGCACTCCCAGGATGCAGTAAATAAAGAATTTTATTCCAACATCTTCATGTAAAAGTTACAGCAAAAGCTTTTGCTGTAACTTTTACATGAAGATGTTAGAATAAAATTCTTTATTTACTGCATCCTGGGAGTGTTGGCTCCTCACTAGTATCTTGCCCTACGCTTCTATACTTGAAACGACTGGTTAATAGGGACGGGCGAACGGTTCGGAGTGAGCATAAGTTTGGGCCAAACTTTCGCTGTTCGATTGTTTAGCGAACAGCCGAACAAATGGGACGTTCGATCATTTGTTCGGCCCCCCGAACTGACCAAAACGCAATGCGACACTGAAAAATGCATTGCAAGCCCTGATTGGTTAAAGCAGTGAAAGATTCAGCCAATAAGGGCACAGAGCACTGTCAGAGTCATAATTGGACACTGTCATCATGACTTTATCCAATCATGACACAAAATGAGAGAATGAAACCTATCTTACCACAGGGTGGAACTGTGGGTAGGTTCTAAGGTACTTTTATGCCACATCCTATGTTTTAGACTAATGTTTTTGCAAACAAAAAGAAAAATGGACTTTCTAGGCATATGTTAAAAATATGATTTACAAAGTTTATTGAACATACATATTTCATCAGGACATACAACAATTTACATATATTCTTAAGACAGCTTAAAATTAAGGCCAAACAAGGCTCATTCAAAGGATCAATCTTATGAACACCTGTTTCCAGGTGTCATTAGATAGATGGAATCAAATTGGGGATGTGGGTCAACCACAGTATATATATATGTATAATGCTACAAGAGCACCACTACTATACACATAGAGACCAGGATTTGGGATACCACAACAACCTGTAAGATT
Source organism: Glandirana rugosa (assembly GCA_018402905.1). Lineage (NCBI taxonomy): Eukaryota > Metazoa > Chordata > Amphibia > Anura > Ranidae > Glandirana > Glandirana rugosa. The sequence continues at coordinate 176,668 of BLSH010384228.1, read as the reverse complement.
CCTGATAAAAATTAATGCATACTCTACTAGTTTTGCATCATGGAAGAGGCGCTTCCTCTGGAGCGTGAATAATCTAGTAAAGAGAGAACAATGCTTGTAGTTACAATAGTTCAATAAAATACGAGGTGACAACTGCTGTTGTCATTCATATATAAGAGAGTTTTTTCCAATAAACGACTGGAATGGTGATATACTACTTACATACATATATACATATAAATAACAGTACGACTTTGTCTGTCAGTGGGAAGAAAAGGGGGAGAGGGCAGGACACCACCCCAGTGCCCCAAGGTGTCAAATGGAGTGAAGCATGGGGACATGCACAGGTAAAAATACTGTATAAATAAGAATATATATATATATATATATATATATATATATATGAATATGAGAATACATTAACCACTTCACCCCCGGAAGGATTTCCCATGTTAGGACCAGAGCACTTTTTGCGATTCGCCACTGCATCGCTTTAACTGACAACTGCACGGTCATGCAACTTTGTACCCAAATAAAAAATCACAATCTGCGTTAATTGATTGGTTTGCGCAAAAGTTGCCGCGTTTACAAACCATGAGAATTAATTTCTGGCGTTTTTACTATTTTTTTTTTTTACTGGTAATGGCAGCTATCTGCGATTTTATCTGGACTTTGATAGTGGGGCGGACATGTCGGACATTTCTGACACTTTTTTGGGACAAATTACATTTATACAGCGATCAGAAATGTAAACATCCACTGATTACTGTACAAATGTCATTGGCAGTGAAGGGGTTAACCTGCAGGGGGAGATCTAGGGGTTAACTGTGTTCCCTAGGTGTGTACTAACTGTGAGGGGGCTGGGCTACCATCGGCATAACAGATCTAACTGATCCCAGTGAGAGGGATCAGTAGATCTTTTAAAAGCCCACTGACAGAGCGGGGAACCGCCATGTTTACATCAGTGATTCCCCGTTCTTTCTCTCTGCCAGATAATTGCAGCTCGCCAATGGAAATCGGGTCCGCCCGAGCCACGGGCACACTCCTGCAGAGTGTGGCGGGCACGAGAGTGCTCCACCGGTGGTGCACTCCCGCCTGCTAGCTGAGCAAGCGCGAGCCGCTGTTTATAGAAGACGATTCGCGAGACGCTGCCACAGTGCAGCAGTAAATATATGCTATGGTTAAAGATATATATATATATATATAGTAGAGCAATATTACTCATCTTTCTATACAAGTGTATGACATACGTTCGCCAATAATTACTTTTAAAGGTGGATATGGTATATAGATGGACACCAGTTATAAATATATTAAAAAGTATTATTTAAATAAAAAAACAAATATGGTGTATAAATAAACATCAATACAGATGATGTGTAAGGCACCCAAAAACATATACCAAAAATCTTTCAATATATGTGGGATAACAATTTTTCTGTTTGTATTATATAACATTTGTCATTACCTTAGAACATGGTTCTTGGAGATTTTATCTGCTGGGTAGGTAAAACGTTTTATGATGTCTCCTGCTCCACTGCAGCTGATTTTGGTGAAAGCTAGCCTATATATATATATGCAAGTCCCAGTCAGGGACGGCCACCATTCTCCACACCGCCGAGTGGCGTGTGACATCACTGACCCGGCTGAATCAATCGCCTTTGATTCCGCTCTCATTTGGACTTACTCTACATGCCCTTGGTGGCTGTAGCCTGCAATATATATTTATATGTCCAGCTCTATTGTCCCCTCCTGGAGTCTACATATAGGAGGTCTGATGCCGTACCTGCAGTGGGTGTTTCCCTTTAAAAAGGACAGGGGCTTTTTAATTGAGTGGCCAGTGGCCTGGTGCTAATCACAAAATCGTATTCATCTGTTTTTCATCACTATACTATCCTGCACCAATAAATACCTGCAGTGTTTTGAGAATCCAGGCAGTTTCTCCTTCGATAATTTTTTAACTGTGGTCCCTTTTTTTGTATTTCAACAATCCACCATTGTTACCTTTCTTTTTCTCCAGTATTTGTCTATGGAGCTCTGCCATCTTGCTCCATTCAATACGAATTCCTCCTTTATACTCTGTGAACATCCCTGAAGAAAAGCTTGCTATCTTTCAAATATTTTGAATATCTCTAAACATGTTTGATGCTCTCACATTTCTTCCATCCATTAGAAGGTTTATGTACACTACATACTGTATAACCCATGTTATTTGTATGTTAATGCGCTGTTCCATACACTTTGTGTACTATACTTTTTCATTGATTTTATTGGTACTGGTCTTTGAAGGCCAGCTCATCTAAATAAACATTGATTGATTTTTTATATTATTCTTTAAGTTTTTTGGTCCATTTATATTTCAATAGTTTGAGTTTTCAGGTCAAAAGGAAACAAAATAAAAGTACAAACAGATACAAAGCTCTAGTACCTTTCTTGTCAATTGTACTGCATCAAATCTAGCTTGGTGCCCTGTATACAAACATCCATAACTTACATGTCAGCAACACTTATCAAGAATCTAGTACGGACTACAACTTTTGATGGGGATGACAGGAGTCTCCCATCTTCGGACATCCCGTATGGGATCAAGATAAGTCTAGGTGGTAGAGGCATCCTGTCTCCCCATCTTTCGATACTGCATTTGTTTCAAGATTATTCGTTAAAGAGCAGTATTGTCCAATTAGAACAGTGTATCGACATTGTTAAACGGCCAACTAAGGCATCCACAAATTTATCAAAATTGTTATAGTATAGACATTCTGGGTGAACTGTCTGATCAACATCCCCGGGGGGTTTGGGGGCGAGGATATGAGCATCAAGGACCTAGGCCCGAGGGAGCAGACTAGACCCAAGGCCACCCCAATTGGGAACAGACTGTGGCCCTGGCCCGCCGCTCCTTGCCCCTCCTGGCCCTCAGAGCCTCCCTCAGGGTCATCAAGTAAAAAGAGAGCACCAAAACTATGGACTAAACTTCAAGCGAAGGGCAAGTGCCAACCTTGGAAGATTCTAGGTACCAAATTTGGGCTATCAGGAGCTCAAGGTACTACAATGCAATAAGAGAGTTAGGATAACAGGTAAAGAAGACGAAAAAGGAAATAGAAGAAAGAAAGAGTGAGGTGTTGCGCAGGCGCCACCATGATCCCACCTCGTTTGTACATAATGGTCCCAGTGAGCCTGGAGTCCAACAGACTTTCCCTATTCGAACAGAGGTGTTGGGTTATCCAGCACCAAACAGATGTACCCCGGTGTACCATGCCCAGGGTTCCCAAATCTTGTCAAATTTTGCTGAGGTGTTCAGGATCTTCTGGGAGATCTTTTCTTGGGTCATGATCCAAAAAATTTTCCGCTTGGCCTGGTAGAATGAGACCGTAGGGGTTTTCCATGCCCGTGCACTTGTTATTTTAGCCCCTATAAGGATAAAAAGAATTAGGGATTGGGTGGCTTTAGTGCAGTTAGGGACTGATTGATTCAGGAGGGCTATTGTCGGTTCTTGTGCGACCTTGATTCCCGTGACTTTGCGGATCATATGGAAGATTCTATTCCAATAGAATCGGATCCTAGGGCAAGTCCAGAATATATGGTAAATGGTCCCCAAAAGGGGAGATGCTTGGGGGTAAAACTTAGCTAGACGAGTGGGAACCAAGTACCATCTAGTCATAATCTTTATGTTAGCCTCCCTGAGTGTTGTGTTATAGACCCCCCTGCTGGATCTTTCAAGGTTTGAGTGCCGGGTCTCCATATCCCATTCGATGTCAAGGTCTCGCTCCCAGCTCAGCATAAAAGAAGCCTTCTCAGTCGGCTCTGACAGCAAACCATATATAAGTGAAATTCCACCTCTCATGTCCTTGGCTAAGGAACACCACTGTTCATAGGGAGTGACGGAGAGGGGATTTGATGAGGACGCCTTAATAGAGTTTAGGAAATGAGAAATCTGATAAAAGCGGAACCGCTCTTCAGGAGGCATCTCGAGCTCCTTCAAGCAGTGTTGAAGTGTAATAGGACCACTTACGTTAAAGAAATGCCCAATACGATATAACCCTTTCTGAACCCACCATTTAAAGGCTTCTATATTCATACCTGGAGGAAATAGAGGGTTGTGAAAGAGGTGCGATAGTGGGAGCCAAGGTGATATTAATTTACTTGTTTTGCGCATGGAATCGCACAAGGCCAAAGAATGAGATAGGGTAGGGGACATGACTGCTGGTCTAGATTTAGGGGGTCTCCATATCAGGAAGTCTATAGTGTTTTTGGGGATAGATTGTCACTCCATGTTTATCCAATCTGGTTTCGCCCCAGGAATGTAAATAGTGGAAATTTGCGTGAGTTGAGCTGCTTGAAAATAGAGCCAGAGGTTGGGAAGCCCCAGGCCTCCTCTAGATTTGGGTCGAAATAGAATATTTTTAGATAGGCGATGGCCAGTCTTCCCCCAGACAAAACGGTTGACTTCATTTTGTAGTCTATCCAGATGGCTTTTAAGGACAGGGATGGGCAGAGAACGGAACAAATACAAAATGCGTGGCAGGAGTGTCATCTTTATAGTGTTGATTCGACCTAGCCAGGACATTTCGTATTGGACCCATTGGGAAAGGTCAGACTTGAGTTTCCTAAACAGGGGAGGATAGTTATATTTATATAACAGATCGTAAGACGAGGATAATTGGATGCCCAGATAGGGGATGGAGTTGGTCTTCCAGCTGAAGGGAAAACGTTTCCTTAGGAGGTCCACCACCCTTTGTGTGTTAGATATATTCAAAGCCATTGCTTTAGATATGTTAACCTGGAGACCGGAGACCTTCCTGAATTCAGTGAGGAGGCTAAATATGTTAGGAGTGGATTGCAGAGGTGCAGTTATAAAAAGGAGGACATCTTCCACGAATAACGAGCATTTGTGGGTCAATGGGCTACAACTTACTCCCATTATATTTGGATTAGACCGAATCCCTATTGCCAGGATTTCAATTACCAAAGCAAATAACAATGGGGATAGCGGGCACCCCTGTCTAGTTCCTCTAGTTATTGGAAAGGGCTCAGAATAGTGTCCACATAACTTAATCCTAGCCGTCGTGAAGGAGTATAGGGATTTCAAGATGTTTAAAAAGTTGGCTCCAACCCCCCATTTTGTGAGGACCGCGAAAAGAAAAGGCCATGAGACCGTATCAAAGGCTTTTTGTAAATCTAGGGAGAGCAGGAAGCCTTCCTGGGGGGTTCCGCCATCCCAACCCGATTTCATAAGGGAGATAACATCAATCACCCTCCTAACCTGGTCCAGACCTTGTCTCCCGGGGATGAAGCCAACTTGGTCTCTGTGTATATAAGAGCTTATGAAACTGGATAGCCTATTCAAAAGTATTTTGGTCATAATTTTTAAATTTACATTTATCAGGGAAATAGTCCTATAGTTACTAACCTCGCTTGGGTCTTTCTCATGTTTTGGAATGACTGAGATGAAGGCCAGGTTTGCATTAGCTTCGATAGGTTTCCCATTGTGCAAGGAATTGTAAAACAGGACCAGGTAGGGAGAGAGAACCTCCTGAAAAGTTTTGAAATACGGGTAGGAGAATCCATCTCGCCCTGGGGCCGAACTGTTTTGCAGATTTTTAATTACCTCCTTGACCTCAGTCTCTGTAAAAGGGGATTCTAAGGCATCTCGGTGAGAGTCAGAGAGGGTAGGGAAGGTTGTCTTGCGGAGGAAGTCCTCCATAATGTGAGGGGAGACTAAATCATTTTTGGAATAAAGTTGCTTATAGAACTCATTGAAAGTTTCCAAAATTTTTTGAGGGTTTTGGGACAAATGTCCTGCGAGAGTTTTAATTTTAGGCATGGAGAACAAGCGAACCCTGGGGGACAGTTTATGGGCCAGGGAGGGCCCAATTTGATTGTGAGATAAATAATTTCGACCTATAGCCCACGCTGCCTTTTTGTCAGAGTTCGAAGTGAGTGCTAAATTCAAGGATAGTCTGTCGGTTTCTAGCGATGTTAAAGAGAGGGCGGTGGGATTTCTTTTATGTTGTTTGCTGGCTAGGCGGAATTCTTTTTCAAGATTTGAAATATCTACTTGGCGTTCCCGTTTTAAACGGGAGGATAACTGGATGATCTTCCCTCTCAAGACAGCTTTGTGGGCTCCCCACAAAATATCTGGGGTAGTCCCCTCTTTATCATTTAAAGCAAAATAATCACGTATCTCTTTTTCTAGGAGTGCACAGTGAACCGGGTTGGAGAGAATGGATTTGTTTAATCTCCAGGGCTGTGGGCCCTTGGAGGGGATGGTACCTTCGAGCAGTAGTAGGACTAATGAATGGTATGACCATGGGACGTCACAGATAGTTGCCCTTTTAGCAAGATGGATGGAGGATGTGGGGACAAATATATGGTCTATTCTGGCATGTGTCCCATGTGGTGCAAAAAAGTGGGTATAATCTCTAATACTCGGGTTCAATTCCCTCCAAGTGTCAATTAGACCCAAGGAGTATAATAGCCTAGCAATACGCAAGCTTTGCTTTGGGGGTTTCCTCAACCGGGGGGTACCCCTAGATGTTTTGTCTATAATGTGGTCGAACACTTTATTGAAGTCACCCCCATTATAATTCTCCCTTCAAGGTGTGGAGCCAAGTAATTCAACATAGATGAGAAAAAGGAGGCTTGTTTGTAGTTAGGGGCGTAATAAGAGATAAATGTATGTATTGATCCATTAATGAACTCTTTAACTAGGACAAATCTCCCCTCCCTATCCCTAATCGTCTGGCTATGAGTGAATGTGATCCTTTTAGAGAAGAGTATTGCTACTCCCTTTTTCTTAGTTTCAGCATTGGCCATGTAGAATGTGGGGTACTTTTGATGGATAAAGGACGGGTTATAATTAATTGGAAAGTGTGTTTCCTGAATAAGGAGGATATCGTACCCCCTGCGATTATAATAGTCAAAGGCCTTTCGTCTTTTATTTGGGGAATTCAACCCTTGAACATTATGTGAGCCGATCTTACAGATCGCCTTAGGATGGGTATCGTCAGCCATGAAAGAGGGGAGTGAATTTCGCTTTTGAAGTGATATGACTTACCCCCGCGACAAGGAGAAAGACCCTGAGACTGAACGCGTCCTCCGAGGCCCAGTTAAATGTGAGGTATTCGAGGTCCGGGATCCATGGGGACACCTGCATTAAAGACAAGGTTAGCTGGGTAGAAAATTTAGAGGCTAGAAAAGAAAAGAAAGATAGAAAATACAAGATGGAAGAGGGGGGCATCAGGAAGGAAGAATCCCAAGGTCCCCTGGGGGGGCGGGACCAGTCCCGCCCTTACCCGGGGCTCTAGACAAGTTAGAGCCCTGATAATAGGCAGCTCAGATACGAGCGCCTGGACTGAGTATCCGGGGGCGACGGTTGCTCCCAGATCCTACAGTAGGAGTGCCACATTGTCTCCCCTCGGCCAGAGGGACCCCCTTAATTAAGTATAAAAGAAAAAAAAGTGGGGGGAATCCTCCAATCTTGGTGAGAGGTGTGTATGTTAGCAATCTCAGAAAATGTTATAAATCAAAGAGACATTTATCAACTGTAACTGTAAACCATATATAACTGTTAAACCAGAGTACCCATAACTTGTGGGCAACATATCAGTTTATTAAGTGAGAGCAGCGTGATCATTAGTAGGTTCTTCTCCCCAACCCCCCACAGGTGGGCAGGAGTCCCATATACCATGAGGTGTGATCAATATGTATCAAGTCATGGGCTAAACAGACAATAGTATAGGGGCCCTTAGACCAGAAATCCTGTGGGAGTTTAGTCGTCCCTTAGAGAAGAAGTTGTTCCCCCGAAGGGGTCTTGATCGTTCATGTCTGGGTTGAGGTGAAGTACGTAGGAAACTCCCTGGGGAAAGGGGTAAGAATTCCCCAAAAAAACAGTCCCAGTAGAAGACCAGGGCCTTCTCTCTACTAGAAAGGAGAAGGCAAAACAACTGTAAGGGGTCCATCACGGAATGATACTGACAGAGTTATCGTGAATAATTCCGAGGATGGAGATCTTTAGTTAAAGTGTCCCCATGTCTGCATCAGGGGGGAACGGAGTCCCGGATCCTCTTTGGTTTTTGTTTTTGCCAGATGGGATTCAGGGGACTCCCTGGTGGCGGCCGTTTGGAGGAGCTGTGACGTTGGTCAGATGGTGGTGGGGGTAATTCCTGAGAGATTAGGCCCAACTGGAGCAAGAGTTTCTCTCCATCAGTCAGGTTGATGAAGTGAAACATTTTGTTTTTGTACTGGAAAGACAAGCGGAATGGGAAGGCCCACCAGTATTTTATGTTCTTTTGGGTAAGGACCATCAGCAAGGGTTTGAGGGCTCACCTTCTCTGGATGGTGGTTGGTGATATGTCTGCAAATATTTGTACAGGATAACCCTGAATGTTGATGGTATCGGCATTGTGTGATTTTCTCATGATCTCTTCCTTCACCCCATAGTGATGCGGTTTTACAATAATGTCCCTTGGAAGACCGTCTTGGCGTGGAGGTTGCAGAGCTCTATGAGCCCTGTCTAGTTCGAGCTGTTGATTTGTGACGTCTGGTATCAAGTTCTTGATAAGTACTGTGACTGCTCCGTTAACGTCGGTGATCGATTCTGGGAGCCCTCTAATGCGAAAATTTTCCTTTCGGCTCCTGTTCTCGAGGTCGTCAATTTTCGCAAAGGGCGGATTCTAATTGGTCTTGTAGGGTTTGGATACAGGTAGTGTTCTGATTAGCACGGGCTATTGTGTTGTCTACTGCCTGTTCTATAGTGTCCATTCACGCCCCTAGGCTCTGTAGGTCTGCCTTAATAGAGGAGGTTATCTGTGCAGCTGTTTGTGCAAGGCCAGAGGCTAGCATTTCAGAAAACTTGTGAAGAAGTAGATTCAGTTCTGGGAGGCCTTGTTGTGATAAAGGCGTAATTTGTGGATGGATGAAGGGGCCGTTTGGGGTGCAAAGGGACATGGGGTTTCCCAAGGGAGAGTTCAGCATAGGGGAGTTTAACATTTCCTCCATGGTTCTCCCCAGAAGTGATTCAGTGGAGGCTGGAGATAGTAAATGATTTGCTGCTGTGACCATGGGTGGTCCGATACAAGTCTCTGTGGGCTGTCGGGGTGAAGGAGGATCGGCAATTGAATCCTCAAGGGTTGCCCCATTTTCTGGAGCAGGGGCAGTCGCCATTGTAGTGGGCTCCGGGGGTTTGTCCTCAAAAAGAAGCTGGCAATGAACCTCTTTTTTCCTGTGAGGCCCAGGCATATAGTAAGTCTCCCAAAAATCAGGCGGTCAAGTTGGAGGGCTCCCCTTGTGGTGTATAAAGGAGAGGGCTTATCAGTAAAGTCTATTGTCTTCCCAAATTGCTTGGTTAGTCGGTTGTAATCCCTTAGAATCAGCTAGCCTCTTTAGGATAATAAAGTGTTTCACATAACCCCTCTGGGGACTTCAGTAGAAGGGTCTCCCCTTTAATCCCAGTTACTGGTCATGCCGTAATGTATAGGCCCGAGCCGCAGCCTCCAGTACTCAGCCTCTGCTGATCGCGGGTTGTTCAATGGTAGGGCCACGTGTAGGCCCACTCTGGGGAGGGAGAGCCATTCCCCATGGGACGTGGTGTGGGTGGGATCCGCTTTACCTGGCAGATCTGGTGCCGGGGATCTCTGGCTATCCACTGTCTATTTGATTGTGTTACTGCAAGTTTAATGCCATTTACTTCTGTGTGCGTTACTGCAAGTTTAACGTATTTTTTTTTTCTTTCAAATATTATTTTATTCGAATTTAGAATTTAAACAGTACATTGCAATAGGGAAGGTATCCCTTCAGGAATACTGAAACAACAAATACATTTAGAACACTAAACTTTCTTTTTTTTTTATGCAATTTGAACGTCATTGCGTGTGTCTTCATTTACCGTAATTTGAACGTCATTGTGTTAGTTTATCTGTCACCTATCGGTCTCTAGGGGCCGTGGTCTAGACGGTCCATTTCGCCTAGGGTGGGTGTGGTGCAGGGTACCCCTTACCGAGAGGGAGGGGTCTCACCCGGATGTGCACCGGGATGGTAACTTGTTGGGCGCTAGTCGTCTCCGACTCATGACCTCCGACGCCGAGCCCGGATATGTAATGCCG
>BLSH010384228.1:32854-43102 GCA_018402905.1 Glandirana rugosa | reverse complement strand
CACCCAACAGCGCTGGTCGCATGCGGGGGTTGGGAAGGATAAGAGCGGAATTAAGCCACAAATTACAGTCACGAGATACTGAACCCACCAAAGGTACACACCATACCCATAACTCCCCCACATCTCTTTTGTGTATCAATGTACGCAATAAAGTAGCCTTAGCGGAACGCATGATCTAAGAGACTCACAATTGCTCCACCCACTTATATGCATTAGCTCCCTCTCTATCTTCTGCCCCCATAGTACGTGTGTCCCACTGGTCCCCACTTACCAGTCTGAAGAGATGTGTGATGTTGATGTACACATAAACGAAGTGGGAGCAATGACAGTTATCCGCAAAGAAAGCATGGATTACACCTGACCTTGTTATGCTGTGCATTTAAACTGTTGTACCTGTATTATCTGATATCTAAAACAAAAATTAATGAAAATGTTGACATATGTGATACCCTTGGAAGTATTATCGCACTGTATCTTGTTTACCCTTCAATAAAATTTCTTTTGGAAAAAAAAAAAAAAAAAAAAAACAGGAATAAAAACAGTCCTTCCTATAACAGCATAAAAACTATGTAATGACAGAAGTAAAATAGTAAAATAGTAAATTCCGATCTTACAGCTGTAGTGAAATAGAGGGAGTAAGCACTGTGTGCCAAAGACTTAGTCCACATAAATAGCACAGGAGGCAGCCATCAGGAGTGAACTGGATCCCAAGTCCACTATACACTGTGAAGAAAGAACAATGAGACGCCTACACCTACCATGAGGTCACTGAAGCATATCATCAGCACTCTAAGGAACTTGGCTTCCTAAAGTTGCAGATCTCGTGGATCGCTCCAGACGGAACAATGTAAAATCCAGAGGTATCCCACAGACTGTTAAACCCCCAGATCTGATTCACTATATACAACTCTTCCTCAAGCTCCTCCCACAACTCTCTCAAGCTGACATCACCATTGATTGCAGAAAGAACAAGGAGAGGCGCCTCTAAGTGCAATAAGTTGAGTACAATTTATTAGAGAGCAGCTAAAACACTCACATTTAGCAGTGATAAAATCAGCACAGCAGCCATCCAACATGAAAAGTGGGGGAAGCCAATAAAGCCAGAAGTCTCAGTCCTGCAAGCATGCTCCGTTGGTATGGGAAGCCTACACTACTTCATCAGGCAGCAGGGGAGTCGGAGAGCTGTGAAGGCTGAAGCGGGCTGTGGTTAAAAAGGCTGACTACGGGGGGAGGAGGGGAAGGAAAGGGCCCCATCCATGACGTTATAGGATGGTGGATACCACAATACACTCATTGAGGCCCCCGGGTGAGAGGACGTCAAGGGTGTCTATCCAGAACGTCTCCCTGGCACACAGTTTTTTTAAATATTCGGCCCCAGGGAGAGCTCTGGATATTTCTTCAATCACCCAAATGGATGTTGCAGACTATAAAAACAATATTGTTTTTTCTTGGAACAAGAAAAACATCTCTCATGATCATTTCGATTCCCACTGGAATCATCGGGTTCCCCCTCCCTCCCCCTTCCCATTCCTGATCCCCACTTTTCCTGCCCCCCACCCCCACCCCGCCCACCCATCTCAGCCCATCCCGTCCCTTCTCAACCTTCCTCTTCCCCCCTCACGCGGTCCTAAGACCGCACCAACCCCTCGGCCTTCATCCAAACAGTTGAAAAAGACCATTAAGAATAAAATTGAGACACTCAGTCAGTTCTACAATAGAGCACCTTGTACCAACCCCAAACAGGTTACCCAGGCCACCCGCTCTCCCCTTCCACATGAGGACAGCTCAACTGCTGACAAGAACATTCCCGCTGATCCCAACATGGATCCACCTCCCGTTTCCCATGCTACTACTACTACTCCGTCACCTGTACCTACGTCACTTACAGCTACTGGGGCTACCTTAGTTTTTGGCGATGTTGAGCCCTCTGACCTTACTTCCTCCAGGTCACCTTTTTTAGTCTACAGTCCTCCTCCAGCCATCTCCAAAAAAGGAAAACTTTCCAGAGAGTCTGTCGAGGAGGACGAGCCAAATCCACTAGAAAATCTTCCCAAGTTTCGGAAACTGTGAAGATTTTTAATCTGTCTTCACATGTTCTATCTGTGGCTGAAACAGCTCTTCTCAGCCGTGGACTGAACTTTGCACCTACCAATAAGCCTAACCCATTCCTCCTGTTCAAAGACCTGAATAAGTTTGTTCACAACCTCACTCTGAAGAGATTTTTTCATCTTAAAGAAGAAAAACATAGGGCCCGGGCGCCAAGTGATACCCGGACCACGGCTGCTGTCTCTCCCCCTCCCTCTACCCCGGTCTGTCATACAGACTTTGACTATGAGAGTGACTTGTTTGATACTCTAGAAACCCTATCCTCAGAGGATGGGTCTCTTGAATTGTTTACTCAACATTTAGCCACTTCACCCCCTGTCATTAATTCCATGTTTAAGCCCAAATCTGTTTTTTTCCCCACTCATGCCAAGGGACCATTTGTTAAGAGATTTTATAGAGTCGATTTTGCTGACCTACAAAAATTAGTACTATTAGTGACCTGCAAATCCATTACTACTAACCAGTCTGATGCAAATAATCTATCCCCCTCCGAGATAACTGCTCTGGATACACTTATGAAGCAGCATGATTTAATTATCAAGCTGGCAGATAAAGGTGGTGGCATCGTTGTTCTGGACAGGACTGATTATGTGCCCGAAGCCCCTAGACTCCTTTCAGATACCAGTACATATCAAAAACTCTGTAGTGACCCCACCTCCTCCTTGTGGTCCAGGCGGGCCTGGGTGATAACATCATATGCAAGGCTGAAGCCACATTCCTGTTGAGGGACTATTATTCCATACCTTATTTCTATCATCTATCTAAGGTCCATAAAAACACTAAATCCCCTCCAGGCAGGCCCATTGTGGCCTCTATGGACAGTGTCACCTCAGGGTTTAGTCAATACAGTGTCCATTTTTTTACAATCCATCATTCAAACACTGCCCATTAGAGATGGCTCACACCTTCTCAAATTACTTTCCCCCTACAGATGGGAGTCCTCATACGTGTGGTTGTCATTGGATGTGTGCTCACTTTATACATCCATCTCACATGATTTTGGCTTGTTGGCACTGGATCATTTTCTTTCCTCAGATCCCATGATCAACCCTAGACATGTGACTTTCATTATTGAAGCCGACAGGTTTTGTCTTACACATAATTATTTTACTTTGATTGGTGATTTTTACCTACAGACCCATGACACAGCTATGGGGGCGAATTTTGTGCCGTCCTATGCCAATCTGGCCATGGGTCTGTGGGAAAATCAATATATTCACCCTACTAACCCCTTCTCAGCCAACATATTTTTTTTCGGCAGGTACATTGACGATATTGTGGTCATTTGGGATGGCTCCCCTGAACTTATGTCCCAATTCGTTCATCATTGCAATGAGAACCTCTACCATCTCTCTTTCACCTACATTACCGACCCTGATACCCTCATTTTTCTTGACTTGAAACTAGGCCACTTGGAACATACCATAATAGCAAAAAATCATGCCAAACCCATTGCCACCAACTCCTTTCTCCATTATGACAGCTGCCATTATCCTCCCTGGATCTGTAATATACCCAAGGGACAGTTCTGCAAGATCTGTCAGAACTGTATCCTGGACGAAGATTACGATAGAGAAAGCAGCTTATTAAAAAAGAAACTTAGAGACAAAAAGTATCCAGAGAAATTGATCAACAAAGCTTATGACACATACCTGAGAGGAAACCCCCCCAAGGAAAACCCTTCCAATTCCAACCCCCAGCCCATACGGTTCATCAGGATGTTTCATAATCAATATCGCAAAATGGAAGCCATTCTAACTCACCATTGGGGAATACTGTAACAGGATCCCCATTTGACACATACTCTCCCTCCCCGACCCAAGGTTACCTATCGCAGAGCCCCAAACCTGAAGAGCAAAATAGAACCTAGTAGGTTAAAAACCATTGTGCCTAGTGTACCCAGATTTACCTGGTTCCACTTCCAGGCATGTACCAATGTCGCAAGGCACTATGCAGGGCCTGCACTTTTGTTCAGCATAAACAAAAGTCTTTTTGTGTGAAAGGCAAAACCTACCCAATATCTGACTTTTTAAATTGTGTATCAGACTTTGTGGTTTACGGCCTCTCTTGCCCCTGTGGGCTTGTCTATGTGAGTTGAACCACACGCGCCCTGAGGTGTCGGTTCGGCCAGCATAGGAGAGCCATAGAGGGTGGCACGGATCACCACAGCATGCCGAGGCACTTTTTGGAGGTACATGACAGGTCCACCAGGGGCCTTTCCATTTGGGTGATTGAACAAATATCCAGAGCTCTCCCTGTGGCTGAATGTTTCGAAAAACTGTGCCAGGGAGATTTTCTGGATATACACCCTTGACGTCCTCGCCCCCGGTGGCCTCAATGAGTGTATTGAGGTATCCACCATCGTAGAACATCATGGATGGGGCCCCTTCCTTCCCCTCCACCCCCCCTTTTTTTCTGCTCCTATTGCCCCCTCGCAGTAACTCCCTTATCGCATCTTATGCCATTATTATTGGTCTTTTCAGGATTTGATATGCAGTATAAACATTCTTTTCATATATAAAAAACACTTGTTTTGGCGAATGCGCGGAGACCGACAATGGCGGACGCATCTTAGAACAGCTCCGTCTCAACACAGATCCTCATAGCTCCCCCGCAGCTAACGGCAGCATACACACAGAACGGGAGCCCCGTTGAATCATATACTACCTGCCTGCGATCCAAAATTGGGCTACAGAAAGCCGTCTACAAGCCCGCAGCAGAATCGCGGCCTACGCATGTGGAGAAATTCCTTACAAGTTCCGGATCCCCGGCCTCGAGTGATCCCGCCTCCCAGACGCTCCACTTGACCGACACTCCAGATCAGATGGCGGAGGTAAGCCAACCATCTCAAGCCCCAGACACATCACCAGCCCTGACAGTGGACATTTTAGATGCAAAGCTTCATACGCTTCTGCAAAATATCTCTCACACAATAGCAAGTGAGGTGGAGAAAATAGCTCAGGACCTGAGAGGGGAGTTAGCGCTGGTAGAGGAGAGAACAGACCGTCTAGAAAATAAGCTGGATGAACTGATTAACTATGTACAAGTGCTGGAGGAAGATAACCACACTCTTAAACAGCAAATTACTCTTCTTCAAAGCCAACAAGAAGACCTTGAGAACAGTGAGAGGAGACAAAACCTCCGCATCAGAGGTGTCCCAGAAACAGTCGGGAATGCCCAGCTACGCGAATACCTACTAGGCCTTTTTGTCACCATGGCCCCTACCATCCCCGACATAGACTGGCGCATGGACCGTGCACATCGTTCATTGGCACCCAAACCCCCAGCAGGAGCCTGACATAATAATCAAATTCCACTACTACGAGAGCAAATAATCCCTTTTAAACTCAACACGCAATAAGACATCAATCTCCTACAAAGGGGAGAAACTGCAAATCTTTAGCGACCTCTCCCCAATCACATTGGCAAAGAGACACTCACTACATCCTGTTACTCTCCATTTACAAAAACACTGCATCATTTATCGCTGGGGTTTCCGCTTTAAGCTGACTGTGACCAAGATGGTATGCAACACCACATGCAGGATCTTCAGGAAGCTGAAGCTTTTCTGTCCAAGCTGGATCTCCCTCATCTTCCAGATGACATCATGGGGACCCCCACACCCCGTCCCAGACCAGCGACCACTCCTAACAAGCTGTGGACCCCGGCCTCCAAGTCAAAGACCAGACTCCCAATCCCACAACGCACCCCAAGATCACGCCTGGACATTGGCACCTGACCAGATCCGCTTGAAGCCAAAGCTTGGCTGAGTTAATCTTACTTCTATTATAACTGGTCGAATACACTCCACTTTACATCCTTCATTGGATATCTACGCCTTCCCATCTGGATTGACATTTGTAATGTAAAGAAAACCGAAGAAGAGATTGAGCGGTGGGCGACCACCCTTCTTTTTGGTCCCCCCATGTCACCCCACCAGACCTATGGTATAAACCATAGACCCCTGGGCTCGTCCAGGCTCAAACCTTTTCTGGATTTCATTAAGTTCCTAACCACCTTTTTAAAAATTATGGGTAGTTTTGGAACCCATAGGCCCACCCTGGGCCTACTCAGGTGTTCTGGAGGGACCTTAGTCCTCCTTTGCAAACTTATCTCTCAACATTGTTTAAGTTCTTGGTTATGTTACATTTGGTTATTTTATGATTTGTTCTATGTGCTTTTAACCTGCTTTAATCAGAAGACAATGACAGCCATGATACAATGGCGATGCACATTTACTCCTGCAATGTCAAAGGGTTAAATTCCCTGCGGAAGAGGTGGCTTGCCCTGAGAAAATTTCCCCAATCCAAAAGCGGATATAATCTTTATCTAAGAGACATATTTTAAAAGAGGAAGCTCCTTAAAATTTGCCCTTAAGTATTTTCCCACAGTATTCACAGCCTCTGACCCTACGGGTAAAGCGGGGGTTGCCATACTAATTAAAAGTAACATCCCACTCCAGGTCTGTTCATCATCATTAGACCCCCAGGGGCGTTTCATACTTTTGGACTGCAAATACGATAACACCCCCATAACTATACTTAATGTTTATGCCCCAAACTCTAGCCAGATTGGTTTCCTTGGGGAAATTGTGTCCCCCATCTTGTCATCCTCCCACCCCCTTACGGTGTTGGGTGGAGACTTCAATTCAACTGCTTCACCCTCAGAGATAGGAAATCTCTTAGAAATCATCAACCCTCTAAACATGCTCTCTGGCAGGCCACGTCTTTCGGTCAATGGATCAGGGAACACAGATTGTTTGATGCTTGGAGGGTGAGACACCCATGTGATAAACAATTTTCATTTTTCTCCCCGGTGCACCACACATTCTCCAGATTAGATTATTTCCTAGTGTCACATCCCCTTTTGCAGCTGACAGTAGAGTCGGACATTATTCATAATTCCTGGTCCGACCATTCATTCTTAGCTCTTGACCTCTTGATAAACCGATCCACATCTCATACATGTCATTGGCGACTGAATGGGGAGCTAAACCGGGACAGGGAGCAGCGTGTGCGGGGAGTTCAAGACCTGACCCCCCCTCCACTGAAATCCGGGTGAGGAAGCGGCGGGCGGTAGAGGCGGCACTCCCCCACACCCCCCCACCCGTGACAGAAGGAGGAGGAGGGGGACTGGGACTAGCAGCAGGGAACAACAAAGGACCTTCCCCCAAGAGAGGACAGAGGAGGGGAGCGGTGGAAGACTGAAGGAGAGATGAGACAGCGGCAATGGTGAGTGCGGATCGCACTGTGTGACAAATCTGACAGGCTGACAGAGCCAGGAAGGGGGGAGGCTAAAGGCAGAGGCTGACGAGCTGCAGTCAGTGTCAGATTACAGAGGCTAGCAGAGAGACACAACTGCTAATTAAAGACTGACTGTGTGAGACCTGAGTATTGTGAGACCTGAGTATTGTGAGACCTGGGTATAGTGAGTACCTGAGTATAGTGAGTACCTGTGTATAGTGAGTACCTGAGTATTGGGAGTACCTGAGTATTGGGAGTACCTGTGTATAGTGAGTACCTGTGTATTGGGAGTACCTGAGTAGTGGGAGTACCTGAGGTTGGGAGTACCTGTGTAAAGCGTGTACCTGAGTATTGGGAGTACCTGTGTATAGTGAATACCTAAGTATTGGGAGTACCTGTGTATAGCGAGTACCTGAGTATTGGGAGTGCCAGTGTATAAGGAGTGCCTGAGTACTGGGAGTACCTGTGTATAGCGTGTACCTGAGTATTGGGAGCACCTGAGTATTGGGAGCACCTGAGTATTGGGAGTACCTGTGTATAAGGAGTACCTGTGCATAAGGAGTACCTGTGCATAAGGAGTACCTGTGCATAAGGAGTACCTGTGTATAAGGAGTACCTGAGTGTTGGGAGTACCTGTGTATTCGGAGTACCTGAGTGTTGGGAGTACAGTGAATACTAGTGCATAGTGAGTATCAGGTGAGTGCCTCTGTATTGGGCGAGTACCTGAGTACTGCAGTGTGAGTACCCGAGAGTGGCGTGAATACCCGAGTACTGTGAGTACCTGTGTACGAGGAGTATTAGTGGAAGGCAGCCAGCGGTTAGGTAATTGGATAGGGCATAATTCCCAGTCCCCATTAAATCAATAGGTACGATGCCCGACGGTGTGGAGAAGCGATTAGGTGTACATCTTGTCGCATGTATGCGTTCCTTGATCATGAGATCGAGGGCGAATACTGCTGTACAAAATGTAAGAGCGTTGTTTCCCTGGAAGCCCAGGTCCTGAATCTAAGGAAGCAACTGTCAACACTGAGATGACTCTCCATACTTAAGGAGAGTTGGGATCATACTCGGCAGGTGTCGGCAGGGGCCAGCACAGAGGCGGGTGGAGACATAGAGGTGCAGGCACCAGAACAGAGTAGATGGGTGACAGTTAGGAAGGGTAAAAGGGAAAAAGTCAGGGAGGCTGACCCTGGGCTGGAGCATCCCAATAGGTACACCCCGTTGTGTGATATTGCGGAAACCAGCCAGAAATCAGCATCGCTGGAGCAGAGTGGCGCCCCTAGCTGCCAGGGGAGTAACTCCTCCAGCGAGGGTGGGGATGAAGTCAGGCGAAAGGTAAGGCATATCGTGGTGATGGGGGACTCTATTCTTAGAAACACAGAGAGGCCAATCTGTCACAAAGACCTGAAGCACCGAACTGTAAACTGTTTACCCGGCGCTCGGGTTCGGGACATCACGGATCGGGTGGACAGATTGCTGGGAGGGGCTGGGGAAGACCCGGCTGTCATGGTGCATGTTGGCACCAATGACAAAGTTAGAGGTAGGTGGAGTGTCCTAAAGAAAGATTTCAGGGACCTAGGAGCAAAGTTGAAGATTAGGACCTCCAAGGTGGTATTCTCAGAAATACTACCGGTACCTCGAGCCACACCAGAGAGGCAGCGGGAGATTAGGGAAGTCAACTAGTGGCTGAGGAGCTGGTGTAGAAAGGAGGGTTTTGGGTTCCTGGAGAACTGGACCGATTTCTCAATCGGCTACGAGCTCTATAGAAAGGATGGGCTTCACCTAAATGGGGAAGGTGCAGACCGGCTGGGAATTAGGATGGCCAAAAAGTTAGAGGGGCTTTTAAACTAGGCAATGGGGGGGAGGGTCCAGACTTACCAATAGCCAGAGGGGAACAGAGTCTAGGGGGTAGTATTGGGGGGAGGAGTGATAGGCCGATTAACCACTTGACCACTGGGCACTTAAACCCCCTTCCTAACCAGACCAATTTTCAGCTTTCAGCGCTCTCACATTTTGAATGACAATTACTCAGTCATGCAACATTGTACCCATATGAAATTTGCATCCTTTTTTTCACACAAATAGAGCTTTCTTTTGGTGGTATTTAATCACCGTTGGGTTTTTTATTTTTTGCTCTATAATTAAAAAAAAAAAAAAAATTTTGTAAAAAAAATAATTTTTCTTTTTTTCTGCTATAAAATTTTGCAAATTAGTAATTTTTCTTCATAAATTTTGGCCAAAATGTATACTGCTATATATCTTTGGTAAAAAAACAAACAAATGTGTGTATATTATTTGGTCATTGTGAAAGTTATAGAGTCTACAAGTTATGGTGCCAATCACTGAATATTGATCACACCTGATGTACTGACCACCTATCTCAATTCTTGAGACCCTAACAAGCCAGGAAAGTACAAATACCCCCCAAATGACCCCTTTTTGGAAAGTAGACATTCCGAGGTATTTCTGATTTAGGTCTGGGTTGGCGCTCCCCTCATTGGTTAAATAAATGAAAGTGAAAACAGAATTTATATATATAAAAAATAAAAATAAAAATTAAAAAAATAAAAATAAAAAAACATATAAAAAAATTTTCATGTGCTAGTATGCTTAATGTGCTAGTATGCTTAATATAAGGTGAATGTTGCAAGATGCTGTGGGTGAGTACAGCTAAAATCAAGTGAATATATAAAACAGAAAATAAAAAAATTAAAAATAAAAATAAAAAATATATATATTTAAGACAAAAGTGAAAGTAAATAAATTGGTTACTCCCCTCGCGGTTGGGTCTGGATTTAGTCTTTATGGAGCCTTACAGATGAAAGGTTTTTCCCCAGTAAACCCCCCATAAACATGAAAGGACCGAACAATCCCAGAGTTCTTAACTCTATCCACCAGT
>BLSH010384225.1:53035-63259 GCA_018402905.1 Glandirana rugosa | reverse complement strand
TCAATAACTCTGGTAATTTGGTATTGTACCATAGTGGGATATATGAATGTGTCAATGGAATATTTAATTTACGAAGTGCCATGGTATATATTCTATGATAATGTGTAAGCTTACCATCATTAAAACGGTGGGTGTTCAGGGCGATGACACACTAGGGACTGAAAACAATGAGATTCCGCTTTAGTGAAATAATACAAATGAGACAGTTGGGAGGCAATATAATAGTCGCGGAAGTCAGGTGCTGCAGCTTCGCCAAGTGCCATGGGATTTTTAAGTATATTCCATGCGAGTTTATGTCTCCTGTGTCCCCTAACGAATGAGTTGAGTATGGAATCTAAAGTTTTGAAAAATTTAAGGGGGATATATATATTGGGGCATGCCACATTAAATATAATATTTTGGGTAATAGAATCATTTTTATTATATTTATTCTATTCATCGCACCCAAAGGTAGCTTAGACCAAATTTGTGTTTTATGCTTAACCAGGGCAATACGGGGTTCCAGATTAAGGGAAAATAGTCTTTAAGGTGTCTGATAAGCAATACCCCAAGATATTTAAGCAGAGACACTCTGGGTAAAGGAAGGGAGGGATTCTGGTGGGAAGGGGGAAAATGGTCAATAGGCAAAATTTGGGACTTGGACCAGTTAATACGTAGAACAGAATGTTGCCCTACCTCTTCTATCGTCTGTAGTGCTGCCTGTAGGGATGTTCCAGAGTCTGCCAGATACAATATGGTATTGTCAGCATATAGTCCAATGTTTTCCATCCGGTCACCCACCCGCCGTCCCACTATATTCAGATTGGCTCAAATGGCTATGGCCAAGGGCTCAGCCACCAAAGCATATAGTAGGGGGGAGAGGGGGCATCCTTGATGGGTACCGCTCTCGAGAGGAAACTGGTCTGACAGCCATCCATTTATGAACACTTGGGCCTTTGATTGGTAGAGAGGTTAAAACGTTGCCCCATTCTGAATCTTCGCAAACATTCCACCAGGTAAGTCCATTCTATGGAATCGAAGGCCTTGGCGGCATCCAAAGCCACTACTACTCTAGACCCTGACTCCTCATATGCCGCTTGTAGATTCATAAATAGGCGCCTTATATTCATAGCTGTGTTTTTCCCAAGCATAAAGCCTATCTGGTCTGAGTGGATTAAGGACAAGATTACTTTATTTAGGCGTGAGATTGGACGGTAAGAGTCTGGGTATTTAGGATCCTTATCTGGTTTTGGTATTACTACTATTTGAGACTCTTACATGGAGGGTGGGTGTTGGCCAGTGTTGAATATATGTACAGTCAGGTCCATAAATATTGGGACATTGACACAATTCTAATCTTTTTGGCTCTATACACCACCACAATGGATTTGAAATGAAACAAACAAGATGTGCTTTAACTGCATACTTTCAGCTTTAATTTGAGGGTATTTACATCCAAATCAGGTGAACGGTGTAGGAATTACAACAGTTTGTATATGTGCCTCCCACTTTTTAAGGGACCAAAAGTAATGGGACAATTGGCTGCTCAGCTGTTCCATGGCCAGGTGTGTGTTATTCCCTCATTATCCCATTTACAAGGAGCAGATAAAAGGTCCAGAGTTCATTTCAAGTGTGCTATTTGCATTTGGAATCTATTGCTGTCAACTCTCAATATGAGATCCAAAGAGCTGTCACTATCAGTGAAGCAAGCCATCATTAGTCTGAAAAAACAAAACAAACCCATCAGAGAGATAGCAAAAACATTAGGTGTGGCCAATCAACTGTTTGGAACATCCTTAAAAAGAAAGAACGCACCGGTGAGCTCAGCAACACCAAAAGACCCGGAATACCACAGAAAACAACTGTGGTGGATGACCGAAGAATTCTTTCCCTGGTGAAGAAAACACATTTCACACCAGTTGGCTAGATCAACAACACTCTCCAGGAGGTAGGTGTATGTGTGTCAAAGTCAACAATTAAGAGAAGACTTCACCAGAGTGAATACAGAAGATGTAAACCATTGGTGAGCCTCAAAAACAGGAAGGCCATATTAGAGTTTGCCAAACAACATCTAAAAAAGCCTTCACAGTTCTGGAACAACATCCTATGGACAGATGAGACCAAGATCAACTTGTACCAGAGTGATGGGAAGAGAAGAGTATGGAGAAGGAAAGGAACTGCTCATGATCCAAAGCATACCACCTCATCAGTGAAGCATGGTGGTGGTAGTGGTAGTGTCATGGCGTGGGCATGTATGACTGCCAATGGAACTGGTTCTCTTGTATTTATTGATGATGTGACTGCTGACAAAAGCAGCAGGATGAATTCTGAAGTGTTCCGGGCAATATTATCTGCTCATATTCAGCCAAATGCTTCAGAACTCATTGGACAGCGCTTCAGAGTGCAGATGGGCAATGACCCGAAGCATACTGCGAAAGCAACCAAAGAGTCGTTTTTTAAGGGAAAGAAGTGGAATGTTATGCAATGGCCAAGTCAATCACCTGACCTGAATCCAATTGAGCATGCATTTCACTTGCCGAAGACAAAACTGAAGGGAAAATGCCCCAAGAACAAGCAGGAACTGAAGACAGTTGCAGTAGAGGCCTGGCAGAGCATCACCAGGGATGAAACCCAGCGTCTGGTGATGTCTATGCGTTCCAGACTTCAGGCTGTAGTTGAGTGCAAAGGATTTGCAACCAAGTATTAAAAAGTGAAAGTTTGATTTATCATTGTTCCATTACTTTTGGTCCCTTAAAAAGTGGGAGGCACATATACAAACTGTTGTAATTTCTACACCGTTCATCTGATTTGGATTTAAATACCCTCAAATTAAAGCTGAAAGTCTGCAGTTAAAGCACATATTGTTTGTTTCATTTCAAATCCATTGTGGTGGTGTATAGAGCCAAAAAGATTAGAATTGTCGATGTCCCAATATTTATGGACCTAACTGTATATGTTGCTTGAAAAAAGATGGGAGGGGTACTTATGGAAAGTTTACCCAGAAACTACTTATGTCTTAAAGCAGGCCTAGTAATACAATAAAATTGTAGGTTGTAATGCGTATACCCATCTAAAGTACTCCTTAGCTGAAACTAACTTACAAGCCCTTTAACAGGATAGTGACTTTGTCTATCTGGGGCTGGAAGTGGCCCTTATCCATAACTCTAAACCAAACCTAAACCCATAATCCACACATACAGTTGTGCTCATAAGTTTACATACCCTGGCAGAATTTATGATTTCTTTGCCATTTTTCAGAGAATATGAATGATAACGCAAAAACGTTTCACTCATGGTAAGTGTTTGGCTGAAGCCATTTATTATCAATCAACTGTGTTTACTCTTTTTAAATCATAATGACAACAGAAACTACCCAAATGACCCTGATCAAAAGTTTACATACCCTTGTGATTTTGGCCTGATAACATGCACACAAGTTGACACAAAGGGGTTTGAATGGCTATTAAAGGTAACCATCCTCACCTGTGTTCTGTTTGCTTGTAATTCGTGTGTGTGTGTATAAAAGGTCAATGAGTTTCTGGACTCCTGACAGACCCTTGCATCTTTTATCCAATGCTGCACTGACGTTTCTGGAGTTTGAGTCATGGGAAAGCAAAATAATTGTCAAGGGATCTGCGGGAAAAGGTAGTTGAACTGTATAAAACAGGAAAGAGATATAAAAAGATATCCAAGGAATTGAGAATACCAATCAGCAGTGTTCAAACTCTAATCAAGAAGTGGAAAATGAGGGGTTCTGTTGAAACCAAACCACGGTCAGGTAGACCAACTAAAATTTCAGCCACAACTGCCAGGAAAATTGTTTGGGATGCAAAGAAAAACCCCCAAATAACTTCAGGACTCTCTGAAAACAAGTGGTGTGGCTGTTTCAAGATGCACAATAAGGAGGCACTTGAAGAAAGATGGGCTGCATGGTCGAGTCACCAGAAAAAAGCCATTACTACACAAATGCCACAAAGTATCCCCCTTACAATACACCAAACAGCACAGAGACAAGCCTCAAACCTTCTGGCACAAAGTCATTTGGAGTGATGACACCGAAATTGAGCTTTTTGGCCACAACCATAAACGTTACATTTGGAGAGGAGTCAACAAGGCCTGTGAGGGATTTGTGAGCTACAAAGGCACAGGAAATTTGGTCAAAATTGATGGCAAGATGAATGCAGTATGTTATCAAAAAATACAGGAGGAACATTTGCATTCATCAGCCAGGAAGCTGCGCATGAGACTTACTTGGACATTCCAACATGACAATGATCCAAAACACAAGGCCAAGTCTACCTGTCATTGGCTACAGCAGAATAAAGTGAAGGTTCTGGAATGGCCATCTCAATCTCCTGACCTCAATGTCATTGAGCCACTCTGGGGAGATCTCAAACATGCAGTTCATGCAAGACAGCTCAAGAGTTTCCAGGAATTGGAGGCTTTTTGTGAAGAGGAATGGGCAGCTCTACCATCTCAGAAGATAAAGAACCTCATCCACAAATACCACAAAAGACCTCAAGCTGTCATTGATGTTAAAGGGGGCAATACACGGTATTAGGAACTGGGGTATGTACATTTTTGATCAGGGTCATTTGGGTAGTTTCTATTGTCATTATGATTTGAAAAAAGTAAGCACAGTTGATTGATAATAAATGGCTTCAGCCAAACACTAATCATGAGTGAAAGAAAAGTTTTGGTGTTATCATTCATATTCTCTGAAAAATGGCCAAGAAATCATAAATTCTGCCAGGGTATGTAAACTTATGAGCACAACTGTATGCTGAAACCCTAACACTTGAGGGTTAGTTCACCTTACTTTTCTCAAAAACCTCTCTATGCATTACAATGTCCTTAATATATTAACATGCAATGTTCCATTTTAAAAATAAATGCTTACTTTTCAAGGGCTCATAATATTGCTTTCTCTCTCCTGCAGATGGCACGATATACGCAGCATTGAATGAACAACCTCAGAAACTCAGGAATAAGCATTCAGCTTTGTTCCCAACCATGTATGCACAATCTGCATGGGTATGGGGAACAAAACCAAGTGTTCATTTATGAGTTTGGATCATGTCTGCATTTTTCCACACAGCTCCACAAATTAATGCATGTACACCATGCTGAGAAAGGCTATGCAAGTGATAAAAAAATTCTCCCACTAGTCAATCCACCTACAGTCTCACTGACCCCAACTTGCCACTTTTCCAGCCACTTATAACAGTGCCCTAATGTCATCTGACTGTAAAAAAGAGATGATACAGTGATGTCAGTTGGAAAAGAAAACGTGAAGGTGTGCTCTCTCAATACACACAAAAAGTGAATAGCATTTGCAAATTTTCAATATACTCTAAAGTGACATTTGCTAATAAAACTCCACATCTAACCCAAAGGTGATCCCATTACAGCACATGTAAAGTGCAAGTGCAGTACATTTGTCATACCATAGTACAAAAAAACCTTAAAATACAACCAAAATGGGCGGCACAGTGGTGTAGTGGTTAGCACTTTCGCCTGGCAGCAAAGGGGTCGCTGGTTCGAATCCCAACCACGACACTACCTGTCTGGAATTTGCATGTTCTCCCTGTGACTGCGTGGGTTTCCTCTGGGTACTCTGGTTTCTTCCCACACTCCAAAGACATGCAGGTATGTTAATTGGCTCCTGTCTAAATTAGCCCTAGTATATGTATGTATGAATGTGAGTTAGGGACTTTAGATTGTAAGCTCCTTGAGGGTAGGGACTGATGTGAATGTACAATGTATATGTAAAAGCACTGCGTAAATTGACAGCGCTATATAAGTACCTGAACTAAATAAAAAAGATTAAAAAAATAAAAATGTAATTCATAAAAGTCCGCTGTCCATCAGCAAAAGATATATGCAAGGGAAATAAAGAAATCAATAGAGTCCCACATCCGGTTTATAAGTGCCAGTACATGAAGTGAAAAGTCTTCAGTGCTCAGTGCATCACAGCCATTCTCAAAAAGTAAAAGATGGCCTCTTACCAGATCCCAAAGGATCAAGTGCACACATATGAACACCACCGCTAGGAAAAGCTCAACTCCCCACAGCCGCCTCTCAGCTGTTCCACATGGTCAGGGGCTCCCGGTCCACAGGGTAATGTAATCAGAGAGGACTCATAATGCATTAACATTAAAAAACTTTTTAATAAAAAAAGATAATTGCACTTACAGAGTAAATTCTTGGTTAAAAGCACATACGATAGTGTCAGCGCAGCTGTCTGCAGCATGGACCGCGCGCCCTGATGTCACCGCTGTCTCCACCCAACGCATTTCCCCTCAAAGGGCATCAACCTGGATTGGAGAATTTGGACGTAAGTGCAATTTTCTTTTTTATTAAAACATTTTTAATGGTAATGGACTATGAGTCCTCATTTCTGATTACATTACCCTGTGGACCGGGAGCCCGTGACCACGTGGAACAGCTGTGTGGAGCTTATCCCAGCAGTGGTGTTCATATGTGTGCACTTGATCCTTTTGTATCTGGTAACAGGCCATCTTTTACTTTGTGAGCACGGCAGTGATGCACTGAGTACTGAAGATTTTGCACTTCATGTATTGGCACTTTTAAAGCGGATGTGAGACACTATTGATTTCTTTACTGTTTCACTTGCATATCTCTTTTGCTGATGGACAGCGGACTTTTTAAAATTACATTTTGGTTATTTTTTAAGTTGTTTGTACTATGATATAACAAATGCATTGCACTTACACTTTACATATGCTGTAATGGGATCAACTTAGGGTTAGATGTGGCTTATTAGCAAATGTCACTTTAGAGTATATTGAAAATTTGCAAATGCCATTCACTTTTTGTGTGTATTAAGATAGAGCATTATCACTTTTTCTTTTCCATTTACTAATACCTGGGTATTCAAGGGTTTTTAGGTGCAGCAGTCATAACTAATTGTTCAAACGTAGCCCAGACTAAATTCTACCATCCCCAGTGATATCAGTTACCATATAGGGTCAAAGACATCACCCCAAGGAAGTGGTGAGTGTGGTTCGTGGAATGGGGGGTGGATTGTTTTGTCACTGGGTGTTGCTCTCATAACCGGTGGGAGGATGTATATCACTGGACATCTTTTTCCTTGGTGGGGAGAACTTTTTCTAAGGTATAATTGTGTTTATTACATTCAATTGGGGGTTGGGGGGCATATATCTGATTATGATAAGCCCCCTGCCTGCAGAATTGGTCAGGGTTGTCAGGAAAAAGTAATTCAATCAGAGAAGAGGGCCTTCAATGAGAGAATGTAATTTTGTTTTCAATGAAAAAAATACTACTGAATGGTGGCCGAGTGTCCAACTCACAGTCTTCTGTCTGCAAAGGGTAAGCCGCCCACCCAGAAACCCGAAGATTGTGGCTAACTGGCTATCACTGTAATAGCGCAAGCTCATCCGAAATCATATATGTGCATTTGTATTATGCCAAGCTGTACCACTGTAAGTATGGAAAAATCACAATAACCTGGAGTTGAGCTTTAAATTGCAGTTGTGGTATTCTTACATTGAGGTGACAGATATGGTATTCATTACCTGTCATTTTGGTTCACCCAGGAAAGATAGGTACAACTTTTTACAAGAGGTTATTTGGGATTCAAGGGGTGGGGGTAAACAGTTTTTTTACATTTAATTTTGCAAAAATAAGAAAAAATAGGCAATCCTGGGCCAAGCAAATGATCCAGCATTCGCAAATATTGATTATTAACTAAGTAGTCTAATCCTCATAGATTATAATCTTTCCATGTCCTAAGTAATGTATTCATTTGTGCTTGTATCGCATGAACATGCATATCTGTGTGTACAACAGAGACCTGTTCTGCTGACTTTTCACCCAGATCTATTAGCTGCAGGTTTCTACAGAGGTCTGAATGTGCCTTTAAAAATCACAGCTGAAAACCATTAAGTTCCGATTGTCAGCCACCCAGGTCTATGAATCCCTTTTATACATGGCAAGTGCATACAAGCTGACAGTGGTAGATGCAATCTCTTCCTATTAAAACAGCACCATCTAATGAATTTCAAAAAGGAATAACTAGCAATGTAAATTCCAACTTTTCACTAAATAAATATGCTGAGTTATTTCTCATAAAAGTTGCAAATATTATGCAAAATACATTATTAATAAAGGTTTTTCTGACTCATTTAGATATATTGCTACAAATGCTTAAATATTCGAAAAAGAATGAAATAGTGGAAATCCAAAGAGAATAATCAGATTAATTACTATATGGTGAAAAATGACGAGGAAGGTAAGCTGTTAGTCTTGTGCATGCAAGGTAAATGGAATAAACTATTAAGAGATTAGCCGCTCAGAAAACAGCACTAGGGATTATGCTAATCCATCTTTGTCAAATTGTCCAAATGTATCACTGTCTAATATGTCTTTTATTTCAAATGTGTTCTTATAAAGGATTGTTCCCCGTTTGAAACAAAATTAATGTACTTTGGACTTTAAACAGGTAAACACAACACACTAGGGGGCTATTTAGGACAACTGCAAAAAAAATGTTTGAAATGTATTTTTCTGGCATTTCTTTAAACAGGCTCATACATGAAAAGTCGTGAACATTATTTTAGCAATTTAAAGACGGTGAAAAGTATTTATCTGTGGCCTTTGGATCAGAGGGTTGTTGGAACCTACAACAGTCTCCTTGATTCAACCAATGAGTAAATGCAACAGACACACTTTGTTCCCATTTCTCCAAAGAAAGGTTCACATACATAGCAACACAGATCTCAGCTTTTGTAATAAGGTCTAAGTACGAATTTGAAATATGGAACACAAAAATATAGGACATTGTGTAGAATCAGCTTTGCTGTAAGCAATAATGACCAACGCAACATTTTATGAGAATTAGTGGAAAATTCAAATGAAAATACAATTTTAAATGGGTTTTATTGACTGACCTAGTCCTTTTAGAGGATATACAACCAACACCAGCATGGATGGATATGTAAAACCATGGACTCTGGGACATTAAATATGACACCCACCACAGTAAAATGGGCCATGCTAGGGTAGAACATTATTCCTCAGCCTTCGCTCTGGATGCAATATCTAACATGACAGTGAAAGGCAACTTATAGTCTTGCAGCAACTCAACAGATGATGCCAATGGTTCTGGCATGGTCATGTAAAAAGTCCTTCAACAGACATTTCTCTGATTCAATAGCAGTGTTAGAGAACACAGTCAGAAAACCTCTGCAGAACGACTGTTCCTCTGTGTGGGAGCACACATGCGCGGCAGGTGCGCGCCAGCTAGTGCGCCAAACTGCCTGTTTAAACTGGACAGCACCATGCAGCCGGTGTTGTCCGTTCTACAGCGTTCCTGTGTCCCTAAGTGATCTGTTTCTGAGTTTCCTGTTAGGTGTGACCCGGCTTGACCTAGACCTTGTTTGATCTCTGCCTGCACTGACCCCTGCTTGCCTATGACCATTCTCCTGCCTGATCCTTGTGTACCCCTGCTGCCTGCCTGTTGCCAAACCTGCCTGTACCTGACTACCCACCTGCCTGCTCCTGCTGTACCGCATCATCTGTTTGTTACCGACCTGGCCTGTATCACCACTCTTCAGTCTTGTCTCCTCTGGACCTCCACATACCATCTGTGACCCAGTCCATCCCTTGTGCCATTCTGCACTCCCAAACCTCCTGTCTACTCTACCAGGGATTCCCGAATCAGGGTAGTAAGAGAGGTTGCCCACTGTTTAGCCAGACTCCACCAACAGGTACGTGACAAGCAGCAAGGTTAGTTTACCCGCACTTTCAGGTATAGCCTAAACCTACAGTATATGATTACTTCAACCTGCTTTCATGGGAACTTGGCAATTGCTTTTGGGGTTGTAATAAAACATAATGACTGTACATGGCTTTCTCTTGCTCAACTTCCTCAAACTTCTCTTTGAGGATTTGATGAGGTTGTGTGATAGTTTAGCGACGACCGTTGGACGGAAAAATCTCACTCCCCCGACCGTTTATATTTTTATTCCGGGACAATAACCGGTAACGTTGGGACGGTTGGTCTCAAATTTTCAGTCCGTCACGAAATTCGAATGTTTAAAATTTGGGTTCACGAACAATGGTTTGTCCTTCTAAGAATATAGATCCGTTGTTACCACTTACGTTTTTTCCCCCAAGGTTATTTTGACCCTTATGTCCGGAGTTTCTCTTCAAACTCCTTCAACTCGTTCTCTTTCGGTACATGTCAGTAATACAAAATAA
>BLSH010384224.1:18914-39267 GCA_018402905.1 Glandirana rugosa | reverse complement strand
CGGGGCAGAGGTGCCGTTTGGGAGGATCTACCCTCTTTCCGAACCAGAGTTGGCGGCCCTTAAATCCTACTTGGAGGAGAACACCAAGAAAGGATTCATCAGGCCCTCTACATCTCCGGCCGGAGCTGGCATCTTCTTCGTGGAGAAAAAAGACCATTCACTCCGGCCATGCATAGATTATAGGGAGCTTAACCGGGTAACCATCAAAAACCGGTACCCGCTACCCTTGGTCCCTGAACTGTTTCAACGGCTTGGGTCTGCAACTGTCTTCACCAAGCTCGACTTGCGGGGGGCATATAATCTTATCCGGATCAGAGAGGGAGACGAATGGAAGACGGCATTTCGTACTAGGTTTGGGCATTACGAATACCTGGTGATGCCCTTCGGCCTATGTAATGCCCCCGCAACCTTCCAACATTTCGTCAACGACGTGTTCCGGGACTTCCTGGACCTTTTTGTTATAATTTATTTAGATGATATCCTGGTCTTTTCCAATTCCTTGGAGGAACACCGCAGGCACGTCACCAAGGTGCCGGAAACGGCGCCAAACGGCGCCTATTTAAACCCTGGACATCCTGCTCCAAGTTGCTGCTTGTTCTACAGCGTTCCAGACCTGTGGGCCTCAGCTCCCTACCTGTTCCTGTGTTTTCACCTGTTTCCTGTTGACCCGGCTTGCTTTGACCTGTTGTCCACTACCTGCATCGACCCCGGCTATCCACGACCATCCGCTTGTCTACTCCTCTGTACCTCCGCTGCCCGCCCGTTAATGAACCTTTGCCTGAACTTGACGATCCGCTTGCCTAACCCTTTTGTACCTCTCTGCCTGCACGTTGCCAACCCTGCTTGTACGACCATTCTCCTGTTTGCACGACCTGCTGGAATCTCACTACAACATCTGTGACCATCCAGCCCTCGTGCCATCCCGCACTCTCGGGCCTCTGTCTACACTACCAGGGGTCCTTGAATCGGGTGCCAAGAGCGGTTGTTCCCTGCACAAGACAGACTCCACCGTCAGGTACGTAACACTCGGTATTCTATAGGGCTTTACCTTTACGTGGACACCTGGTTCCGTAACAATGTCATGCTGTATAACTGTGCTCAGTCCGGGTAGGCGAGAGAAAAAGTCTCTATTCTTACAAACTCTTTATGTCCTTTTGTTGGGCCACTGACAAGGCTTCAGTTATGGGTACCTCAGGTGTCACTGGGGCCATGTCCTTTTGGGAAGTTGGTGCTGCCAGTAAAGTCTCTCTGTCCTTCCAAGGTATGAAGAGATTAACTTGATATATTTGCTCTGGTTTCCTTTTCCCTGGCTGGTAAACTTTGTAGTTTACTTCCCCTTTCCATAATTTCAAAGGGTCCCTGCCACTTTGCTAGGATCTTACTCTCAACTGTGGGGACTAGTACCAGCATTCTATCCGCCGGGTTGAAGGTCCAGGTCTTGGCACCCCATATGTTCCCGTACAAGTGGCATGATAGCCTTGATTCTATCTTGCATCAGTGAGATATGCTCAATGACGCTTCTGTAAGGCGTGGTCGCTCCCTCCCACGTTTCTTTTGCGACATCTAGCAATCCCCTGGGACATCTACCAGACAGTAGTTCAAAAGGGGAATAACCTGTAGATGCCCGAGGTACCTCTCGTATGGCAAACATGAGGTATGGCAGCAAAAAAACCCCAAATTTTAGAAAAGGATGACACTGCGCTAGACTATAAATGAAAAGGTTGAAGAAACCACAGCAGCAACCAAAAAGTACCAACCAAGTACCCTAGCCACACAACATTCACAAACAACTGGTCGCGCTAGTGATATTAACAAATAAATGTAAATAATTATATACAATCATGAATGAACAGTGAATAACAATAATGATGATATTATAAGAGTCCATAGACGGATCATGAACAGATCAGATGAAATGAAGGCATGGATAATTCTTGATAGACATAGATCACCGTGTGATAGATAAAAGGCCAATAGTGACACCTCCACCTATAATATGTAGGCAGCTTACCAGATGTAAGCGCAGTGTAGCGCTTTGGCTGTGCCCCAGCCCGGGTCCCCAATTGGGGATATATCCGGAAAATATAGGTCCCAAAGAAGCAGGTGTGACTTGAATATACCAGAGGAATGGAAAGCTGCACCATCAAAATCCACCCTAGGGTAACCGTTACCGGCAGCTAAATGACTTGCTAATCCCCCGGAGTAGGTATCAATGTAGAAACATGCAAGTATTAAGAACAGAGTAAGCAAAAGAAATCAATTTCTCCCATCTTTGTCCACCACCTTTTTTAACATGCTTTTGAGCGTTTTGTTAAATCTCTCCACAAGACCATCAGTTTGGGGGTGGTAAACAAAGGTACGGAGATGGGAGATTTTGTACAACTTATACAATTCTTTAGTGACTCTGGATATAAATGGTGTGCCTTGATCTGTTAATACTTCTTTTGGAATACCCACATGACTAAATACCTGGACAAGCTCTATGGCAATAGCCTTAGCTGAGGTATTACACAAGGGAATGGCTTCAGGATACCATGTGGCATAGTCCAGTATTACCAGTATGTGCTGATGGCCCTGGGCAGACTTTACTACTGGTCCCACCAGATCCATGCCAATTCTTTCAAAAGACACTTCAATTATCGGTAACGGTACCAGTAGACTGAGAAATTGGGGCGATGGTGCAGAATATTGACACTCTGGGCATGATTCACAATATTCTTTGACATCTGCATGTAACCCAGGTCAAAAGATTCTCTCCTTATTCTCTCCTTAGTTTTCTCTATACCTAGATGCCCACCCATTATATGACCATGGGCCAAATCTAATACCATCTGGTGATAGGGTTTGGGAACCACTAATTGCTCTACCTCCTCCTCCTCTTGCTTTACCACATGATACAGCAAGTTATTTTTAAGAGCCACGTAGGGAAAAGACACCCCTACATTGGGTTCAACAGGTTTGCCATCGATCATTGCCATCAATCATTTTAATGTTTTCTCTGGCTCTAATGAGTGTGGGGTCTCTTCATTGTTCTCTACAAAAGTCATCTTTCCTGACTTCTAAGTCAGGCACCACATTCTGTCCAATCTCATTATTAGAGTCAAAGATAATTGCTTGTTCATTATACTCAAACTGGGGGTTGGATTCTAGCTCCTTCCGCTCTCCAGCCATTACAGAAAAAGGAAAAGGACCTATGCCTCCATTGAACACACCAACCTTTTCCCTTTCAATTTTGCAATCAAAAGGGTCTGGTGTGAGTATCAGTGTTTCCTCAGTGGGGGGAGCTCTGTCCTCCCGCCTCCTTTTGTTTTCCCATAAACTCCAAAAGTGTGGAAAATCTCTCCCCGCTAGGACTCCATGAAGTAGTGAGGGTTCCACCCCCACTGAATGTGTGACGGTGCCCCAAGGAGTATCAAACTCCACCACAGCAGTCTGGTAGTCATGTGTGTCACCATGTACACAAATCACCCCAATAGCGCTATGGTGCAACTTTGCAGGATTTTCAAAATCACCTTTGACTAATGTCACAACACTGCCAGAATCTAGCAGAGCAGTGACTGGCATTCCATCCACTGAAATCACACACATTTATTTTTCCATGCGTTCCTGACATGATGCAGTACATGCTACCTGTGCAAAAAGGGACATGCGTTTTTTCAAGTAAGCATTATCACACTGCATTGGTTCATCATTTAGGGAACAGTTAGCAGCAGTATGGCCTAATGCATGGCAGCAATAACATTTTATGTGTTCTGTACCCAGCCCTCTAAACAGGCTCAGAGACCTCCTGTCCTATTTGGCCAGTGTCCAGGTCCTGAGCCCATAGTCTCATTATCTGTAGCCACAGTCTTATAATTTTTCTCCATGCTCTTGAACCCTGGAACAGTTTAACTGTATCCTCCGGGCGATTTTTCAATCCCTGGAGACATTGGAGTGGGGCATGGATGAATTCATCAAGTCCCCGGCAGCAGTATATCTCCCCACCAGGTCCACCAGTTGGTTTGCAGTCTTAGGGTCCCCATGGCTGACCCACTTCCTCAAAGTGGCAGGGAGCGCACGTAAATAACGGTCTATGACCACACGCTCCACAGTTTTAGGGCCCGGCAAAGTCTCTGGCTGCAGCCACTTCTTGGTGAGGTATATTAAGTCAAACATTTGGGAGCGGAGGGGCTTGTCAGTACTGTATGACCACCGATGCACCCGTTGAGATCGGACTGCAATGGTGACACCCATGTGTGCAAGCATTTCGGCTTTCAATGTCTCATAATCCTGGGCTGCATCTGGTTCCAGGTCATAATAGGCCCATCTGCAAGTGTCATCTTCTGCAGGAAATAGCTGCCACGCACCATTTTCTGTTCTACCGGCAAAGGACTTGCGGACCCCTTTAACTCCACCAAGGCCTCCGCAAACTGGTGATTCGTCTCCTGCTGGGCTGCCATGGCCTGGTGATTCACCTCCTGCTGGGCTGCAATGGCCTGGTGATTCACCTCCTGCTGGGTTGCCATGGCCTGGCATTTCGCCTCCAGCTGCTGGCGATTTGCCTCCTGCTGGCCTGCCGTGGCCTCTGCGACTTGGCGGTTGGTTTCTTGCTGGGCTGCAATGGCCTGGCAATTCGCCTCGTGCTGCTTGCGATTTGCCTCCTGCTGCGCTGCAGTGGCCTGTGTGACCTGGTAGTTGGTTTCGTGCTGGGTTGCAGTGGTCTGCAGCAGGGCTTTTAACACATCCTCCATCTTTCCACTTGTTTAGGAAGATGCCTCCTGAAAATCCACCATCTGTAGGGGGTTAGCTCAATTGAGATCACCTTCCCTGAGAAAAAGGTAGTCCAAACAGCAGGTTTTCTTAAAAACTGAATTGTAGCCAGTTTTATTTTAAAAGGTTGCATGAAAATCAAACCAACAAAACAGAAAATAAATCTTTGCCATCCAAGCTCTTAGTAAACCTTTCCAGTTTTCCTAACTGAGCGGTGAAGGGCTTCTCCCTGTCACCCACAAAACAAGGACAATGCAAACCTTTTTGTTTCAGTCATAAAGCAAACTTCAGTTCATCAGCTCTCTCAGGCTTGATGGCTCCCGAGTCCCAGGCCAGAGCAAATCTTTGCCCTACTTCTGCTTATTTATACCAACTATTGGTGGACACAAGTGTACCACAAAATCTGGTCCGGAATCAACCCTTCTAAGGTGGCTGGTAACACCTGGACCGGATTTTGCTTTAGTTCACTGAAAATGAATGCATGAGAGGTGAAATATAACGTCCATCGATCACCTCACCTTTCATAATGCCACAACATAATAAGAACTCTTTTTAGTACGCCACTTGGTCTTGTGTAAATATATATTTTGTGTGAAAAAAAGACAGTCTCCAAACCCCAGCTGTATACTAGTAACTACTGTACTGTATGTTTTTATTTTAGCTTGTTTTAGCAAATACCATTTAAAGTGATAATACATTCTTTCTTTTTTTTTAAATAACAAACAT
This sequence comes from Glandirana rugosa, assembly GCA_018402905.1. NCBI lineage: Eukaryota > Metazoa > Chordata > Amphibia > Anura > Ranidae > Glandirana > Glandirana rugosa. The sequence continues at coordinate 33,792 of BLSH010384224.1, read as the reverse complement.
GTTATACTTACTTAATGGTTTTGCACAGAGCATCTCTCATGTTCCTCATCTGGGATCTTCTGGGTTTGCTTCTGACACCTCCTGAATTTGAGTACCGCTTGCTAGGGGAGGTACTTGAGTGGGCTCTCTCCAAGCCCCACTGTGTGCGTCTATAGACATACACAGTGCGGCTCAGCCCTGCCCCTGCTCCCTCATCACTGGATTTGATTGACGGCAGCAGGAGCCAATGGCTCCTGCTGCTATCAACGCGCCCTGTGGGGAGGGAGAGAGCAGAGTGTGCTGCTGCTCTCCGGCACAGCGCTGGTTTGAGATTGGGCTCAGGTAAGTATTGGGGGAGGAGGTTATGGGGGGGATGGGTAGCTCCACCTAAAAGGTTTTTTAGATTATTGCACAGAATGTATTAAGGTAAAAAAAACCTTTAGCCTTTACAACCACTTTAAATTCATTTCATGCAGTTGTAATAGTGTTTCATAATAAACGATAAATCTTACATCGTACCAAAGCTCTTTTTTATCAAAGAGTGGTTATAGATATACCTTAATGTTGAAAGCACAATGGTGGGCATGATTAATTCAACACAAGGTTAGCACACATGTCACCAGCATACCATTAATCAAATAGTGTACAAATGTTTATTAAAGTGATCACATCACAGTGAAGATGTGCTGTTCTGGGGCCACACAGGACCGCTTTATCTTGAAAGGGTCCTGTGTGGCCCCAAAACTTTGCTATAACATTCCTGATGAATGGGTCCTCCATGGCCCTGAAATGTTGCAATTCTTTACTTTGACCTGATCATTTTAATAAACTTTGGGGCGCTATTGATCCATGTTGTGCTGGCGATATACACTATATTACTAAAAGTATCGGGACGTCTGCTTTTACATGCACATGAACTTTAATGGCATCCCATTCTTAGTCCATGGGGTTCAATATTGTGTTGGCCCACCCTTTGCAGCAATAACAGCTTCAACTCTTGTGGGGAGGCTGCCCACAAGGTTTAGGAGTGTGTCTATGGGAATGTTTGTGAGGTCAGGCACTGATGTGGATGAGAAGACCTGGTTTGCAATCTCTGCTATAATTCATCTCAAAGGTGTTCTGTCGGGTTGAGGTGCAGGCCAGTCAATTTCCTCCACCCCAAACTCACTCATCCATGTCTTTATGGACCTTGCTTTGTGCACTGGTGCGCAGTCATGCTGGGACAGGCAGGGGCCATACCCAAACTGTTCTCACAAAGTTGGGAGCATGAAATTGTCCAAAATGTCTTGGTATGCTGATGCCTTAACAGTTCCCTTCACTGGAACTAAGGGGCCAAGCCCAACCCCTGAGAAACAACCCCACACCACAATTCCCCCTCCACCAAATGATTCGGACCAGTGCACAAAGCAAGGTCTATAAAGAAATGGATGAGACAGTTTGGGGTGGAGGAACTTGACTGGTCTGACCTCAATCTGGTGTCCCAATACTTTTGGTAATATAGTGTAGGTTTTAACCTTGTGTTGATACAGATTCCCAGCCAACGGTTGCTACAGCACCCATCTATTAAATTCCCATGCGCAATGGGAATATTTTTCTGGGTTAATTCAACACAGCCCCAACTCATCAGGTTATCTATCTGCCATGTCCCTAATGTTGAAAGAAGCAACAGCAAGTAGCTTTCTAAATTGTGAACTATATATATGCATTATACTTGTCTACACCAGCAGGTGGCACTGCAGTATGATAGTGTGTATTCTATGGTAATGTAATAGCAGGATGTATTGTATGTATCTAAGTGTGTAATTGTATACTTCTGTTTCCAGTCTACATGCTGTAAGATATGTTCTGACATTGTCCATGAAAAATAAAGCCGTTTGCTGTATCCAAGAAGCTTCCAAGGCATAATTTCAATACTCAGCTAATAGGTCATGGGCCCAGCGCACTCAGCATACCCAGCAAGCACCCAGGGCACTGGAAAAAGAATTCTACAGATAATCTGTGAGTACTGTATACAAGCTCTTGAAAGATGACAAGCGGTTCAGATGTGAAGTTTGCAATTGCAATGCTGAACAATACAAATTACCAGCTGTGGAAATTTAAGCTACAAATATTTCTTAGCAAGGATGACTTGTGGCAAGTGCTGAATACAGACAGACTCACAGACAGAGAGACGGAGGACTGGGACAGGAAGGATAGGCAGGCAAAAGCAATTATAAGCTTACTAGTGGAAGATGACCAGCTTATCCACATAAGAACAGAGAAAATGGCCAAAGGTATGTGGCATTCATTACAGAAACTGCATGAGCGTTCAAGTCAAAACAGCAAACTGTTTTTGCTATGAAAGCTGTATGGGATAACACTAGAAGAAGGCCAGCAAATGTGTAACTATGTGAATGCTATGCTAAAGATCATAGAGCAGCTACATGCCATCGGAAAGGACATCAAAGATAACCATATTGTTGTCCTGCTCCCCTGCAGCCTTCCAGAGACATATACTGTTCTTATTAATGCTTTAGAAACCAGACCCGAGCAGGAACCAACATTAGGATATGTCAAAGGCAAGTTAATCGATGAATATGACAGAAGGAAAGAAAATATGCACCATGATGACAAAGCTCTTAAGATGTACAAAGGCATAAAGCACAATAAAAAACATATGTAAACAAGTGTAAACTGAGCAACTATAAAAATTACATTGCATAAAGTGACAACATGTGCATTATTTAAATGTACAAAAATGATATATACATAAGGTGCATACAGTTGTATGCAAAAGATTGGGAACCCCTGACAATTTCGATGATTGTAATTTATAAATATTTGGGTATTTGGATCAGCAATTTCATTTTGATCTATCAAATAACTGAAGGACACAGTGATATTCCAGTAGTGAAAAGAGGTTTATTGGATTAACAGAAAATGCGCAATATGCATCAAAACAAAATTAGACAGGTGCATAAATTTGGCCACCCCAACAGAAAAGTCACATCAATATTTAGTAGAGCCTCCTTTAGCAGAAAAAAAAACAGCCTCTAGAAGCTTCCTATAGCCTGTAATGAGTATCTGGATTCTGGATGAATGTATTTTGGCCCATTCCTCCTTACAAAACATCTCCAGTTCAGTTAGGTTTGATGGTTGCTGAGCATGGACAGCGCGCTTCAAATCACCCCACAGATGTTCAATGATATTCAGGTCTGGGGACTGGGATGGCCATTCCAGAACATTGTACTTGTTCCTCTGCATAAATGCCAGAGTAGATTTTTAGCAGTGTTTTGGGTCGTTGTCTTGTTGAAATATCCAGCTCTGGCGTAACTTCAACTTTGTGACTGATTCCCCAACATTATTCTCAAGAATCTGCTGATATTGAGTGGAATCCATGCGACTCTCAACTTTAACCAGATTCCCAGTACCGGCACTGGCCACACAGCCCCACAGCATGTTGGAACCTCCACCAAATTTTACTGTGGGTAGCAAGTGTTTTTCTTGGAATGCTGTGTTCTTTTGCCGCCATGCATAACGCCCCTTGTTATGACCAAAATGAAGCTGGCTTGTCGAAATGTGCATTTGCATACCTCAAGCAACTCCGTTTGTGGCGTGTGTGCAGAAAAGGCTTCTTTCGCATCACTCTCCAATACAGCTTTTCCCTGTGCAAAGTGCGCAGAATTGTTGAACGATGCACAGTGAAACCATCTGCAGCAAGTTAATGTTGTAGGTCTTTGGAGGTGGTCTGTGGGCTTTTTTTGACCGTTCTCACCATCCTTCGCCTTTGCCTCTCCAATATTTTATGTGGCCTGCCACTTCTGGCCTTAACAAGAACTGTGCCTGTGGTCTTCCATCTCCTCACTATGTTCCTCACAGTGGACACTGACAGCTTAAATCTCTGCGATAACTTTTTGTAGCCTTCCCCTAAATCATAATGTAGAACTAACTTTGTTTTAAGGTCATTTGAGAGCTGTTTTGAGGCCCCCGTGTTGCCACTCTTCAGAGGAGAGTCAAAGAGAACAACAACTTGCAATTGGCCACCTTAAATACCTTTTCTCATGATTGGATGCACCTGTCTATGAAGTTCAAGGCTTAATGAGCTCACCAAACCAATTGTGTGTTCCAATTAATCAGTGCTAAGTAGTTACAAGTATTCAAATCAACAAAATGACAAGGGTGCCCAAATTTATGCACCAGTCTAATTTCGTTTTGATGCATATTGCACATTTTCTGTTAATCCAATAAGCCTAAATTCACTACTGAAATATTACTGTGTTCTTCAGTTATTTCATAGATCAAAATGAAATTGCTGATCCAAACACCCAAATATTTATAAATGACAATCATGGAAATTGTCACGGGTTCCTAAACTTTTGCATACAACTGTATATTTATCCACTTCAGCTCCGGAAGGATTTCCCACGTTAGGAACAGAGCACTTTTTGCAATTCAGCACTGCGTCGCTTTAACTGACAATTGCGTGGTCGTGCGGCGTTGTACCCTAACAAAATTTGCGTCCTTTTTTCCCACAAATAGAGCTTTCTTTTGGTGGTATTTGATAGCCTCTGGTGTTTCGTCATAGATGACGTCTTCCAGGGGCACATCTATGACGAAACATGTCGGGCGGAGCTATGTGTTGACGACATCGCTCCCCACGTGACCCGGAAGCACTGGCATTCTATTTTTTACGGCCAGTCTTGTGTTTTAAACCTTGCATGTGAGTTGATAATCTACCGAATTGTGAGTAGCCATTTGGCGGTTTTATGTTTTTAATAAAATGTGACAGTATTACACTATTGGATCCTTACTTCTTCTTATATGATCATGAGTTTCTGTGGATCTCGGTCCTAATGGGTGAAGAATAAGTAAACCTACCCTGTATAAGAGAGATTGATTCATTCATCTTCCTAGTATATGCCCGCAGAGGCTATCTGCCCACCTTTTAGACTGACCTAGCGATAGGCAGTCAAAAGGCTCTGGAAAGAGGCCCCATAATTGGAGTGTGTGGTGACACAGAAGCTATATCTTTGTCTTTTTCTCTTCCATCACCTGGTGAAGGAGTCTACTCTCTCTTTGTTTTTGTTTTTTTCACTTATGAACACTTTAATCCAAGAGGACTTTTATGGGACTTCTTTTGGCATTTTTGAATGCGATTATTTTTAGCACTTTAAATATATGCACCTTATGTATATATCATTTTTGTACATTTAAATAATGCACATGTTGGTACTTTATGCAATGTAATTTTTATAGTTTACACGTCTTTACATATGTTTTTTTGCGTGGTATCTTAGTTAATTGCGTCAACTTATTTCACTGATTATTGTTTCACATGGTCATTTATAGCGCGGTATATACACTGTTTGTTTGTGATAAAGCACAACAAAGAAAGCTGAGAATGTTTTCGCTGTAAAAAGATTGGTCTCTTAAAAAAGGAATGTTCTATTTGGAAAGCCGAGCAGCAAAAGCTAGGGCTATCCACAAAAGAAAGAGTCAAAGCAGCCACAAAGGAAACTGCAGACACATCATGGAGTGGCACTTTTAAAGTGACACAGAGCGGCAACTGTTCCACCACCAGACAAATTATGCGCTTACCCCAACTAATTGATCTCCTATTACGTGAGATCAATAAGCACTTGTATGCAAATCCCTCTGGATCTCAGATTATCTGTCAGACATGGATCCCTCAAGCAGAGCTAAGCTGACCACAAGCAGAGAGGTTTTTATTCTCCTTGGGTGTAACACAAAATCCATATTTGGAGTAAGGGCATCGCTGTATATACAACTGTGGGAGTTCCTTGAGGGATACATATCTGACAGATAATCTGAGATCCAGAGGGATTTGCATACAAGTACTCATTGATCTCCCGTAATAGGAGATCAATTTGTTGGGGTAAGCGCATAATTTGTCTGGTAGTGGAACAGTTTTTTGTGCATGGTGGCACTCTCTCCATATAAACTTTATGAACTGAGCTGTGATTTCAGGGAAGATTACACTTGAGAGACTCACTATCATTGATTGAATTAATTCCAATTGTGTGCACTTTATGAATTGCATCCATCCAATAATGGAGATCATATGATTTGGACTTTAGCACTTTATTTATTAGTTGTTTACATATCTTTGCATATGTTACTTTATTGATTTTATATAGCGCAACACACTCTGTTTATTATTATCTTTATTTGTGTTTATATGTCACATACTAGTGGTGCAGCTAGACATGTTATATATCTAATATTTACTCATGAGCGCAGTATCACCTTCGTTTTTAACACTCAGTTGGAAATGTGGCATGGATCAAAGCCTAACACAGGGCACATCAGAGTGTTTGGATGTAAAGCATATGCCCATATTCCAAGTGAAAAGAAATCCAAGCTGGAGAACAGAGCCATAGAGGGCATTCTAGTAGGTTACAGTGAGCAAACTAAGGGTTACAGAATCCTACACCCAAAGACTGACAAAGTGACAATAAGCCTTAGTGTTTATTTTGATGAGAGCCCATCACCAGAAATACTGATCTCTGAAAGCTGTGAAGTGAGTATGCCAAGCTAACCAGAAGAAAGGGTCCAGCAAAGCAAACCTGTGTAGGAGTCAGAACAAGAGTTGGAACTTACATTTCCTAAATCAAGTTCCCCATCGATCCTGCAGAACTGCCTGAAATCAGAAGATCCAGAAGATCCATTCGAACTACAAAGAGGATACCACCTCTGTCAAGCTGTCATACATTTTCAAAACACACAGCATACTTGAACCAACATCCTGGGAAGACATAGCAAAACTGCCAAAATGTGAAGCTAACAAATGGAGAAAGGCAGCAGAAGAAGAATTAAAGTCACTTCAAGAAAATAAAACCTGGACTCTCACAGAGCTCAACTATAGGAAGCAAGTGGACTTTCAAAGTAAAGTCAGATGCAGAAGGGAATATCCACAAATACAAATCCAGACTAGTTGCCAAGGGTTACTCCCAGAAATTTGGTGAAGATTACGATGAAACATTTGTTCCCCTCGGTAAAACACTCCACCATCAGAGCACTTCTTAGCGTTGCAGCTGGGAAGGGTATGCAAGTGAAACACCTAGATGTTAAAACTGCTTTCCTATATATGGAGACATTAAGGAAGATCTACATGGAGCAACCACCGGGGTTTGAGCAAGGAGACAGCCTCGTGTGTAAACTTCAGAAGAGCATCTATGGTCTTAAACAATCTGCAAGGATGTGGAATGAGAAAGTGAATGAAGTACTTACTAGAGAGGTATTTTTAAGAAGTAAAGCAGACCCCTGTCTGTACTCCAAGAATCATGGAGACAGATGGATATACATCCTTATCTATGTTGATGACATTATAACCCGTTTTGAACAAGGGGATTACAGCCAGATAGTTCCCAAGCTGAAAGAAACAGCAATGAAGTAGAAAACTTGCTACCCAACAATGACATGTATCGCAGAGCAATCGGTAAACTGCTATATGTTGCCACTGTGGAAAGACCAGACATAGCCACAGCAGTAGGCATACTATGCAGGAACATCTCAGCTCCCTGTCAGCGTGACTGGAATGCAATAAAAAGAGTGATGCAGTACCTCAAAGGAACAATTCAGATAAAGTTACAGTTACCAGCCGCATCAAATCCAAAACTGGTTGGATATGTAGATGCTGATTGGACTGCACAGACTGCAAATCCACAAGTGGATTCATCTTCCAGTATGGGGAAGGAACCATAAGTTGGTCTAGTCAAAAGAAAACAACTATCGCTCTATCTTTAACTGAAGCAGAGTACATTGCAGCAGCATACGTATGTCAAGAAGCAATATGGATTTGTCTACTTTTTGTGGACATTGGATAGACATGTCAAAACCAATTTACATTTTTGAAGACATCTAGGGATGTATAAAGCTTACGGAATCAGAAAGGGTCAATCCTAGGACCAAACAATTGACGTTAAGTATCACCTACTGAGGGACAATCAAGAACAAGGGGTTATTAACATTCAATACTGCCCATCAGAGGAGATGACTGCCGATGCATTCACCAAGCCTTTGTTGAAGGAATGCAATAGTTATTTCCAGAAGAAGCTGAATATAATTTAACAAAGCACATGCTGTTGCGAAGGGGTGTTGAAAGAAGCAACAGCAAGTAGCTTTCTATATTGTGAATTATATATGTGCACTATACTTGTCTACACCAGAAGGTGGCACTGCAGTATGATAGTGTGTATTCTATGGTAATGTAATAACAGGATGTATTGTCTGTTTCTAAGTGTGTACTTGTGTACTTCTGTTTCCTGTCTACATGCTGTAAGATATGTTATAACATTCTCCATGAAAGATAAAGCCATTTGCTGTATCCAAGAAGCTTCCAAAGCATGATTTCAATACTCAGCTAATACCTAGAACTATGCTATAATTGTACAATTCACACCATAGGATGCACACAGAATGGTCAAGGTGGCAACTCACCAGATCCAAATGCTGCCTCACCTAAGAGGACGGTGTCACGCCTTGACCGGGGATCGATCCTGGGACCTTTGTCCTGGTGGTCAGTTCCTTACGGTCTTAGCCACAGAGTACCTACTATCTTTGTGGAAGTCCTGGGTATCTACAGTTTTCTGATTGTGACTCTGTCTCCACCCTGTGGCCAGTTGTAGGCAGTCACCTTGCTTGTTCCCGACTACGCCTTTGGATTATCCTCTTGTACTTCGTTGCCGAACCTTTCCTGTCCCTGACACTGTCTCTGCTTGATCCCTTGGACCTCTGCCCAGATTTGCTACTAACTGTGAGTCCTTTATTTATGGTTGTTCCTTGATTTGATTGTTTGCACTTGTCATTGAGGTCCCAGAATTCTGGCTGCAGGACCGCAGCCATCCTCCACCTGATACCGGGAAAACAAGACTACTGGTCAGGAAACCGGAGTGACGTTTGGGGTTCCTGGCAGACCTAACAGACGGCAAAAACCCATGGGATGTTATATGCGAAACTAGACCTTCTGATAGCCGTCTCCTCACACAATGACTCTGTGGAAATCAAAAAAAATATATAAAAGGAGAAAATAATGGTGCAGTATGTCCAAACTCTACATAGAGCAGGATAGTGAAAGAACCATCACCCATATAGATATACACCTGTGCTTATGGAAAACACCAAGATGACTTATCCAAACACCATGTGTACTAGCAACTCACCAGATGTGATGTAAGTATTGCACATATCACATCAACCGGATCACTGAAGGATAGATCTTCACAGCATAAATGGATGAATCCCGCTTGCACATTCCCGGTGGGTGTATAAGGATATATGGATCATACTTACATGTAGGGGAATGGCGTTGATATATGTAGGATCCATACATCCTTATATACCCACCGGGAATGTACAAGCGGGATTCCTCCATTTATTTTGTAAAGATCTGTCCTTCAGTGATCCGGTTGATGTGATATGTGCAATACTTACATCACATCTGGTGAGTTGCTAGTACACATGGTGTTTGGATAAGTCATCTTGGATAAGTCATGTTTTCCATAAGCACTGGTGTATATCTATATGGGTGATGGCTCTTTCACTATCCTGCTCTATGTAGAGTTTGGACATACTGCACCATTATTTTCTCCTTTTATATATTTTTTTGGATTTCCACTGAGTCATTGTGTGAGGAGACGGCTATCAGAAGGTCTGGTTTCGCATATAACATCCTATGCATTTTTGCTGTCCTCTTAGGTGAGGCAGCATTTGGATCTGGTGAGTTGCCACCATTCCGTGTGTATCTTATGGTGTGAATTGTACTTGCAGAGTTCGGATGCTCTGTTTGGAACGGACTGTATATACATTCAATATAACTTTGGACTATTAACAGTTATTTTGGTACTCTTTTAGTACCCTGTTTAATGGGTTTTCTGTCACTTTTGAGCGCTGCACATTTTTAAAGATTTTTTTGTGGAGTGCATTCTCTGTTTGCGCTGCTGCTCTTTATTCATTCATTTTTTTGGGGCGCTGATTGTTCACTATTTTTTGTATGCTATAATTGTGATGACAACCTAACACATGACTAGTTGCCAATTCTTAGCCAAAATCAACATTATTGGTGCTGAACAGGCTAGGCTTGGAAACCTTACTAATATGTGTATAAGTAAAAATATATACTGTATTTACAGTATATATATATATATATATATATAGTATATATTGCAGTCTGCCATTTTTCTTCTTTTTTCTTTATACAAAATTTTCACTGTGTCCTTTACATACTAAGAGCAAGAATTTCTTGCATACTATAATTAGCTGTACACAAAGCTTAATTTTTAGCTCTTAGTGCTGCAGCTCTGTGAGGAGCAAAAATCGGTAACATATTAGTCATATCCCCACTTGAATATTACTACAAGTTGTTTTAGCAATGCTTTAAATTATGTTTCTTAGCTAATAGATGTTTCTTTATTAACCATGAAACATATTGATTTATAGTGAATACCCACAAAACAAGGCTTTGCACCTGTGTTTAAATCTGGTGATGTGTGCAGTCAGACAGCTTGCATCCTCATCCATAGCAGTAGGAAGCCAAAACTCTTATTACATCGCCTTCCAAAATGAAGCTCAAAGCAGGCATTTTATCTTTTCTCATGTAATCACCATAAGCTAGAAAATGAAATTTCCAAAACCTAAAAGTATGCAGCAGAGAGCTCTAGGGCACCGCGTGTCACTTTTTGCTTTGATGTATTCTGAGAAAAGAAGCTTCAAATCTCCTGCTCGAGTTATTTGAACATGTTACTTAACTCTTTCATCAACTCCCTTTTTTCAGACACAGAAAGCCTAGATTGAGTTTAATAATGACAGCCAGAAAGATCATCTGCATGTGGGTGACCCTGGTCCTGTAATCATCTCCAGCGGGTGAGCAGATAGTCCAGCAGCACCTTTCTCATGTTATTACATTTTTAAAACTCAATTTATTATAGCAGGGAATTTTTCCTACTTTTCATGCTAGAAGTGGAAGAGCAGTTTAAAGTAATCTCACTTTCAAATGTTTTGTATGCTCAGACAGTGAATTAAATGAGAGAAATGCACTTTATATTTGACATAAATTTTATTTTATTTTTTAATAGATATATCATTCCTATTTGGAAAACTTGTTATGCAGTACCTACTGTCAGATAATTATACTACCCACTACTATAATAGGCTATTTTCTGTGTCTGCTTTTTGTAGGTTTATAAATCAGGGAGACCTGGGTCAAATCCTGATTGATCATTTTCGGTTTCAGTTGCTCATCTCTTCCCTTTAAAGTTGAACTCCAGGCAGGTTTAAAAATACACCAATAAATGCACTTTGAATTTATTAAAATAAAAATGGGTTTTTGTACTTAATGTAAAATCCTTTTCTTGGAGTTCATTGTGGGGCATATGATTCTGAGACAATTGGGTGATACTTGTGTAATTAGTGCACCAGCGCAAACCAAAAAAAATCAATGCTCTATATATATGACCTTATTACCACTTGGGGGTACTGCTGCAGCTATAGTATTTCACCAATGGTGCAAATATAATAATTATGTAGTGATAGCTGCGCTCCCCCCATTTAAATAAACATTTGTGTCAAAATTATAAATACATCCTTACTCCAAATGATCAAAAATACACATATACAATGATAAATGAAAAATATAGTCCAAATCAAAAGTCCGTTATTGAAATAATTCCACGTGTTCTATTATAGCTTGTACAAATCCAAAATGCTTATTGTGATTCGTGATCCACCACCACCTTCCACTATATGCACTCCCCAGATGCCAATCAAAAAGAAGCTTTTTCTTTAAATATAGACGAGATATGGCTGGATCAAAACCCCCTGTGCTGTAACGCCTTTCCGTATGCCAATGTGTTATGTTTCCCAGTGGCTCGTAAAAACAAATTGCCATCATTGCGCAATGTTCCAATAAACCTTTTATTGCTCTAAAATCTGTAAAAATGTACACTCACATTTGTCTGTGCCTTTAGACTGGCACTAAGTCTGTCCTGCGTTCCGATAAACTGCCTCTAATCGCCGCTTCCAGTTCAGGAACTCGGCATGCGGGTCAAGCCTCCATTTGTATGTGGGTCCTCGGCAGGATGTGCCATCGCACAACTAGCATCAATGTGTTTTGCATGGATAATGTGCCCTCAGGAAGCTAGTTCCGCCATTTTGCTTTAGGTATTTATGCCCTTAGTTTACTTTGTTCTATCCAATGTATTTCCCGCGGATTCCCAGTGGGTTTCATACTGCCACCTACACGATTTGGACACTGGCAAACAAAAACCAGTGACATGGCATGGTATAACCCCTCCCACTCCCAGCATTCCTCAGTTTTGTAACAAACCAGCAACAAACTTTGAACACATCGAGGGACAACCTATTTCCCTAAATGAACTCCAAAAAATAATTGTATTGTGAGTACAAATATGATTTATTCTTGCTTGTTTATTGAGGGACTCGGGATTCAGGGACATTTGGGAGGGTGGGCAACACAGAAAAAAAAAATTCCAACAGGCCCACTAATGAACAACAGAAAAAAATGGGTACTTCTGGCAGCTTAAAGTGCTGCCTGAAATACTTTACACCAAAAGCTGGCATTAGATGAACATCCACCAAAAACATGTGAACAGAAGACCAGGTGAAGGCGTTGCAAATCTGGTAAAAGTTTACCTGATGCCAAAAAGCCCAAGAAGCACGCACAAATCTAGTGGAGTGTGCTTTTACAGGAAGATGTGAAACGCAATCCTTAAGACCATAGGCCCGAATAATGATCTGTCTGAGCCACCGAGAAATTGTAAAATGAAAAGCTGGTTCCCAATTGCAGGGAATGAAAAAGAGAGAATCTGTCTTCCTAATGGAAGCAGTTGCTGCACGATAGACACGCGCAGCACATACTACTTCCTGAAGATGAAGGGGAATCTCTTTCTGATGTATTGGAGCTGGACGGCTGGATGGAAGTACCATGTCTTGGTTGAAATGAAAGGTTGAAATCACCTTATGAAGTAAAGGGGCTCTAGGTTTTAATACTACTTAGGCTAAATGTAAGACCTGAAAGGGTTCTTTAAAAGACAAGGGCATCACTTCAGGCACATGCCTTGCAAAGTTGATAGTGAAGAGGAAAAGAAACCTTGTGAGTAAATGTGGAAAGGGAAATATATCTAATAGATTCAAAGGTTGTTTTGGAAATGCTGAAATAGCCATATTTAAATCCCACAAAGTGATGTCCTGTACAAAACTCTTAATTAAATATTAGGAGGCTATAGGTCTCTGGAACAAGATTGCAAGTGCCATGTTTTGATCCTTAATGATACCCAGGACCAGATCAGGGCCAATGCAAATAATTGCCAAGAGGCCAGAAAATATCCCAAAGAATATTTTCTGGAATAAAAGCTTTTTCGCACCAAGAGAAGTTTGTCTTCCATGTTCTATGGTGTACAACTGAGCCACCAGAACATCCACTGTTTCAGCCAGAGGACCTCTGCACCTGGAGACAAATTTGTTGACATTCTTTGTAAACATAGAGACTGGAAGGTCCACATCCGGCATCCCATACCTGTGAATACAGGTCCTTGCCTCCAGATCCAAGCTCTGCTGGCTGATGAAGTCTTCCTGCTAATTGCCCATGCCTGAGATGTAAACAGCAGACAATATATCCAGCAGTGTAGGAACAGCCAAATCACCCAGAGCTCTGGAATGTTGATTGGGAGATGAGAGTCCTCCTCCATCCAAGTGCCCTGCATTAACAAGGTATCTAAGACTCCTCACTATCCTATCAGACTGGCATTCATTGGGAGGAGCCCAGAGTCAAAGCCTGAACAGTGAGCCTGCAAAAGGCAGGCCCGAATGGCAGGGTCACAAACTGGTAGTGTTTAGTGTCCACAGCAAGGCAAAGGAAATGCTGATGTTCTGAAAAAATGGGGACATGCAAGTACAAATCCCTGATGTCCACAGAGGCCATAAAGGCACCTTGATGGAGTGAGGCTATGATAGACATAATGGGTTCCATGGAGAATTTCTGGGCCCAAATGCAGACATTTAGGACCTTGAGATCCAAGATGGGGTGGGTGTCCCTTTTGAGTTGGGGACAGTGAAAAGTTTGGAGCAAAAACAACTGAAACCTTTCTGCATTAGGAACTAGGGCTATACCCCTTGGCCCGGAAGCCCTGCAAAGTCTGCATGGAGATCTACTATGTATGCAGTAACATAGGCAGGTTGAGGTGACTGGGAGCGGAGCTCTAGCTTGTAGCTTATGGAAACCACTTCTTGTACCCAGGCATCTGAGATTCCTCCTGTTCCTGCTGTCCAGGAAAAAAGAAATTACACTTTGCTACAATGAAAAGTAGTGAGTGTACAGCTTGTATAACAGTGCAAATTTGCTGTCCCCTCAAAATAACTCACACAGCCATTAATGTCTAAACTGCTGGCAACAAAAGTGAGTACACCCCTAATTGAAAATGTACAAATTGGGCTAAAAGTGTCAATATTTTGTGTGGCCACTAGAGTTGAGCGAACACCTGGACGTTCGGGTTCTGCTGGTCCGTCCGAACTTCGGGACAAAGTCCGGGTCCGGGTCCGGACGGAACCCGAACGATCGCACGGAAAAAACATCCCGTGAACGGGATGGGAATGGGGGTAAAATGAAGGAAAACGTCGGGAGACCCCGAAAGGTCCTGAAAGGATGTCGGTAAAAACACGGATTTTCAAGCCCAGGGGTAACTAAAGTTACCCCAAGCAACAGGCACGCTAGCAAGCCCAAGGCAGGCCTGGGCCTGGGCCTGAAACAGGGCTTCAAGCCTGCCTGGTCGTCTTGGGCTTGCAGGTCCACAAGCGAGTTGAGATCACCGGTGTGTTTTATAACTGTGAAAATCGGGTTAAACATGTAAAAGTTAATCCCCACATGAGTGAAAACAACGGTCGTCAA
>BLSH010384174.1:131813-149790 GCA_018402905.1 Glandirana rugosa | reverse complement strand
TTCTCCAAATCCCTCCAGCACAAATCCCCCCATCCCCCTATCCTGCACAACAAATCCCACCAGATTTATTCTCTCAGCAAAAACCCCCCTTCTAGCATAAACACACCCCCCCAAAAAAATACCTCTTCTAGCACAAATCCATAGCCCCCATCCCAGCACAAAACCTTCCCCTCTTCAAATACCCCCAGATCCACTAATCCAGCTAAAATCCTCTCCCCACGTCTAGTACAGATCCTCTCCCCCAAGTACTCCATTCCAGCACAACCCCTACCCCATCCTGGGTTAAATCCCCCCATCCTTCCCAACACAAATCCACTTCCCCCAAATCCCCCATGCCAGCACAAGTCCACTGCCCAGTTCTGTCATTAATCTTCCCACCCAAAATCCCCCCTCCCAGTACAAAACCTCCCTCCCAAACACAAATCATCTCCCTTCTTATACAAATTAATCAACAATACTTCCCAACTGTGGGACCTTTCTGAGAGAAGAACAAAATCCCGCAAATCCGGACTAAGGGCCATTTCACACCAATGTGAGTGCGGGAAAACTGGCGTTCTGTGTGCTTTTCTTGCACTGCATTGAAAACGAGCTGCAGTTGCTATCTGCAGTGGGTGTCAATGTTACCTTAAGGCTAGGTTCACACTATCCGACACAAAAACGGTCTGACTTTTTGATCCTACTTTGCTCTGCGACATGTGTCCTATAACGGACCTACATCGGTCCGACTTCTGTGAACAGGGATCCGACTTTGATCCTGACAATACCAGGCACCTTGTGCTCTGAGGATCTAGAAGGGGACCTCCACGCCAAATTAAAAAAAAACCTGGCATGGGGTCCCCCTCCAAGAGCATACCAGGCCCTTCGGTCTGGTATGGATTTTAAGGGGAACCCCACGTCAAAAAAACGACATGGGTTCCCCCAAAATCCATACCAGACTCTTATCAGAGCACGCAGCCTGGCAGGCCAGGAAAGGGGGTGGGGATGAGTGAGTGCCTCCTCCCCTTCCTGGACCAGTTAAGACGGCTCTCACAGGGAATCTTTGATTTTGTGATGTAATGCAACTTGTGCTCCTAATGTCGGTCCGTTTCTCAGACTAGTGTGAACCCAGCCTAATAGAGAAAAAATATACCTGTGCTCAGTACATGTTATTAAACAATCTGGTACTAAAGGGGTGTGACCGGGGGCATGGCCACGACGGGCATGTGAGCAGACGCACCTCACAGAGCTCCCTCAGTGTATCCTGGTACCGATCCTTTCCCCGGCTACATAGACCCCTTATCCTGACACCATTCGGTCTCTCATCCCAGCAGGATTGCTCCGATACTTCCGGTGACTCGCTCCACAGCTGCCATGACCCGCAAGACGAAGGAGGACGCGGCGGCCTCCGGCATGCAAGATGGCGCCGGGGACGCCGCACCGCCATGCACACCGAAGGCTCCTAAGGACAAACCTAAAGACACGGGTACCAAGAGCAAGTGCTCAAAAGCATCGGGTAAGGACAATATGGGTGATATCCTTTATTACACTAAGAAGCTGACTGATTTACAGGGTCCCAGAGACGCTGGAGGCGGGGGGAATCCCCCAGACATGATATCACAGGCCACGCTAGAGCATGGGGCCGATACTGAGGGCGAGGGCGCCCTAGCAGAGGGACACGCCATATGCATGGAGGAGCTTGCTGATGGAGACCATTTTGGCTGAAGCTGTTCCCGGCGGGCGGCTCTCTAGTGAGACAGATGGAGCAGTTCTTTGTAGACAACTCTCGGTGTGAGGATCAGCTTTTACTATGGGATGCCTTTAAAAGTCATCTAAGGGGTGTCTTTATCTCTGCTATCACTAAGATTAAGACTCATACTAAGGCCCACGAGGAGCAGTTAGAACAACTGGTTGTCTGGCTGGAGGGTGAATATCTATCAGACCCCACTGACCAGACAAAAAATGCTTGGTTGGCAGCACAAGAAGCGCTGGGTCGTGTAATTAGTTCTAAAGTGGATAAGAAGAGGTTCTTTTCCAAGGTAACCTTTTATGAAGAGGGGGAGCAGACAGGCCGATTGCTAGCTAAAATTGTCAGGGTGCGTCCCTCAGCCCCAGCCATAGGAGCTCTGGTGCTGCCGGACGGACGAATGGTGAATGATCTGGAGGCCATTATGAGCGAACTAGTACGCTTCTATACAGACCTATATGCATCGAGGGTAACATATACACAGGAGGAACTACAGACCTACCTAGCGGCTGTCTCACTGCCGTCCCTTTCGGCTGACCAGAGGCATCGCATGGATGCCCCTATGACGCTGGAGGAGCTCCAGGAGGCGGCTGGAACATTTCCTCACTCCAAAGCACCGGGGGACGATGGAATCCCCGTGGAGGTATACTGAGAATACTCGGAAACACTTTTACCCAGACTGCTGACACTTTGTAATGCGTCCGGCTCCGCACAGCGACTTCCCGAGTCGATGTCCAGGGCCTGCATCATACTATTACTGAAACCGGGCAAGGAGGCAACGGAGCCTTCTTCCTACAGACCCATTTCACTCCTACAGGCAGATATTAAGATTCTGGCCAAAGTGCTGGCCAGGAGATTGAATACTGTCATAACGGACATAATACACCCGGACCAAGCCGGATTCATGCCAAATAAATCCACAGCAATTAACTTGCGGAGGCTATTTGTTAACATGCAATCCAGGGCAGACAATATGGGAGATAGGGCCTTGTTGTCGCTTGATGCGAACAAGGCATTTGACAGTGTGGAATGGGGCTACCTGTGGGTGGTTCTGAGGAAATTTGTATTTGGTTAGGGCTTCATTTCTTGGGTCAAACTATTATATTACCAACCAACAGCTATTATCAGAGAAGGTGGCAGAGTCTCTCAGCCATTTGCATTGGGAAGGGGCACTCGACAGGGCTGCCCACTCTCGCCACTGTTATTCGCAATGGCGATTGAGCCATTGGCTGCACAAATTAGATCACACCCAGAAATAATAGGATTTAACTATGGACACATACAAGAAAAGATCCTCTTATGGGAGATGTAGACACAACTCTGACCAGAGTGATGGAGGTAATTCTAAAGTTTGGCAGATTTTCGGGGTTGACGATCAACTGGTCTAAGTCTGCGTTGCTGCCACTAGATAAGGAAGAAGACCTCAATCCATCCCCGTCCTGCCCGGTGCAGATAGTCTCACAGTTTAAGTACCTTGGGATAATTATCTCCTCACGAATAACTGATTACAGCCAATTAAATATCTCCCCCTGCTCCGCAGATTCAGGGACAAGGTTACGCTGTGGAACAAGTTATGGCTGTCAGTGGCAGGTAGGGCCAATATAATTAAAATGCCTCAATTACTTTACTTCCTACACAACTCACCGGTAGTAGTCCCTTTAAAAATATTTCGAATAGTGAACTCCATATTTAGAGAACTGCTTTGGAAAGGGGGGTGTGCACGGATTAAATTAGAGCAGCTGCAAAAGCCCAAAGATGGTGGAGGGTTAGCCCTCCCGAATCCATGGCTATATTACATTGCCTCCCAACTTCAACACTTGGTGGGTGGTATGCAGGGGCAGGTGTTGCAGGGAAGGGAGGCAACTGATTCCTCGCTGTCGATTTTGCTGCATGAAACGGGGGCCTCCACGCTGGCGGAGGGTCTGGAGGCACAATTGCTCTGCAAAGCAAACAAACATTACCCAACCTATAGACTAATACAAAGTCTCGGAAACTTATCTTACAACATTGAGTCTCATCTGTGCCTCCCTCACTCCATATGTGGACTGCCATGATGGCGAACATAATCAGGACGGAAAGAATGATCTACCAACATAGAGGCGCTCTTTTAAAGTTTGAAAAATGATGCAGCAATTGGTTGGAGGTTCCGGGTTTAGCCCCTGCAGATTTGGTAATAGATAGATTACTTGTATAAGGAATGAGGTGATTTAATCAACTATAACATTCCTGTCAGCCCAGAGGAACCGGACAATTGGTCTGTAGACATTGCATTATGGGGAACTGGAACTATTGGCAAATGAAACATCAAAAGAACTCCTTCTTATATGGATGTGTGGTGGATTGGTCCGGGAATGTGTTCTGGCATTGTATTATGATTGATATGTACACTGCACCTGAAATGTCTATAAGTTGCAAACTGTATGTTTTGGTGAAATCTCAATAAACTTCAACCTGATTTAAAAAAAAAAGGGGTGTGACCACATATTAACACTACAAATTCGGGATGGACCCTCTGCACACTGCTACACCCTTTCCAGCAAACTATGCAATGTAAAACAGGGATATTTAGTTCACATATATTGCAATACAACTAAAACTGATCAACTCCATCAAAGTAATCCCTCTTCTGGCCAGTCCTACACTGCCTTGTCACTATAAGTGCTATGGTGGACACCATGCCAACCTGGGGCACAAAGACACAAGATGGGGGAGAGCGACTAGGTTCAGATCTGGTCACTGTCCTGTGTTACAACAAAGACAGTGTAAACATGTATTGCAATATATGCGAATTAAAATCCCTGTTTTTCAATGCATAGTTTGCTGGGAAAGATGTATAGCTGTGTGCAGAGGGTCCATCCAGAATTTGTAATGTTAACTTAATGACACCACAAACGCACACCTCCCAAATTTCTGAGATGAGAACGTGGGAGATCTATTAGAAAAAGTATGTAGCTTAGGACACACCCCCTGTCACGCCCCCTTAAAGGAGAGTTATACACATACAGTATCCTCTTACCCACCCTCCCCAACCCCCAAATCACTGCAAGTACTCCTTTCTGTCAATTTGCCTCCCTCCCCCCAAATCATTGCAGTATTCCAATTTTTCAGTTTCAGGGGGGTCACTGCAAGTCAAGTACTCCTTTTTATGAGCTTACATACCCCCCCCCCCTCCATGTCCCCTTGCATGTAAGTGTTAGCCCAGATTCACACATGTGCAATGCAGAAACCAGCGCGATTCTAGTGCCGTTCACGCATCACATCCCTCCCGCAGGCAGTTCACAAGTTCACATTGCCTTCTGCGAACCACTGCGGGTGTCAATACAAAGTTAATGACACCCCCAATTTTGTTCACAGCTCCCAGTGCAAACTGAGGATTCATACAGGAATGGGTTCCGATTCCATTGCAGGGTAGAAAAAAGTCCCTGCACTTTTTTGTGTGAATCCAATGCGAGTTCAGCATACAACTGTATGGCTGAAATCGCATCGCACAGACATCGTATGCAATCAGCAACGCAGTGCAGGTGGAAAATCACATGCTATATCTGACATTGCTACAGTGTGAACCCAGGCTTACAGTATGTTATAATCACAGACCTCAGATCAGAGCCACAGATGCTGAGCGGTGTCTCTTCTCCTCCCTGGCTCCTCCTGCTCTCTGTATGGAGGCAGGGCCGGATTAACATAGGGGCTATTGGAGCTGCAGCTCCAGGCCCCTTCCTTAAGATAGGCCCAGCCCAATGTTGTGAGTGAGTCACAAATACTGCCCAGACCTGTATACAGTGTACACATGATTGATATGTAATTTGCGGCAGCATATTTCATTTGTTTTAACAAAAATTGTTTGCATTTACATTTTACTTATTTCCTTAAAAACGCCCCACCAAAATCCTTAGCACCAGGCCCATGATGCTCTTAATCCGGCTCTGTATGGAGGAAGTCATTAGAGCCAATGAAGAGGCTGCAGCTTCAGTCCCCTCTGCCCTGTGTCAGTGTACAAATCGAGGAGTGAGCTGGTCCGCAAGATCATTGACCCACCTTCCCAAATTTCCTTATGGCCAGAACGGAGGGGATTCCTGGCCTGCGGGAAATGCAAAGCATGTACGCATACGGGAAATATAGGGAGACTACGCAAGTCATTCACGTCTGCCAATACAGGGAGAGAAATAGCAATTGACAATTTTATCACGTGTGATACTACACATGTGGTATATATACTAACGTGTCCCTGTGGATTAATGTATGTTGGTAGGACTAAGAGGGCCTTAAAGGTAAGAGTTAGGGAACATGTGAACAATATCCTGAAAGGCTTCAAGGAACACAGCGTATCTCTACATTACAGACAGCTACACAACAGAGACCCCACCTTGCTTCAATTTTCGGGAGTAGAGAAAGTTCCACCCAATTGGAGGGGATCTAATAGGGTCAAGGAGCTTTCTAAAAAAGAGACATATGTTTTTTACAAAATTTGAGTGCCAGTGGTTTGAACATAGAATTATATTTAAATTGTTTTATCAGTGATTATTAATAACCTGATGTCGTTTTTATAGATAGGTGTTTGGTTAAAATAGGAATTATCAGTGGGAGTCTATTTTGAAATCTATTTGTACTTTAATGGAAAATACTCTTTGTTATAGGCGTGCACAGGGGGTGTGGCAGGTGTGCCTGAGCACACCCTAATCACTGCATGCGGTGCCAATGCCCCCTATTGCCTGAGTTTCACCTTGTGTTGCACTCCCAGAGTGGAGAGTAGGGGAAGGGGCTCGTAAATATGTCCTTTACTGGCCCCTTCTTTTTCTAAATTAATATAGTGAAAACACTCGCTCAGTGTGTTCATTCATAGCTGAAGCATAGTAAACTGTTTGATATGCTTCAGTTGGTGAATGAACAGTAAGTCGCTTAATATTTAATGTAGAAGGTTATTAGCAATTGAGGGACTATCCCTTGAATTTGGTTCCTGATGGTTGTGGAAGTGTTCCGTTTTTTATCAGATTCATTGTGATTAATTAATAGTTATGTTTTTATTTTATCCTATGATCTATTGGATTGGATTTATTTTATATGAATTACATTTAATATGATGCTTGAATAGTAAGAGAGGGTCTAGTGGTTATATTGACCATGACTATTCAAAGGGGTGTTTCAGTTATTGATAAATGAATTATATACTGAATTTGTCTGTAAGCACTAGTTCCATGGTCAACTCATTTTTATACACTATATGATGGGATTTTGTTCCATCTAAAATATATTATGTTACTGCCAAAAGGGTTTATGGGTTAAATACCCGTAAAAAGTAGCTGATTTGGCTACCACAACATTCCCCCACAACTGGGATAATAAAGGTTAACAGCACATATGGATGAAACCCTCTTTGAGTCATATGTAGGGTTAACAGTGCAGTTGGAGCTGATAGGAATGGATCACGGAGGTAGGAACTTACTTCTCAGCCACCTGATGTGAATTGTATTGAGTATATGAGTTGCTGTGCAGTATAGCTATCCCTTGTAAGGAAGTCTGTAATGACGAAACGTTAGGGGGATAACTATACGCCAACTTGAGAGGAGGCTGCATGGTCTCTGCTTGATGGGTCAGATTATGAAACAGGGAAATCACAACCTATGTGTAATTATTGCTCTGTTTGTTTTTATTAAATGTAAGCGCATAAAGTTTTAGAATAAAAGGATCTATTTTTAAGACAATATTGCACTATGAGAGTTTTATGCTTTGTCTCCCTATCCGAGTGGTGACTTGCCTGCGATAATACAACAGCTGAGGTCCGGATAAAGAGCACGGCTTGACATGCTGTTTGAAAGGTTATTTCTGGTAAGCTGTATTCCTATGGGTGACCAATGAATATATTGGAGCACTGGTGGCGGAAATATTTGATTATTTCTGGAGTCTATGAGCAAAGCACCTTATATTGCACATGTTCACTTTATTGGATTCTTTTGGACTATGATGGACACCTCTTTTTGAGTTTATGACCTTCATTTTTATGAAACATTTTTTGATAGAATGTCATTCTTTTATGCACTGCTTGATTTATTTATTGCATGGTATAATTATTATTTAATGTAGATGCGCTGCTCTGAAATACTCTGATTTAACTGGCGTTTTTCACCTTATTTATAAATCAAGGAGATACCCCTAGTGGTGGGACTTTTAAGGCACTTACACAAGTATACAGTAACAGTATCAAAATGTTTATTCAGTTACATATATAACAACAACACATATGTCAATAAAATCTATAGGCATGAGGTTGAAACTGATATCACCAAATTGGACAGTCTAAGCATTACAAAAATGCCTCAATCCGATATGACATGTTTCGGAGTATCCGCCTTCCTCTTGGGATTTTATGAGGAGTTTTATGCATCTAGAACAGCCTTTCTCAACCTTTTCAACACTGAGGAACCCTTGAAATAATTCTCCGGTCTCGGGGAACCCCTGCTAAAAATGAAAAATCTACAACTCCTGATACATTAGTGTGATGGTGAATGGGAAGAATGTTCCCTACACTTGTGGTCATTGAGAAGAATTCCCCCTTACAGATAGCTAAAAAGATCAATGGTGTCATTGGGAATTTATCTGAGAGGTAGAAATTGATCATTGCTCAAGGAACCCCTAGCAACCTCTGGAGGAACCCTGGTTGAGAAACCTTGATCTAGACCAAAATAACACATATCAGTGAAAGGTACATATATTATAATATAGTCAGCTCACTACTTACAAACATCCACAGTGTCTATCCTTCATATTTTTATGCCAATGTTAAAAACAATGCGCTCTCAGCCAGTTGCACACTCCGCACCCTGCATCCAAAAAGTTTTTTCCTCTCTTCCTAAATGGCCACCTATATGTACTGGAAGATGGAGACAGAAATCTATTGTGGGGGGAGGGGAGAGAAAATACAACAATCTCTCAGTTTCCCAGGGATGTATGCCCCGACCCCTACTGATGGAAATTATGTATTGTCCACATAAAAATCGGTGGTGCAAATCGCACGCTGGACCATAGGGGACACTGAGGTCAGAGAATGGACACCAACCTGGAATAGGCAAAGAAACAGCCCTGAATGGATGGCCCTTAAGTTCCATAGATCTATACTGTGTTTGAATATAGTTTCTTACATACCTCAAGGAGAGAATCCCCCTGTGTAAAATAGTTGGAGTTGGATGCAAACAATTAGATAAAATCTAAAAGTAAAAAAATATATATAGTCAAAAATGAAAAATATGTATATAATATATAAACGTAGTAGCATCATATTGATCTAAATGGATGCATGTATGTAGAAAACAAATATGCATATCAGTGAAATGTCCCCAAAGGATTTCATATAGAGTTTGGACATAAGGAGATATCCATGTGTTGGACTGCGCGGCCACCCCTAGAGGATATGAGTCATCTCTGCATACAGCAGGGAAACCCATCCTCAAAGAACCAGATGCCACCTAGTGGACAAAAATGATAACAATTGGGTAATAAAGTCCAATATAAAAATAATATAAGCCAAATCCCATAGAGTAAAATAGGGACATTGGAATGGACACACACACACACACACATATATACAGTATATATTCAAGTCTTCCACTCTGCACTGCAAAGATATGCTTTCCTTTTAGTAGTATTAGTACTTTAATATGTGAGTTAAACATTTCTCCAGGGGAGAACTAAACTCGATTCAAGCATAAGGTGTAAACCATTCCACATTGGCTGCAGCTCTAAGTGAGTGGTGAAAAGAGGATTCCTACAGTAGTAAAAGACAACCGCAGTGGCCAATCCCTCATTATGTCCTGAGGAAATCCCAGAAAAAGGGTGAGATGAAACACACCAACGTCAGGAGTATGAGCCCCTGGAATTCAGACATCCACACTGGAGTGCACGTTAGGCAAGCAGGGAA
This sequence comes from Glandirana rugosa, assembly GCA_018402905.1. Lineage (NCBI taxonomy): Eukaryota > Metazoa > Chordata > Amphibia > Anura > Ranidae > Glandirana > Glandirana rugosa. The sequence continues at coordinate 140,158 of BLSH010384174.1, read as the reverse complement.
CAACAAGCATTCAGAGCACTGTGATACAGTCAGCCGTTGAGGATATGAGACGGGATATCTCAGATACAAGAGGACCGAGATGGTTGTGGTGAAATCCCATGTGTGTACATAGATAACAACTGGTTACAACACCGCTCCACTCTAGTGAAGTAGCAGGTCACATCATCTGCAATTTAGAACACACTGGCGAACAGCCAGCAGGCAATTACAACAGCATATGTAGGCTAGATCACACTCACTGAGGAGCATAGAGCATTCAGATACACAGTATCTGGGACTGTATAATACATTTCCTAAAAAGTCATAGATCAATGGACTCACCACTTACTCTACAGGCAAGCAACTGATTATACAGCATACAGTGGACTATATACACACTTGGACTGACCTCATTACTGTCTGTAGTGGCATAATCCCCTAGGAGGTCCTCCATAGTATCATCTGGCCAGTGGTGTATTTAGGTTTTGTGCTGCCCTAGGCCTGACTAAAAACTCGATCACCCCCTAATTTAAATATGACCCACCCCTTCGTGCCAATGCCATACCCCTTCCTGTTTAAGACCCATCCTGTCATCTGTAAACCACACCTCTTGCTCTTTAGGCCCCACCTTTTCCTCTTAGAGATCCACCTCTTCCTCTCTGTACATTGAAAGTGGGTACCAAGCGCAGCTTCATCAGTGCCCATCAATACAGCCTCACCAGTGCCCATCAATGCAGCCTTATCAGTGCCCATCAGCACAGCCTCACCAGTGCCGACCAATGTAGCCTCACCAGTGCCCATCAGCATTGCCTCACCAGTGCCCAATAAGGGTCTCCAATTGCATTCTAATCATACCTGGCCTGGGGGTTCCCCTCATCCTCCTCCTTATCGACACAGAGCCCAGAGGGCCAGAAGGAAGTTGCGATATGTAAGGATGCCAAGGATGAGGGTAGGCGGAGCATTAGGCAGATGCATGACGCAGGTTTACACACAGTTATGCCTCTCGGCTTTTGCCTAATAAACTTCTTAGGAACACAACGGATGGATGGGAAGGCATCTGCTATTGGCAGCTTTCTTTATTTGGTTGCTGAGCTTTAAACTTCCCGCCCAAACATCCAGGGCCACCTTAGTAGCATCATGGGCAAAGTAATGTACTGGGGCCCCTACAAGCCTGCCATAATTTATGCACCTACTCTCAAGAATTACAACCCACTACTACTAAATGCAACTCATTCTAATAAAAGTGTCTGTGCTGCAGTTTAATACAGGTGGTGAGGAGGCAGCATATCTGCCTGTCAATTGCCTCTGAAAAGAATTTGTGTGTGGGTTACTTTCAGAGGAGTGGCAGTCTTTTTCAATCAGAGCAGCAGAGGGGGCATTAGTGTAATTTTCTAGGGAGGAGGTACTGTTTAAACTTACTCACTAATTTTCCAGTCTCTAGTGTGCATGTACTCCAATTTGCCACTTGTCCTGCACACCTTAAGGTCCCTTTCACACGGGGTTGTCATTTTTTCACAGACTCCGCTTGCTCAGTGGGGATCGATCCGCTGATCCCCGCTGAGCAGGCGGATGACTGAGCCGTCTCCGCTCACTGTGCAGAGCCGGACCTGTCAGAGCCCAGCTCTCATCTATGGAGATTGGATGAAAACCGATCCGCCTGTCCATTTTTATCTGATCCCATCCGCCAGACGGATGAAAAATAGGGTCTCCATCTGCCTGTATTTAGCGGATCGGATAGCGGCGGATGTCAGCGGACATGTCACCACTGACATCCGTCACTCCATAGAGGTAAATGGAGGATCCAATCAGGTCCGCCTGAAAAAGGACAGGCGGACCCGATCGGACAGCATGTGTGAATGGGGCCTAACATACACACAGAAAGTGTGTCTGTGTGTACTTAAGGGGGTGGAGTATGGACGCAGCTGATGAGGCAGGCACAACAAAGATTGGATAGATCATAAGGAGTTGGGGCAAAATCACTGGCCTTTTCAGCAAACTGCACTGTTCACTTCAAATAGAGACATGTGACTAAAAAAAACCCACTAAAACACAAAAAGACTAAATGAAAGGGGGTACCCTTGTCTTGGGTCAGATAGACTGATAGCTCTGCCCGGGTTGGTCCTCGTCTCAGCAGGCCCAGAGATCTCTCTGACTGAACAGACACAGACATGCAATGTTGTCGCTCAGAATGATCTGATTTGTGCTTTATTCTCTACAGTTTATATAGTTATTTTCTGCTAATCAGGAATACATAACAAGATTGGAACAAATGGAACAAGATACATAACAAAAATAATAGTCAAAACATGTGACGAAAATGGAACTTGGCTAGCAGATGCATAAGCATCATTTCGGGAAAATTACATGTTTTGCTCAAACTTGCTTAGCTGGTGGGAAATGTGTGTGAGAACATCTATACAAAATGTAACTAGTCTGAAATGGCTGCTGTAACTCAAAATGGAACTTGAATAAGTATAGCATATTACTTCAATCCCCTCTTAAATCATGTATATGATTTCTTTCTAGCTAGCTTATAATTTTCCATATGCATTACATAAGGCAATACATCCTTGGATCTGCTAGCCTTCTCCATTATACACATGCAGCATTTAAAGCATAAGTAAAGTATCAGGGCGAGAATCAAGATCATTATGACTGTGAGTACGACATCTTTTAACCAGGAAAAGATTCCTCCGAAACCAAAACCTCCTTCAATAAAGGGTCTCCAGTTCTTGGTGACATCTCTAGCTGCTTGCTGTAGTTTATCTACTTCCTTTCTATGTTGGGCAATAACATTGGGCATTTGTCAAGCATACTTAAATTTTAGCAAAAGCATTTTTCCATGGAACACATCCGAGGGCTCATCATCAGTGTCTCTCTTAATTGTAGCATTTGTTCATTACAGCGACAGTCTTAGGGCTTTCTCCAGATATTGGCCTTATGAGGCCTAAGTCCTCAGGGTGATATATACAGTTAATTACTATCCAAATAGGAAGGAAGATCAAGAGGAGGAGCGCCATTAGAAGGCACAAGGCCTTCCCAAAAGTCTGTGGTGAGATAAGCGAGGTCATCTTTTTCAGAGACTTTTCCACCTATTTCACTCTCTTGGAGTAAAGGAAAAAGATTCTTCAGACAGCCGCACTCCAGAAGATTGCCGTTTATTGATAAAAGTACAAACCATGCAATGGTACAGTCAGAGCATGACAGGGGGGACACCCCAGGTACAGAAGCTAACGTGTTTCACATCTATATCTGATTCTTACTCATAGCTGACAACAGTGTGGTCATATCGCTGCTTACATATGAACTGAAGATCCTCTCAGTAAAGGAGAGAGGGAGGGGGAAAGGAAAGACCAGGTGAATACAATTACCTCTGAATCAGAGTTCTAGGTAAGTTAATAGCTTATTCAAGCAGCGAATGAGGTTTATACAAAATCAATTGTGTCATCACATACATAGAGCACAAGTATTTAACATATATATCAAATTAAAATTGATGTACATAGACTTGTCAAACACAATTAAAATATTCATATAACCATTTTTTGACACAGTAATAACAAATATTTTATGATGTCTAGAACAACAGTGAAAAATAACAGAGAAAAACAAAACAAAACATCATGTAGAAATAAAAAGAGGGAAAATCCAATTCCTCAATTAAGCCACATGAGTATGTTTGATACTGTGTCAAAGAAAAGAAAAGCAAACCCCACTATATGGTTTAGAAAATACCATGTAGCAAAATAAATCACTATAAACAAAAAACATCAAACATCATAACACCTTTACCTATGTTCATACATCGTCATACAGGCAGAGATAAAAAAGCTGCTTAGATATGTCAAAAGATGTATAATAATAATAATAATACTGAATTACCAATATGAACAGGTGAACGCTGCATGATACTAAACCTGTGCGGGATACTATCTTTATCAAAATCACGGTAGGAGATATAGCCCAAAGACTAGTGGATCTACAGGGAACATACTTTCTCAAAAAGGAAACAAAAGTTTCCCTTGAGAAAGAAGTAAAAACGAATTTACGTGCATATACAGGGGCAAGAAATGATAATAATAACAATAGCAACATCATAAATGCCACTAATATTACTCATACGGAGCTGGTTTAGGAATTAATTTATTAAATCAATTTATTGAAACATGTAAATGAAGACTTATATGGTCGGGAGACATCAATAGATAGAATTGACTAATGAGATGTTATGCTATATGAATTCAGGAATGGTGATGGGAGGGGATCACATCAGGAGGTGAAAATGTGAACAGGCACAAAAAGACGTCCAGGCAGAGAAGTGACCAGACAAAGAAAAGAAATAATGACTTTATAATGGTGTGTATTAATTATAGAAATAAGACACATCCCACTCGAAATTCATGCCAACCGGTATTCTAGTGCCTAGATGGTAGATCCAGTATACTTCTCTGTGACAAAGGGTGCCGAACCTGTCACCTCCTCTCTTAGATGTAATCACCCTCTCAACACCTTGAATAACTAAACTAGATGTATCCTTGTCATGGAACTGGTTCCAATGACGATCCACATTGGTGGCATGATTTTTCTCAATGTCCCTGGATGCTGAACGACCGCCCCGACGCCTTTTAATTCAAAAGCCCCTATTTTTTTTCTACCCCATTCAGTCTGGAGTTTCATCAGATCAGAGACATAATTAAAAAATATCTTCCAGTTTTGTTCAATGATCCGGTGTATGCGGATGTTCTTTCTGGTGGTGTTCAGGTAGTATCTAGAAGAGCTCCCACACTGGCGAGGCGTTTGTCTCCCAGTTTATTTACCAGCCAGAAACCTAATCAACACTGGCTGCAGTTTAAAGGCACTTTTAAGTGTGGGATCAGTACCTGTAATTACTGTCAGTTTATTAAAAGAGGTGATCGGGTGGTCTCGTCGGTGTCGGGGCGGTCGTTCAGCATCCAGTCACATATTAATTGCAACACTAAATTTTTGGTATATGTTATTACATGTACCATATGTAAAATGCAATATGTCGGATGAACCACCTGTAGGCTGAGGGACCGCCTTTATGATCAACTCAGGGACATTGAGAAAAATCATGCCACCAATGTGGCTCGTCATTGGAACCAGTTCCATGACAAGGATACATCTAGTTTAGTTATTCAAGGTGTTGAGAGGGTGATTACATCTAAGAGAGGAGGTGACAGGTTCGGCACCCTTTGTCACAGAGAAGTATACTGGATCTACCATCTAGGCACTAGAATACCGGTTGGCATGAATTTCGAGTGGGATGTGTCTTATTTCTATAATTAATACACACCATTATAAAGTCATTATTTCTTTTCTTTGTCTGGTCACTTCTCTGCCTGGACGTCTTTTTGTGCCTGTTCACATTTTCACCTCCTGATGTGATCCCCTCCCATCACCATTCCTGAATTCATATAGTATAACATCTCATTAGTCAATTCTATCTATTGATGTCTCCCGACCATATAAGTCTTCATTTACATGTTTCAATAAATTGATTTAATAAATTCATTCCTAAACCAGCTCCGTATGAGTAATATTAGTGGCATTTATGATGTTGCTATTGTTATTATTATCATTTCTTGCCCCTGTATATGCACGTAAATTCGTTTTTACTTCTTTCTCAAGGGAAACTTTTGTTTCCTTTTTGAGAAAGTATGTTCCCTGTAGATCCACTAGTCTTTGGGCTATATCTCCTACCGTGATTTTGATAAAGATAGTATCCCGCACAGGTTTAGTATCATGCAGCGTTCACCTGTTCATATTGGTAATTCAGTATTATTATTATTATTATACATCTTTTGACATATCTAAGCAGCTTTTTTATCTCTGCCTGTATGACGATGTATGAACATAGGTAAAGGTGTTATGATGTTTGATGTTTTTTGTTTATAGTGATTTATTTTGCTACATGGTATTTTCTAAACCATATAGTGGGGTTTGCTTTTCTTTTCTTTGACACAGTATCAAACATATTTGTTGGGGTACCCTTTTCATAGGTCAGATAGACTGATAGCCCTGCCCGGGTTGGACCTCCTCTCAGCGGGCCCGGACATCAATTCATTTCAACAGACACAAGACAGGCAGTGGTGTTGTTCAGAAAAGATCTGATTAGTACTTTTATTCTCTCAGTTTATATAGTTATTATAGTATTTTCTGCTAATCAGAAATACATAACAAGATGAAACATTTCCCATAACAATGCAATGAAGTACATAACAGAAATGATAGTCAAAATATATGACGAGAATGGACCTTGGCTAGCAGATAAATAAGCGTCATTTCGGGGAAATAACATGTTTTGCTCAAACTTGCTTATCTGGTGAGAAATGTGTGTGAGAACTTCTATTCAAACTTTTGACTAGTTTGAAATGGCTGCTGCAAAACAAAATGGAACTGAATAGGTATAGCATATTACGTCATATTACTTCACTTCCCCTCTTAAATCATGCACATGATTTCTTTTTGGCTATCTCATAATTTTCCATGTACATTACATAAGGCAATACATCTTTGGATCTGCTAGCCTTCTCCATTATACACATGCAGCATTTAAAGCGTAAGTAAAGTATCAGGGCGAGAATCAAAATCATTATGACTGTGAGTACAATATATTTTAACCAGGAAAAGATTCCTCCGAAACCAAAACCTCCTTCAATAAAGGGGTTCCAGTTCTTGGCGACGTCTCTAGCTGCTTGCTGTAGTTTATCTACTTCCTTTCTATGTTGGGCAATAACATTGGGCATTTTTCAAACCTTTGTGCATAAGTGTACTTAAATTTTAGCAAAAGCATTTTTCCATGGAACACATCTGAGGGCTCATCATCAGTGTCTCTCTTAATTGTAGCATTTGTTCATTACAGCGACAGTCTTAGGGCTTTCTCCAGATATTGGCCTTATGAGGCCTAAGTCCTCAGGGTGATATATACTGTTAGTTACTATCCAAACTGGAAGGAAGATCAAGAGGAGGAGCACCATTAGAAGGCACAAGGCCTCCCCAAAAGTCTGTGGTGAGATAAGCGAGGTCATCTTTTTCAGAGACTTTTCCACCTGTTTCACTCTCTTGTCTTTATCTTGCTTCTTGGGTGCTTGGTTCACCCTTTTCACACGACCAGCATGGATTCGGTTAGGGGATTCCCCTGTAAGGATAGCTGTCCTGGTGATGGCCACCACTCTTGTGGCTGGTCCAAATGGGGGTTCCTGTGGCTTTCATCCCTTGGGCGCTCTCTGGTTCACGACCCGGTCCCCGACCTGGAAAGGGTGCGTTGGTACCTGTGAATAACAAGGAGAGGTGTGAGCAACGTTTCTTTCAACTTTGTCCAAAGTTTCAGTAAGTTTTCTCACGTATTCCTCCTGGATTAGATCTAGGTCACCTCTTTCTACCATTCTATTTCACTATACCTGAACTTTGGGGGTGATGTGGTATGTGAAACTTACAGTCAATTCTAGGAGTCCTTACCAAGTCTTGGCAAACCTTGGCCATAAACGCAGGGCCATTGTCTGAGTTAATCTAGAGCAGACATCCCCACCTGGGAATAATCTTCTGTGTAAGAATTTTTTACAACTGCTTTGGCATCTTCTCCTGTGGTTACAAAGACCTCAGGTCATCATAAAAACATATCCACGATCACCAAAAGGTACTCCTGTTTCTTAGCCACCTTTGGCATATGGGTAAAGTCTATCTGTAGGTGAGTGAATGGGGTTGTTGGGTATATTAGGTGTTCATGTTTTGCCTTTTTTTCTGATACATATGATGCATCTGGAGACATATGCCCTTGACAAGGGAGGGAGGCCTGGAATGCATGGTCTCCCCTCTTGGTAGATAAGTCCAGAGTTAGGGCCCATCCGCACACCTGCGTTGTTCCAATCTATGTCCCTGGAATATGTCTGCAAATCTTGCAATATCTGGTTTAAAATAGCATTTCTGACATGAGCAAAGGCATTTGGGTGGTTGCATTTTGAGTGGATGTGGCTTCCTTCAATGCTCTATCTCTTTAAGGGATCGTCTATCTCGTAACTTCCTTCGGTGTAGGTGAGTTTTACGTTGGTGGGTTTACGGAAACGAGTACAGTCTTTACGATAAAATTTGGTCTATAACGTTCTAAACGTCTGTATAAGGTCCCTGTATCTAACCTTGTTGCGTCCACACGCCTACCCGGGATTGAGACCTGAATAGATGGTTCTCCCCTCTGGTACGTAAGGTCCGGAGGGAGGGAACAGTTCCCGTATACAGAGGTCTACGTAGTATACATAGTCTTTTTTTCCGTTTTGTACTTGTGGATTATATGGGTTGTTGGGGTAAGTGAGTGGATGTCTATCTGAAATGGGTATACGGTTTCCACCGAT
>BLSH010384174.1:117331-130209 GCA_018402905.1 Glandirana rugosa | reverse complement strand
CGTCCTTTTTTTCCCACAAATAGAGCTTTCTTTTGGTGGTATTTGATCACCTCTGTGTCATTTCTGATCACCGCTATAAACAAAAGAAGAGCGACAATTTTGCAAAAAACCCAAATTTCTTACTTTTTGCTAAAATACAAATCCAAAAAAAAATATAAAAAAACATTTTTTTCACCGTTTTTTATATTCTTCCTCATATTTGCGACAAAAAAAATCGCAATCAGCGTTTATTGATTGGTTTGCGCAAAAGTGGTCGCGTTTACGGATGATGAGAATTCATTTTTGGGGTTTTTTTTTTTTACTAGTAATGGCGGCGATCTGTGATTTTTAGCGGTACTGCGATATTTCAGCGGACATGTCGGAACGTTTTGACACTTTTTTGGGACCATTGGCATTTATACAGCGATCTGTGCACTGATTACTGTGTAAATGCCATTGGCAGTGAAGGGGTTAACCTGCAGGGGGCGCTCTAAGGGTTAACTATGTTCCCTGGGCGTGTTCTAACTGTAGGGGGACTGCACTATCTGGGGAAGGGAAGTGGTCACAGCCTTCGTATACAGGAAGGCTGTGATCACAGCCCTTCCCCCTTCACACAGAGCGGAGGTCCGTGTTTACTTACACGGACCTCCGTTCCTCCGCTCAGGGGGTCATCGCGGGTAGCCGGCGCCAATCGAAGCCGCTGCACCCGCTCCCTGGCCCTCCCTGAACACAGTGAGCTCGCGGGCACGCCTCCGGCGGCGCGCGCGCGCTCACTAAGCTCGATCCCGCAGCCGCCGTCGTATGATGCCGTTTTGCGGGAACGAACCACTTTGCCGCCGTCAGATGCCGATCGGCAAGTGGTTAAAGGACGTCCATCAAAAGTTATCAATAATAATTCACCATAACCTTTATAGTAAGTTCATAACATTTTGCACAAAGATTATACATTACCAAATCCATTGATTTTTCTATTTCAACCTCTTCCCATACAGATCTTGAAAACTTCTGTATTAACAAAAAACTTATAAAACAATAATTAGTGTTGTATTTTAAAGTATCACACTTCATTACAATCACCACTCAAAACGATACATAACATAAATGGATATCTCCAGCGATCATTCACTATTGTCCTATCATATACTGTTACCTCTGTACTAAAATAAAAACAAAACAAAAGTACCAACAATCTGTATGACAGAACAGAAAGCCCTCGGCCAGATCAAAAACTATAAAACAGCTGGCTGCAGGTGGCATCCATCCTAACATGGATGGGTGGACTGGATGTGATGGGTTTGTTATATTTACATTTTTATAATTACTCTCACATATCAGAAATTAATACTCCAGTGATAATCTCAGTATCACACCCTAATTCTAATATATATCCACAGATATATTTCCTTAAAGGAGGACATTTTTTTTATAACTATACTATTTCCACTATCAAAGGATATTTCATTTAATTCTATAATTTGTGCACTTTCCTATGTACGCGTTTACCATGTTTGGAAAACAGATTCAAAATAATTGTGATCCTATTGTTTATCATTTGATTCGTTCGCTCAGCACATTTTGTTATGATCTACGTGTAGTCCTATCATTGTGTGCTTGCTACTAAATCCTCATCCAGGACATTCTTTGGGAGGGGGTCACAGCTGCACTGGGCACTCATGACCTAGTACTACAAGTTCCAGCATTCACAAACAAACATACACAATTATCTAAAATCACTTGCATGTTTCCCATTTGTACACAACACATGCATATCATTATATCACTTTTAACTCTCTTTAATATTTCCCTGCTTAAATTAAGTCTTACTTTCCTTATCTTGTTCTGATATCCCTTTTACTGTGATCCCGTACTTCACATACTGTAGCTTCTATGATCAAAACGGGCAGCCATAGTGCTCATCCCATATTTCCTCTCTAACAACATCCCAAGTATTCTGTGCCATATAAATGAACTCTCTCCCGTGTCATTTATGACTAAAGGTTTTGGTGTAGCATTGGATAAATCGGCACCATATTGGGTCCTGTCTCGTGTATGTGAAGGACTTAAGATGTCAGTCAAATCTGCTGCATCAGCGAATCTGACCAACAGAGGGAGTTTGAGCTGGTGGGTTCCTCAGTATGAGAATCCTCAGCTTCAGTAGTCCCTATACCAGTTCCTCCCATGGTCTCACCCTGATTTGAAGGGGTCTGTACAGTAGGGGCAGCATGCTGTACTGATGTTCTCTGCGTGGTGACTGGGACTGGTGGACGGGGTGCAGTGGGAGTTTGTACAGCATGGTGTGCAGCTGAAAAATCAATGTCATCCTTTGTGAGTCTTGGGTAGAGTTTTGCAGGCTTCAGGACATAAGGGGAAGATGGATTGGAGAGGCTGTGTGAGGGTCTATTTTTTTCCAACTCATACTCATGTAATTTCTGAGAGTTTTTATTATTAGGATGTATTACAATTTTCTTCTGTTTCTTATTGTCTCTTTTATACCAATATGGGGTGTAATCAAGCCAGTTCTCTCCTCCCTTTCTCATATATTTCTTATCCCATTCTGGGTCACCCTGGTACCATGGAAAAGCCTTTCTATCACCCAAACAAAGACCTTTGATCATGTCTACATGAAAAGTGTCATTGTCACCCTCCCGGGGAAAAGGATCAACACTGCCCATTATTTCTGTCCATCCTGCTAAATTGTCCACCCATGGGTTAACTAGATAGTAATTTGTTTTACATACACGGGCTACGAAGTCCTTGCATGTCTCGCCTATTTCTGGAGGGGGGATAGTTTTACTTTCCTTCTCGCCCATTATTGCATGTCAGAAAGGTCAAAATATTGTAATAATTGTGGACAGATTGAAAAAAAGTTTCCCTGTCTCTATAAGTCCTCTCACTGTTAATCCTTCTTGAAAAATTATTGGTGCTTGTAAATTGAATCTTACTACCTGGACTCTGGGTTTTCCCTCAACAAATAGTGGACCCTTCCCGATCTTTGAATGATATCCCCCTGGCACACTTGCTACTAAATATGTAACTGTTTCCCTGATCACAGACTAAAACACCACTTACACATTCATGACACTTACCCGACATTTACAATTCGTATTCTTATACTTTAAACATCATTTCTTATGCTCTAAGCGATAGAAAAGACAAGCAAAGAGGATCTGAGATATCGGACTCAACCCGTCAGTCTATTTCAATATATGTGTACACATTTAAATTCCAGTGTTACCAAAACACCTTATTGGTCTCTCAGGACCTAATAGCCACTCAGGACTTAGTATTGGTCACTCAGGACCTTGTATTTGGTCTCTCAGGACCTTGTATTTGGTCTCTCAGGACCTAGACTCACCCAGAGTCTTTTCCGTGTTACCAGAACACTTTAAGTCTATCTCTACCCCGCACAGATCTTTTAAACTAAGGATAGTCGTGAACACAGGTAAGGCAAAATAAAATTTTAACACTTACCGGACAGTTGTCTTGACTATCCTGCCGCGACTACGCCAGTTTGTTGGGGTACTCTTTTCATAGGTCAGATAGACTGATAGCCCTGCCCGGGTTGGTCCTCGTCTCAGCGAGCTCGGAGATCAATTCATTCCAACAGACACAAGACAGGCAGTGGTGTTGTTCAGAAAAGATCTGATTAGTGCTTTTATTCTCTCAGTTTATATAGTTATTTTCTGCTAATCAGAAATACATAACAAGATGAAATATTTCTCATAACAATGCAATGAAGTACATAACAAGAAATAATAGTCAAAATATGTGACGAGAATGGACCTTGGCTAGCAGATGTATAAGTGTCATTTCGGGGAAATAACATGTTTTGCTCAAACTTGCTTATCTGGTGAGAAATGTGTGTGAGAACTTCTATTGAAAGCTTTTGACTAGTTTGAAATGGCTGCTGTAAATCAAAATGGAACTGAATAGGTATAGCAAATTACTTCATATTACTTCAGTTAGTACAGGCAGAAATACTGTCAGTACAGCCAAAGCATTGGTCCAGTTAGCAGGCAGAGCTGTCCAGGCAGAAATACTGTCCATAGTCAGTAGAGGCAGCAGGCAGAGATATGGTCAACACAGCCAATGTATTGGTCCAGGCAACAGGAAGAAACAGGATCCATAAAGTCCTGGGTCATTACAGGCAGCAATATGGTCAGCACAGCCAAAGTATTGGTCCAGGCAGCAGGAAGAAACATGGTCCATAAAGTCCTGGGTCGTTACAGGCAGCAACATGGTCAGCACAGCCAAAGTATTGGTCCAGGCAGCAGGAAGAAACAGTCCAGATAGTCCTTGGTCATTACAGGCAGCAATATGGTCAGCACAGCCAAAGTATTGGTCCAGGCAGCAGGAAGAAAGGTCCATAAAGTCCTGGGTCATTACAGGCAGTGATATGGTCAGCACAGCCAAAGTATTGGTCCAGGCAGCAGGAAGGACCACCAACTTAGGGCCAGGGGAAGGGGAACATGGGTAGAGGCTTCTCCCACCCAAACGCTTTGAAGCCTCCGGGAAACCAGACCCTGTTCCGGGAACACAGAAAACCAAACACTGGTTTTCTCTACTCAGAACGCTTTTCTGGAGCCCCTCACATATGTGAGACCCCTGTGTACTAAAGTATAAGGGCAAAAGATCAGTCCAAGTGGCATGCAAAAACATGGTCGATTGACAGGAGGAGGTCGTGCACGTGGAAGTCAGAAACGTGGCTTAAAACGACAGGCAAAGACATCGTTGGTAAACAGGCCAGGGTCAGTTAACCTGGTAGCAAGCAAATGGTCCACACAGGTATTTGAAATGGGGAAATAGCAGTCTATAATTTATATATGGAACTAATATCTGATTTGTGTATGATTATTTTTGAAACAATGTCCGATGCACAGGCCAAGTTGAGAGGGACAGTCGAGGCAATAATAGGTGGTATCTCTTCTGACTCCTCTTCTGGAGCATGCATGGCATCTCTTCTGCCGCCTTCTTCCAGATTCTGTGGGGGGCTGGCAAAGGGATAATGTTACTTGTGGAGTCGACTCACAATATCGGAGTGAATACTTTCTGGGACGGGTCCTTTCTGATAAATGAGGGCAGTAATATTTTTTTTCAATGTATTTGAAGTAAACGAGTTATACATGGCCATATGAAAAAGGTGAAATGCGGCTTTCTTATACCAAAAAAGTGACTTTCGGGTAGATAAATAGGGCTGTACCATCTTGTCATTTAAATCCCCCCCCCCCCATGAATAGATTGTAGTCGTGGACACACTTGGGCTTTACAATGGGGCCACCTCTTCTTTGGATCTCCACCAAAGTGTTACTGTAGATAGTAGAGAGGATATGGATATTACTTGTCTCTTCACTTCATGACCAATACCTCTTCATTCCTCATTAAGACAGATTCCCCGTTTTGTAGCTTTTTGGTGAGGAGATTTTGTGGGAAGCCCTTCCGGTTCTTCTTGAAGGTGCCGCAGGCCAGGGTTGTCTTTTGATAAAGATGGCGGAATAGGGGCAGGCTGGTATAGTAGTTTTCCACGTATGGGTGGTATCCTTTTCCAAAGAGGGGGTATGCCAGCTCCCAGACAATCTTCCCACTGGTTCCAATATATGTGGGGCAATCACGCGGCTGGAGTTGGGAGTCTTTACCTTAATATATTCTAAAGGAGTACACATAGCCAGTGGCTCGATCACACAATTTGTTTAGTTTTAAGCCATACCTGGATCTCTTGCTGGGCATGTACTGCTTAAAATGCAGCCGGCCAGTGAAATGGATGAGGGACTCATCCACACAGATGTTTTTATCCGGGATAAACACTTTGGCGAATGTCTGGGAACAGGAATTAAGTAGGGGGCGTATCTTATATAATTTATCATGGTTGTGGTGATCTTGGGGAGGGCACTGCAAATTATCACTAAGATGGAAGAAAGCATAATCATGTCGTATCTTGTCCTGGACATGGCAGCTGAGTATATGGGCATATAGTGGATGGGGTTGGTGGACCAATACCCATGGAGTTCATTTTTTTGTGTAATCCCCATATTCAACGTGAGGCCCAAAAATATTTGCAATTCGCCCAGTGCCAGACGTCGCCAATGGAACATGCGGGCATAAGATTAAGTGGGATTGACAGCAATAAATTGTTCTGCATACAGATTGGTTTGGTCCACCATACTCTGTAGCAATTTGGGGGTGAAAAACAAATAAAAGTAGTCCAATAGGGCAAAATCTGTAGTGCTGTGCGGTGAAATTGGGGATTATTGCAGACCCTGAGTTGGCAGGCAACCATATGGGGTTTGCCAGAACATGGGGAAGGAAGGACTGGGCCCGGGCCCGGATTAGGGTTCTTTGGGTTGGGCGTGTAATTCCAGTGCTAGTACTGGGCTCCTCTTCCTGTTGTCTGGTGCTGCTGGTGGTGGGCAGGTCTTCGGTTCTTGGTCCTAATCTTCTTATTCTTTTAGGGGGGGTGGTTTCCTCAGCTGAATCGGACTCTGATCCACTGCTCTCTAATGGCTCATACTCTGAACCAGAATCATTTGATGAGAGCTCCTGGCTGCTCTCATCATCCGACATGGCAAGTATTTCATACGCCTCCTCAGGGGTAAATACTCTCTGAGATATGATAGTGAGCCTGGTGATTGTACTGATTGCAGTGTTGGTGGCTGGCCTGTGTGGCGGTACCGATGGTGGTACTGGTGGCGGATCTGGTGATACGGATGGCTGTACTGGTAGCGGACCTGTTTAGTGGTACCGGTGGTGGTACTGGTGGCTGGCCTGTGTGGTGATACAGATGGCTGTACTGGTAGTGGATCTGTTTAGTGGTACCGGTAGTGGTACTGGTGGCTGGCCTGTGTGGTGATACGGTTAGCTGTACTGGTAGCGGATCTGTTTAGTGGTACTGGTGGCTGGCCTGTGTGGTGATACGGATGGCTGTACTGGTAGCGGATCTGTTTAGTGGTACCGGTAGTGGTACTGGTGGCTGGCCTGTGTGGTGATACGGTTAGCTGTACTGGTAGCGGATCTGTTTAGTGGTACTGGTGGCTGGCCTGTGTGGTGATACGGATGGCTGTACTGGTAGCGGATCTGTTTAGTGGTACCGGTAGTGGTACTGGTGGCTGGCCTGTGTGGTGATACGGTTAGCTGTACTGGTAGCGGATCTGTTTAGTGGTACTGGTGGCTGGCCTGTGTGGTGATACGGATGGCTGTACTGGTAGCGGATCTGTTTAGTGGTACCGGTAGTGGTACTAGTGGCTGGCCTGTGTGACAGATGGGCTGTGTGACAGATCCAAATGGGCTGTGATAGTTTCAGATGGTACCGGTGACAGGTCCTCTTTATTGGGGGGTCGTGTTGTGCACAGTAGAAAGTTGACAGACACTGACTGACTCACTCACTGATCCCTGCTCTGTTCTCTCCTCACGATCGGTGTGTGAGGAGAAAAAAGCAGGGGTCACATAGTGACAGTTTTTTGTTTACATCTGTGACCGGCTGTGATTGGACACAGCCGGTCACATGGTAAACAGCCAATTTTATGGCTGTTTACAGATCGGGAAAGCGCTGTGTCCGAGGGACACCCGCACCCCTCCGATCACGTGGGCGCGCCTCCGGGGGCGCATCAGATACACATGCGGTGCGCTGCCTTTTGCCGGAAAACAATGTGATCAGCTGTGATTATACACAGCTGATCATACGGTAAACAGCCAATTTAACTGGCTGTTTACCGTGATCGGTAATGGCCCGTGTCTGGCGGGCATGAGCTGTGCACGATAGCCGCAAAGTGCATTCCTGCAGGCGCGCGCTAGTGGCTTATCCGACAGGGCATCAATAGATGCCCAGTCAGGATAATGAACCCCCTCCCCCGGCCAGCTGTCATTTGTCAATAGGCCAGGCAATAAGTGGTTAACTATGCCCCTTTAAGCTCCTCCCACTCCTACCCCATTGTGGACCCACCTACAGTTTGCCATGGCACCCTACAAGAGCCACATTACTACTTTACTTAAGCTACCCAGAGGCAGGGCCGGTGCAAGGATTTTTGTCTAGTCAGGCGAAGGGGCATTTTGCTGCCCCCCGAGCTTATGCATTCCCTGCTGCCCCTGATCAGTGGAGTGATCCCCTGCTGAGCAAAACAGAGTCCGCTGGGCTGAAAGCCCGTGTGAAAGGACCCTAAATTAAAACTTTTTTTTTTTACATGACTTTATTGCTATTACATAGGGAACCAGTAGCCCCCTATGTGATAGCACTTTGGTGACAGGTACTCTTGATGAGACATCTGGGGTGCTCTTCCCTTGTCTACCGATATTTAGCCCTGCTTCACACTGCAGTGATGGGGGGACCCTGCAAATCCACTGTGGCTTCCCACATCGCTGGTCTCCCGGCGGCAGTTCACACTGCCATATGAGAACTGCTGAGAGTGTCAATATAAAGCGAATGACACCCCCAAATCAGTTTGCATATCACAGGGCAAACTGCAAACTTGCACAGGAATTGGATTGCATGGTGTAAACAGCCCTGCGATCCGATTCTGACTCTGCAAAAAAAAAAAAAAAGGGGTCCTGTGCGAGTTTGCTACGATTGCGATGCAAATTCAGCCATACTATCTCTATGGCTGATTTTGCATTGCACAGAGATGGCACGTGACTGACACTGTGCGATGTGAATCACATTCCATCTCTGAGATCGGAGCGGTGTGAAGCGGCCCTGATCCTACTTTGAAATCCTGCTGCTTCACTTGAAGTAGTACAATCTCAAAGTGGCAGCTCAGTGCGATTTCAGGTGCTACTTGGCTGTAGGGTTGCCACCTCATCCCTTTAAACCCGAACACATATGAATTACAAAGGTTGTTGTTCTGAGGCTAATTAAATGCAGATAAGTCACGAAGGGCCGGTTCACACTGCAGCGGGGCGGAGTGGCGTGATGCGGCGGTCCAGGCGATCTCAAAGCGGCTTGCTAAGAGACTTCTATCATAGAAGTCAATGCAAGCCGTCTGAGATCGCCCTGAAAATAGTGCAGGGACCATTTTTCTAATGCGGAGCGAAGCGATTCGCTCCTATTAGAACGGTCCCATTTGCACAGCATTGAGGCGAATTGTCAGGCGACTCAAGTCGCCTGACAATTCGCCTAGATGTGAACGGGCCGCGAAGTTGCGCCGCTCCGCCCCGCTGCAGTGTGAACCGGCACTAAGTGAGTTTAATCACCACCTTAATCAGCCACAGAACAACCTGTGTAATTCATATGTGTTCGGGTTTAACCACTTCAGATCCGCGCTATAGCCAAAGTACGGCTCCAGTGCGGATCTGAAATGCCCGGAGGACGTCCATGGACGTCCTCCACTGCGCATGCTCGTGCGCGCCCCCTGGTGGCAGCGGCGGCGCGCGCGCTGCACGCTGCGCGAGCGTGCCCGTGGGTCGGGCGGACTCGATGTCCGCCCGAGACCCGCCGATCGCCTTTAGGAGCCTCAGAACGGGGAACCGCCGTTGTGAACACGGTGGTTCCCCGTTCTGTGACAGGGGACAAGCAGATCTACTGATCCCTGTCACTGGGATCAGTTAGATCTGTTATGTCCCGACCAGCCCCGCCCCCCCACAGTTAGAACACACCCAGGGAACATTTGTTAACCCCTTCACTGCCCCCTGCTGGCTAACCCCTTCAATGCTAATGACATTTATACAGTAATCAGTGGACATTTAAATTTCTGATCGCTGTATAAATGTCATTGGTCCCAAAAATGTGTAAAAAATGTCCGACATTTCCGCCCCAATATCGCAGTCCCGATAAAAATCGCAGATCGCCGCCATTACTAGTAAAAAAAAAAAATAATAATAAAAACGCCATAAATCAATTCCCAGTTTGTAGACGCGATAACTTTTGCGCAAACCAATCAATATATGCCGATTGCGATTTTTTTTTTTACCAAAAATATGTAGAAGAATATAAATCGGCCAAAACTGATGAATATTTTTTTTAATGGATTTGTACTTTAGCAAAAAGTAAAAAATATTGTTCTTTTTTGCAAAATTGTCGCTCATTTTTTGTTTATAGCGGCGATCAGAAATGACGCAGAGGGGATCAAATACCACCAAAAGAAAGCTCTATTTGTGGGAAAAAAAGGACGCAAATTTTATTTGGGTACAACGTCGCACGACCGCGCAATTATCATTCAAAATGCGACAGCGCTGAAAGCCAAAAATTGGTCTGGGCAGGAGGGGGGTTTAAGTGCCCAGTAAGGAAGTGGTTAAAGGGATGAGGTGACAACTCTACTTGGCTGACATCTGTGACACTTCATGCAGATGTCTATAGCACTTGAAATCGCAAAAAATGGTGCAGGAAACTTTTTTTCAAATTGGTGGCGGCACCGCAAAGTTGGAGTCGCACTGATTTGAACGGTTCCATTGCCAACAATAGTGTGCGACTTGTCGTGCGATTTGGAACTGTCAAATGGCATGACAAATCACATCGGTGTGAACGGGGGGCTTAAGGACAGGAGAAAAGTGCCCTTTTTTTTACAAACTACCCATGTGGGTTTTAGCAACTCAGACTGTGACTGCCCCTGTGTTTCCTGCTCTAACTGTCCCATCCCCCCATGTCCCCTGCTCTAACTGTCCCATCCCCCCATGTCCCCTGCTCTGCTTCCATCTCCATTGCCCTGTCCACCTCTCACCAAGTGCTCTGTTTTGCTGCCATCCCCTTGATCCCTCCCTGTGTGCTCTTCTCTGACTGCCCCATGTCCCCATCTATGTACCCCGCTCTGTCCCCTGACATGATGCACAGCACCGAGGGCTGCATAATTCCAGTCACACAGGTGGAAGCACGTCGCCTTACCTCTCGGCTCCATTCCCGACCACGGCGTGTGCCTGCTGGCCCCTCCCTCTGATCTCACTCAGCTCCTCCTCCGCGATCGTCTCCCTGATACTACAATACAGGTGAGACAAAGTTCTTCTTCACAGCGGGGACTGCAGGGAGAGAAGCGGACGCTGGAGAGGACAGCAAAGCTGTGTGCTCTTCATCTGAGGAAGAGCAGCGGCTGAACTCCCTGCATTCACAGAGCTCAGGGCTGTGCTGTGTGAAATGCCGGAGCGGTGCTCAGCTGGGTGGAAGTCCTGTAAGCAAGGCTGGCACCATTAGAATATCTTGAAGGCTCCTGGTTTTAGCGCCCCCGACAGTCTGGTGCCCCCAGGTGGCCGCTTGACCTGCCTTATGCTTGCGCCGGCCCTGCCCAGAGGTGCCCACTCTCTTGCCCGTCTCTCATCCACCCTTACCCCATCTCTATTTAATTTCATTTATTTTGTGTTTTCATTTTATTTATTCCCAAAAAAGGCCACCAAAATCCTCAGCACCAGGCCCATGACGTCTTACTCTGGCCCTGTGGATGTGTGCATGGAAGCAATGGATTATCACATCAAAGTCTGAGCAGTGTTTCTGATGGAGACTCTTTTATTCTTATACAGTAATATGAGGTTTTATTGGAATTCTAATAAAATTATTATTTGTTTTACATATTTTCTGTTGATTCTTCTGAATACCAACATATTTACCCCTCAGAAATTCTGTGATCAAATCGTAACAAAATGACCTCCAGATACACATAGACATAGTAAAAGTTTAGACTTCTTCTAATCTCTGTATACAAAGGGGAAGATGGAAACACCCATTGAAGAGTTGTGCAAGACGTGACTGAAGGCAGAACTGATAGAGGTTTTATCAGGAAATCCCCTCCCCCACCCATACTCTCCACCCCTCCTCCTTCCTGTGTCAGGACATCATTGGTAGTAAAGTTCACATTAGCGTACGTCACGAGACGCGAGGAACCCGCCGAACATCCGCATTTCATATGGTAAGAAGCTGGACTCTCTTGGTGCCGTGGTTCCAGGTTTTATCTTCTGTCATTGGACTCTTCACCTTTCTAGAACTATTTTCAGGTCTCTTCATTGTCGGTAAGTACAGACAATCTGATTGGAGGATGTATTGGAAGATCTAAGGTGAGACCCCACCATTCATTCTTCTGAGGGTTCTAAATTAAGTGGAGTTTCATATTCTGATTGCCAGCAGGAAATGGGAACTCCACTCACTGCTCACAGCACTCTAATTCCACATAGACCAGAAGTCTGTATATTGTGTAGTCTCCATATAGATAATGTATAAATGGATGATGTATAGAGAGGAGGAGAGTCTGTATCATTCTATATATCCCTGTATATAACATCCCCCACTGATACCATAGACCAGAAGTCTGTATATTGTGTAGTCTCCATATAGATAATGTATAAATGGATGATGTCAGAGGCGGCTCTTTAATTAGGCAAATTAGGCGGTCGCCTTAGGCCTCGCACTCACAAGGGCCTCGCGGCCGCCTAATTTGTCTTATTAAAGATCGGCCTCTGATAATAATCACAGATCCCCTGCCGTCAGCTTAACACCTTGATATCAGGGAAGCGCTGCGAGTGGGAAGGGAACAGTGTGATCGGAGCGAAGCTCACTGAGCGCTTCGGATCACAGAGAGAGAGAGACTCTCAGCTCATCAGAGCGAGCAGTGAGTGCTGACCCCTCCCTCTACAGCCCGCACAGCCAGTCAGGGCACAGCTGCAGCTGCTTTCTCCTCCCTCCCTCCTCTCCTCCTGTGTCTGCCCCGCCCACACTCCCCGACATGCAGACTTCGGTAAGAGAAGGGGATGTGGGCGGGAAAATTCAAGAGAACAGCCCAGCACATGGGAAGAAACATGGAGTCTCATCCATCCGTCCATCCAATCCCTCCTGCCTTTCAGTGAGTACTCTGATGTGGGGGTGCCTCTCTCCCCCCTCTCTCTCCCCTCTCTCTCTCCTCTCTCTCCCTCTCTCTCTCTCTCCCTCCCCTCTCTCTCCCCCCCCTCTCGAGGCTAGTGTGACAAGGGAAGGGTGAGCGTCGCGAAGGGACTATAGTTCC
>BLSH010384174.1:79650-94910 GCA_018402905.1 Glandirana rugosa | reverse complement strand
CCTCTCTGCTCTCATCCCAGGACCCCTCTCTGCTCTCATCCCATGACCCCCTCTTTGCTCACATCCTAGGGCCCCCTCTCTGCTCTCATCCCAGGACCCTCTCTCTGCTCTCATCCCAGGACCCTCTCTCTGCTCTCATCCCAAGACCCCCTCTCTGTCCTCATCCCAGAAACCCCTCTCTTTCCTCATTCCAGAAACCCCTCTGTCCTCATCCCAGAACCCCCTCTCTGTCCTCATCCCAGAACCCCTCTCTGTCCTCATCCCAGAAACCCCTCTGTCCTCATCCCAGAACCCCCTCTCTGTCCTCATCCCAGGAGCTCTCTCTGTCCTCATCCCAGGTGTCCTCTAAACACCAACTATGATAGGGGCTCAGGACAGAGGAGGACATTGCCTCCTCATCATCTGCTTTAACCCCTTGGATCTCACACTAGCATGCTGCAACTTCATGCATTGCACATAGTTGCAGGGTCTTTGCAGAGTGGGACCCATTCACTTGAATGGGTCATGATCACGCGCCAAAATTAACAGGGGTTTATTTCCTGCTGCAGCAAGTGTACATCCTCAGCTGCTGGCACTGCAGCTAAAGGGGTAGGGGAGAATGTATGTAATGTGGGCACAGTGCAATAAGTAGGTGGTGTTTTGTGTGGACAGGGAAACAGGGGGGCCCCATGATCTCCTATTGCCTGGGGGCCCCATGGGTTGTCAGTCCGCCCCTGCTCACCAGTGTGAGTCAGTGGTGTATGCAGGGGAGAGGAGGGAATACCAATAACAGCTGGGACATGTGAACCTATGGGTGACATCACCTTTCCAGGTTTATATATATATATATATATATATATATATATATATAGCCATAATGATTGTGTTCCCCAACCTGCATATGCAATCATGACCAATTTGAAGTTTTTTCCTATAGAGCCAAAACATATAAAGTAGATATAGAGAAAAGCATCGGACTAAGGATTACTGTACCTCTTAGGATGGACAGTGAGTCATGGAGATCCCATAAGGGAAGATGAGATCTGCCACATTTATACCTCTATTCCAGGGAGATCCTAATGACTGTTGCTTTGAGCACTTTGTCCCATACATACACCTGAACCTCCATCAGAAAGAGGAGTCAAGGCTCCAGATTCTATGTGTGGTCATGTAAAATCCTGCATAGAGAACTGGTGGCTTTTCTGGTCACCCACCATCACGTTACTGTAATATGCTGAGATGTTATCAGGCAAAGACACTTCCCATCACCTACAGGGAGAAATAGGAGGAGGAGAGGCTCCAATCTGCAGTGCAGAGGGTTTGTTGGATGATGGTGTCTGGGAGGATCTGATTTAGGGTTGCCACCTTTTCTTCAAGCCAAACCCAAACACTTTACTCGCTGCATTTTTTTCCCCAGTAAACACCATAGACCATAGGATTGTAAAAGACCTTTTTTTTTTCAATAAAAATTCTTTATGGTATTTCGCTATTGTGAATTCTGTTTCTCCTTAATGTGCTTATATGGATTTCAATCTGTGAGATCTGCTTGCACTGTCTGCGATCCTTAGGCTACTTTCACACTGAGTCGGTTTTTAGACTCTTTAGCGATAGAAAAAATGCGCCTGAAAACCGCCTCCCATTCATTGCAGTGTGTCTCTTCACAATGGGGCGGTGTGCTTGTGGGACGTTACGAAAAGTCCTGCAAGCAGCATCTTTGGGGCGGGTTGGGAGCGCTGTATACAGCGCACCCAAAATACTCCTGCCCATTGCAGTGAATAGGCAGTGCTTCCGAAGTGCCTGAAAAGTGCTTTGGAATTGCTGCAAAACGGTGCTAAAACAATGCTAAAGCGCCGCTCGGGCACACATGCCTCAGTGTGAGAGTAGCATTAGAGTGGTGGGGTTGGCCCGTGAATAGATGGGAGTCAGCTGCTGTCTTTGGGTGAGAGGCATGGAAGAAAAATGTATCAACTTTAATATTTATTCACATGAATAGACTTAAGTTTTTGCACAGTCGGTGTTTACACAAATTAATTGAATGAACGTTTACAAAAACTAGAGTTAGACTTACCGATAACTCTGTTTATGGGAGTCGTCCAGGACAGCACTAGAGAGATAGGCACCTCCTCCTAAGGCAGGAAACACATCATCATCAGACTTTAAAGGGCGGTCACCATCCGTTCGTCTTCAGTCTTTAACCGAGAACTCCCCAATGGTTTCTGTAAGAAACAAAAACATACTCGTCCAGAGTTATCACAGCAAATAGGGAGGGGATCCCTGCTGTCCTGGACGACTCCTAGAAACAGAGTTACCGGTAAGTCTAACTCTAGTTTTCTCTAGTCATCTGTCCAGGACGGTACTAGAGAGGATCAACGAGATCTTACCAGATTGGGGGGGGATTACCGCCTGAAGAACCTTTCTCCCAAAAACGCCTGGTCTTGCGCCGAGATAAGGTCCAGTCTATAATGTTTAATGAATGTCGAGTAGCTTGACCATGTTGCGGCCCGACAGATCTGTTCTGGTGTGGCTCCAGCTCGCTCAGCCCAGGAAGCAGACAGCGCCCGAGTGGAATGGGCGATAGGGGAAAAAGAACACTCCTTCCCTAAAGCTTTGTATGCTTCCTCAATAGCTTGCCTTATCCAATGAGCAATTGTGCTTTTTGAAGCTTGGAAACCCATTTTCTTCCCTGCGTGCAGCACAAACAGAGCATTAGACTTCCTAATTTCCTTGGACATTTCAAGGTATTGTAGGGTACAAGCTCTCACGTCTAATTGTTGGAACTCAACTTCCTTCCGGTTAGTTGGAGACGCTGAAAAGGAAGGCAGAACAATCTCTTGGGACCTGTTATGATCAGATGCCACTTTGGGCAGGAATCCCGGGTCAGTGCGCAACACCAGCCTGGCGTCAAAGACCTGGAGAAAGGGCTCTTTCATAGAGAGCGCCTGCAATTCGCTCACCCTCCTGGCCGTTGTGACGGCCACCAAAAAAGCTGTCTTGAGGCTAGCCATCCTCAAGGACAGGTTTCCTTCAAGGGATAGCGCTATCCAACCTTGTAGCACTATTGAAAGATCCCATTTAGGGAAAACTTTAAAAGGAACTGGTTTAATTCTTGCCAGCCCCTTGAAGAACCTACTAATGAGAGGATCTAAAGCCAGGGGCTGTTCCAAAAACACTGAAAGTGCTGCCACTTGCACCTTCAGTGTACTGAAAGCCAGCCCTTGATCCGCGCATGCCTGTAAAAACTCCAGGACGGCCGGAATTCCTGCTGCCATCTTTTTGGCATTTAGGAAAACACAAAAACCTTCCAATATTTGGAGTAAATGGCCTGGGTTACTCGCTTACTGCTTAGCAGGATGGTGTTAACCACCTTATCTGAGACCCCCTTTTTCTTCAGGAGGCTTTCTTCAGATACCAGGCCGATAATTTCATGTTCCGGACTTTCGACATCAGGACCGGTCCCTGAGAAAGAAGGTCTTCCCTTTCGGGAAATAACAGAGGAGGCTCTATTGCCAGACGCAGCAGCAGGGAGAACCATGGTCTCCGTGGCCAATATGGGACCACAAGGATCATGTTGGTGCTTTCCTGCAGGAATTTTCTTAGCACTCTGGGGATGAGTTTGAATGGAGGGAAGGCATAGGCCAGGTTGTAATGCCATCCCTGGGCTAAGGCATCTATCCCCTGAGCTCTTGGATCTCTTTCCAGTGAGAAGTAACTTGGGAGTTTGGCATTCTCTTTGCTGACAAACAAGTCCACCTCTGGGCATCCCCATTTTTTTATCAGCTGCCGAAAGACTTCCTTGTTTAGGGACCATTCGGCTTCTAGCACTGGACGCCGGCTCAGGAAATCTGCCAGACGGTTGTCTACCTCTCTGGGGTGCACCACTGAGATTGACTCCAAGTTCTTCTCGATCCACTGGAACAT
The DNA here is from genome assembly GCA_018402905.1 of Glandirana rugosa. Classification (NCBI taxonomy): domain Eukaryota; kingdom Metazoa; phylum Chordata; class Amphibia; order Anura; family Ranidae; genus Glandirana; species Glandirana rugosa. The sequence goes on along the minus strand of BLSH010384174.1, from coordinate 91,013 downwards.
CATGTTATGTGGATCAAAGATTGGCACCTTGTGCCTCCCTGCTTGTTGACATAAGACACTGCCACTACATTGTCTGAGAGGACTTGTACGTGGTGATATTTTATGTCTTGGGAGAAAAACTTTAGGGCTTCCCAGATTGCCCTCAGTTCCCTCCAGTTTGCAGACCTCCTGGAGTCTGCTTTGGACCAACGCCCCTGCGCCACTTTGGGACCCCAATGGGCACCTTACCCCCAGGCACTGGCGTCCGTGGTAATTCGGATGGACACCGGAGTGATCCATGGAAGGCCCCAGACCAGGTTCGCCTCGTTCCTCCACCACCACAAAGACCTTTTTGCCTCCGTGGATAGGCGGAAGGTTTTGTCCAGGGACTCCTGAGTCCCATCCCAGCCTTTCAGGATTTCCGCTTGTAAGCGCCTGCAGTGGGCCATGGCCCAGGGGACTGCTGCCATCGTTGCTTGAAAAAGGCCCAAACCCGACATTGCCGTCCGAACCGACACCTTGATGTTGGTCTGAAGAGACGCTGCAGTGGCCTTCACCTTTTCTACCTTCTCTTCCGTGAGGAAGGCTTTCTGATTCACAGAATCCACCATGAACCCTAGGTAGAAAAGCGACTGGGATGGCGTCAGATTTGATTTTTCCCTGTTCAGCAGCCACCCCAAGCTCTCCAGGAAGGAGGCTGCTGAACTCAAGTGCTTCTCCAACTGGTGCTTGGAGGGGGCAAGAAACAGAAGGTCGTCCAAGTAGGGGATGACCGCTATCCCCTTTAGCCTGAGGGGAACCAGAGCCTCCGCCAGGACTTTCGTGAAGATCCTGGGGGAGGACGAGAGACCGAATGGGAGGGCCTTGAATTGCAGATGGTGAACCTCTTTTCCCCATCTGATCACGACCCTTAGAAACTTTTGAGATTCCTTGTGGATGGGTATGTGTAAATAAGCATCCCTCAAGTCGAGGGATGCCATAAAACAGTCTGGGGGGAGAATGGCTTTCACCATCCAGATAGTCTCCATCCTGAACCTTTCGTGAAATACCCACTCGTTTAGGTCTCTCAGATTTATTATGAGGCGGTACTTCCCCGATGGTTTCTGCACCATGAAGATGTGCAAGCAAAAACCCTGGTTCACCTCTTCTTGAGGTACCGGGACCAGTACTCGCTGGTCTATCAGGTCGGCAATCTGCACCTGCAAGGCCGATGCCTTCCGGGGATCTTTTGGAGGGGAGGTCACCAATAGCCTTGTGGGTGGCGACCCTTCCAGGTGAATCCGATATCCTTCTTGGATGATCCCCTGAATAAATTTGTTTGGGGTAACCTCTTCCCACTGTGGGAGGTACTGCCCCAATCTCCCTCCCACTGGGATGGAGTCACTGCGGTTTTTGGGTTTTTTTAGGAGAAGAAAGGAGGATACTTCTCCTCTGCTTCCCTTTTCCCCACTGCCTCTTTGCAGCTGTCCCTTTTGAGGTCTCCGCCTGAGCCCTTTGGGGACGAATAAAACATTTTGTCACGGCCTTTTTGTTTTTCACCGGAAAGGCCTTCTTCTTATCTGCTGTTCGGTCTAAGACTTTGTCCAGGCCCAGACCGAACAGGAGATCCCCCTCGAAAGGTAACCCGCATAGCCTAATTTTAGACGCCGGGTCCCCTGCCCAGGATTTTAACCATAAGGCTCTGCGCGAGGAGTTTACCAACGCTACAGCTTTCGTGGACATCTTTACCGCTTCTGCAGAGGCATCTGCCATATAGCCGGCTGCTTTCTCTAGCATTGGCAGGGAGTCTAAGATCTCCTTTTGTGAGGTACCCCCTTCCAGATGTGATCTCAGTTTGTCTTACCAAACTTCAAGGTTTCTGGCAACAATGGTTGTGGCCATTGTCGGTTTAAGACTAGCCATAACCACTTCCCAAGATCGTTTCAACAAGACTTCCATCCTTTTGTCCATGGGCTCTTTTAGGACCCCCATGTCCTCAAAGGCCAGGTCTGTTGATTTTGCACACTGGGAGAAGGCTGCGTCCAACTTTGGAACTTTGTTCCATACGCAGGAGGGGTCCTCACTAAACGGATACCTTCTTTTAAGACTCTTAGGAAAGAAGAGCTTCTTCTCAGGCTCTAACCATTCTTTCTTGATGGCATCTGAGTGCGCGCTATGAACCGGGAAGACCCTACCCTGTTCCTCTCTCAAGGACTGGTACATCTGGTCATGTAAAGATAGCTCTGCCTGCTCTTCTTTCATTTCCAAGGTCTCATAGATAACACCCAGCAAGGACTCTACTTCCTCTAAAGAGAGCTTGTACCGGGGAGACCTTGATTCCTGGGCTGCAGTATCCCTAGAGGAGGACGCTACACTGAGTTCCTCGAGGGAGTCCAGGCTCTCATCCCCTGTTTCCTTGTCCTCCCTTGGGGGAGAAACAGGGGGTGCTTCCGCTGGCTGTTTAGGGGTTTCCAGGCCTGACAGCATATATCTAATTGCTATCATTTCTTTCTGGACTCCAGAAATTAGCTCTTTACATGCCCCCGTCGCCTCCTTATAAACCAGCTTGTCTATACAGAGCTTGCATAGGGGTTTGTTACATCCTTCTTTAAGTTTAACCGCACAAGATGGGCACTTCTTCTTTTTCCCCGGCTTCTCTGATTCTTTAAGCTGAGGCTGAGGGTAGAAGGAAAAACAAGAGAGGGACAGGGGCTGCTGTCAGGCCTAGTGCATCAATCAACAGGCTACCATCACCTTCACCATTGTGCACCCCTTCACCACAGCCAGGCTCCAGACTTACAGGCCTTTGCCAGGGTCCGGTGCCAACTAGGGGGTAAGTGGAGGAACCCTGAGGTGTTCCTAACCCATTGGCTGGTCCTCCCCCCTCCACCTTCCCCTTCCCAGCTAGGTAGGTCCACCACCCTTGTGCTTGCCTACCTGAGCTGGAGCCGCACCGCTGCCACCATCACTGGGCCTTTCTTCCTCTTGCAGCATGTCCACAGTCTTCCTGGGTTGCTGCGCTAAGGAGAGGGACCGGAGATGAGCACCCTGCAGGTGTATCGGCATCTCTTTTAAAAGAACCGCCGTTCCGGCGTCCACGCCGTTGTGTGACCCGGAACTGGAAGTGATGCGGCGGAGCCCCGACTTCCTTCCGGCAATGACGGCCAGAACTCAAGGTCCGCCTGCCCCCCGCCTTGCACCATGTGGTCATTCGCAACAACGCGGTTGTTCGCGGTCGTTGCCTCCTCCTCCAGGGAGGAAACACAAAAGACGAACGGACGGGACCGCCCTTTAAAGTCTGATGATGATGTGTTTCCTGCCTTCGGAGGAGGTGCCTATCTCTCTAGTGCTGTCCTGGACAGACGACTAGAGAAATATTGGCTTTATAACTCATTGTAGGGTGTATATACAGTAGACAGTATTATGATCATTTAAGTATATAGGAGAATTGATTACTAATTAATTATATGAACTATCAAATGTTTACATCAATGGAGGATAATAAATTACATACTCAGATATATAAATATGTTCAGTTAATCATATCCATATACACAGTCAAATGCATACGGATACTGAGATATATATACACAGTACATACACTCTCAGATATATATATATATATATATATGTATATATATATATATATATATATATATATACACACACACACACGCACACATATACACACACTCAGATATATACATATATCAGCTAGATGAATACACACATATATACACACACACACATGCACTCAGATACGTACATGCACTCAGACACACACATGCACTCAGATACATACATACACTCAGATACACACACACAAATGCACTCAGATACATACATAAACTCAGATACACACACACAAATGCACTCAGATACATACATGCACTCAGATACACACACACACATGCACTCAGACACACACATGCACTCAGATACATACACACATGCACTCAGACACACACACACATGCACTCAGATACACACACACATGCACTCAGATACACACACACATGCACTCAGACACACACACACATGCACTCAGATACACACACACATGCACTCAGATACACCCACACATGCACTCAGACACATGCACACATGCACTCAGATACACACACACATGCACTCAGACACACACACACACACACACACACATGCACTCAGACACATACATGCACTCAGATACACACACATGCACTCAGATACACCCACACTTGCACTCAGATACATACATGCACTCAGGCACACACATGCACTCAGATACACACACACATGCACTCAGATACACACACACATGCAGAAATACACATACACAGCCACAACATACACTCAGATGAATACATACATAGTCAGTTTGGTAATGGGTGGCCAGCTTCTCTCCTACCCTCTCTGTCCGTGCAGCTCCTTCCTCTTCCCGCCCGCACATTCACAGCTCCTCTCCACTCAATCTGCAGGGTGAGCAGTCCTCTGTCAGAGCTCCAGTAGCTGGATCTATAAGCAAAGCATCGGAAAGTGTGGCTTGGAATGTCTGTATCCCTCCACAGAGAGAAACAAGTCCCTTGTAACAGGGCTGTTTCTATCCAGAAAATTACTAATATGTGAAGACAGGTGAAATGCTGATACATGTTAAAGCAGCTAGATACTGACTAAGCTTTTATGGGGGTGCTATGGGGGAGTTGGAAGAGTTTTAGGGGTGCCTTGGTGTCCGGGTCTCAGGCAGTGTGAAAACCGGGCACATGATGTAAAAACCGGACTGTCTGGGTGAATCCCGTACAGGTGGCAAACCTAATCTGATTCACTAATAACTAATAACTCTTATATAACTCTTATACAACTCTTAATAACTAATAACTCTTAGTTATTATTTTATACATTTCAGAGGTTTGTGAGGACTAAATACTTACCTAATATTATTTTCAGACAAACTGAAGAAGATGACACATGACAACATATTATCAGGTTAGTAGGACATCCATGTTTGATATGAAATCTTTTCTGGATTAACATTTTGTTTTAGTCTGGATGATGTGTCCATAGTTTGGAGGCTTCCACAATCCTCCTGTATTTAATGGGATATCTTCTTTTAAGATTCCATTCTTGAGGTTTATTGGTTAGAATACAATATTTCCAACTCTGTTTTATAAATACTATTTTATGTGTGTATGAGGAATAAAATATTCTCCTTTCTCTCATAAAGGCTTCAGCAAGGAACACAGAGAGTCTATGAAAGAGACATTCCAGAGGATTCCAGAATATAATTCCTGTATGGGGGAGGCTGTTCCCCTACAGAAAACATTCACCAAGTTGTTGATGAGAAAGGGACCCCAGAATAAAGGGGAAAAAGAACAAGAAATGAGGAGTTCAGGCAGAAGACATCTACAGATCATGGAGAAAATATCTTCTAATAAATCCTCCACAACCACAATCCAGGCCCTCTTTGACCCTGATGAAGATGGTTTCATCCCTAAGATTGTGGTGTTACAAGGAGCTGCTGGGATTGGAAAAACAATGACCTCCAAGAAGATTGTGCTTGACTGGGCCTCTGGGGATCTCTACCAAGACAAGTTTGACTTTGTGTTTTATCTGAGCTGTAGGGAAATCAACACCATCCCTGGAGACATCAGCCTTGTGGAACTTTTATCCAGAACCTGCAGAATTCAGAGTTCGGATGACCTGGTGTCTATTCTGAAGGATCCTGAAAATCAGAGAAAACTTCTCTTTCTAGTTGATGGGTTTGATGAACTGAGGTGGACTCTGGAGGAGAAATCTGAGGTTTGTCTTGACATTTCTATGGAAACCCACCATGAAATAATTCTACAAACATTGCTCAGGAGACATCTTCTCCCACAATCTTCTCTGATCATCACCACAAGGTCACTGGCCATACAGAAGCTTAACAAATTCATTGATGATTATCGCATTGTGGAAATCCAGGGATTTACAAGGGAAGATCGAGAGGAATATGTCCATAAATTCTATGGAAATAAAGAAGATGCAGACAAGGTTCTCAGTATAATAAAAGACAATGAAGTTCTGTACACCATGTGTGCCGTCCCCATCACATGCTGGATTGTCTGCACTATAACGAAACAAGAAATAAGAAAAGATTTGGCTTTAACTCGGTGTAATACAATGACTTCAATTTACCTTCTCTACCTGGAGGTTTTACTAATCCATCACAGCAAGAAGGAGCAGTCTGTTGATAGGAAACAAACCTGTCTGAAGAAGCTGTGTGCTCTGGCCAATCAGGGAGTTCTGAACCAACAAATCTTATTTGAGAGGAAAGATCTAGAAAGACATGGACTTACTATGTCTGAGATGGAGTCTTTATTTCTTAATGAGAACATCTTTCATTGGGGTGCCCGCACCCAGACCTGCTACAGCTTCATCCACCTGAGTGTACAGGAATTCCTTGCTGCTCTCTATTATGGGCTGGATGATGGTTGGTTTGGATATTTCAAACGTACTTTCCTCCCGGAGATCTGTAAAGGGGGAACACAAATACACTTCAATTTAGATTACCCACATTTAGCATTAGCTGTACAATTCCTGTTTGGTCTCTTAAATGAAAATCAGGTGAAGACATTCTCGGAGATCACAGGAATCCCCATCTCACTCCGAGCCAGATCTGCAATGAAAAAATGGGCCATGGAGGACATGAGTGAGACTTTCCATACTCAGACCATCTTCTGTCTGTATGAGACTCAGGATGAGGACTTCATTAAGAGTGCCATGTCAGGTTGGTCAAGTTTGTCTCTGTTCGGCTCACGCACTGGTCCCTCATGGATGAACAGTAATTATTCCAAGCAGCTGAACTATTGCTTGACGACTTTGAAGAGAGAAAGCTTTCAATATTTACGCTTTAGATTGCTCACTGTGGGCCCAGAGTGCCAGAAAATCCTCTCTTCACTCCTACACAGATGTAAGGAGGTCAGGTAAGTGATTGTGAGGATATCCTAACTGAATTCAGAGAATGGGCATACAGTATAATAGCGATTATTAGAAATGTTCTACATCTACCACACTTAGACGTTCTGGGAACTCATGCTTTCCATAGCCCTGTACACAACTTCTGGTACAATCACATCATTTACATCATATAAACCCCTTCACTGCTGCTCAATTATACCATTTATCACACGCAGAATGAAATGTCACCAAAATTGACTAAACCCCCTGTTAAATCAGGTTAGGGTGTCTTCAAACAAGACCTTCCAGATGAGACCGTGAGTCCAAATCGATAAAAGAAAAAAGGGTGCAATTTATTCCATACACTGCAGTGGAGAAATACAATACACAGTAGCTCAGCTCATGTGAACAAAGAGAAAGTGAAAGTGCTTCTAACGTTATAGCTGCAGGCTATACAATTTATAGCTATGAATATGCTTAAGACCTGGGTGTATTTTAAGCATATTCTAGGCATGATCTAAGTGTGATCGTATAGTTAGTCCAATCAGAATCCATATCTTCTTAGCAGCAAGTTAGCAGTTAAATTAGGGTTGCCACCTTTTCTTCAAGCCAAACCCGAACACTTTAGTGTCGCACGGCAGTTTATTTTTGTAGTATACACTAAGATTGTAAAAGACCCGGGGCACTGTTGAGTGCTCCAAGGAGAGTAGCAATGCGGCGTGCTATGTGCGCCATGGTAAACAGTAGGTGTGTTCACATTGCATTAACAGTGGGAGGGGCTTAAAGTGGCACGGTTAAATAAAACCAAAGCATTTTTGTATCCATAAAATATTCTTAGATTTAAAAAAACAAATGTCACTGTAATGTAATATATGGACCTCGCCTACCTTAAAAAGTGGACAATATCAGTAGTGTCAGTCAGCAAAACAGTGGACAGTGTCAGTAGGGCATTGGATGGAATAAGTAGAGTAGTTGGCGGCGCTAGTATGAAAGGGGACACATGAATACAAAACCCCAGACTGTCTGGGTGAATCTTGGACAGGTGGCAACCCTAACTACTGCTTGCTTAACCCATTCCATTTAATCGAATGTAGTGAGGAAGTGCCTGTCAAATGCCTTCTGAAGAGCAATCCAAATGTAGATTGCTCTTCAGAGGGCACCACATGTGTAAATGAGCCCTAAGTCTGTTAAGCCATTCCAGCATTTTCTGTCAATTCAGTAGATAACTGGGGAGAGGAACAGGACTATTAATGTTTACTTTGGGACATTGCTGAGTAACCTCATGGTCTACAGCAATTACAAGAAAAATTCCCTGGGCACCATCTGCTTAGCTGGGGGAAGGAACAGGACCATTTAGGGCCCTTTCACACTACTCTGCAGCAAAATCTGCATATCTGGTGCGTTTATAAGTTGCCTGCACCTGTGAAAAATGGACATGTGACTCAAAACCCACCAAAAATGCAAATTGTGGTGCGTTTTTACCGCAATTTTGCCACGATTTACATTGATTTCAATGGAAAGCTGGGTTTTTGGTGTGGTTTTTCAAAACGCACTGCACCCACAGTGCAGCGGTGTGAAGAGTCCCATAGAATTAAAGGGAAACATTTTTCTTGCAGAGTAAAAATGTAGGAAAAATCCATGTGAAAGGGGCTTTAGGCGACTTTCATCACACTGGTGATCAGGGCCGGTGCGAATTGTGGCTCTCAGCAGGTAGGTGTGGCTGCTGGCCCCCTTCACTATATTGACTTTTCACCAGTCTGGCGTCCAACAGTGATCACCACAGGTAATCACTGGCCAATAACAGAGGCATGAATAGCTGTGGCCCCTGGTGAAATGTTGTTATAGTGAAGGAGGCCTGCAGCTGCACCTACGTGCTAAGTGCCGGTTCACACAAGGGGCGACTTGTCAGGCAACCTAGTCGCCTGACAAGTTGCGCTCCATTCCGTACAATGGAACCGTTCTAATAGGAGCGACTAATCACGGCTCCGGCCACTCACAACCCGGAAGAAAACATGTCAGCTCCCTCAGTGCTGACCGACTAGGGCTGAGGGGACCTTGTTCTAAGGTATTTCTAGGATTAACTAATTGTGTTCCTTCCTCAGCCCCTGGCTGCTGCCCGATAAGCATTAGTTATGCTCTTTCCCCTGACCCTCAGTTACCACAGTCTGATCTGAATGAATCATGTGTCCGGGTTCCAGAGAGACTGAAAACCGGACACATGGTTCAAAAAGATTAAAAACCCGTACTGTCCGGGGGAAAACCGGACAGGTGGCAACCCTAAGTTAAATGGCTGTTAACATTATGTGACTGACAGAAAATGAAACTTAAAACAGAGGTCTCCATGACAGTTCTAGCTCAAACTGGTTTGATACGATAGTCTATTTTTGAGCCATTGTTTGAGTTCTTCTCAGCAGTTCATGTCCTCACAGCAGCCCCTGGAACAAAGCATCTAAAAAAAGAAAGAAAACAAGCGTATTCTAAGTTCTTAAAGTGACAGTATATATATATATATAATGACTCAACATTATTGGACCCCTATAATCCTACTAATTTCCCTCCTATTACTCCTAATTACCCCTATAAGGGTCACTATCATATCTTCCCTGCCTAATATGATACCAGAGGGTCCACAGTGCTACTTCATTACTAAGTGGAGTAAAGTTCTTCTTAGGGTGTATGAGGATACATATCTTTACTCATTCGCATCACCCATCTCGGCATCATATGAATCTGCTAATCTGAATATCTGATAACACTCTATCTCTTCCTTGGGGTCATCTTCTTCAGTTCTAACTGCCATTGTACTAATCTTTTGTATACCACATTTAGCACACCTGAAAAAAAATAAACAAGCAATCCAATGACAATGATTCCTGTAAGAACAAAAATAATTAGTTGAATCCATAAGCCCATCCACAAACCAATGTTCCACTTACAAAATGGATTCCAATTACTCCCCTATTCAGGGGTTGCAAGATCAATGGCCTGTTTTCTCAGTTTCTCTATCTTCTGGAGATGGGCTCCTATCATGTCTTGAAACTCAGGATCTTCAAACCAGGTGCAACAGGCAGTATTATTTACCAGCACACACAGACTCTTTGACTAACAGATAATCTAAAGCCAATTTAGTTTGTAGGGTACACTTGTGTAGTGATCTTAGGTCTGCAGCTATTTCCTTGACCGCACTCTCAGCTTCGTTAAACATCTGATCAACTAATGTACTATAAGTGTAAAAAGCATTTTCCTGATGCCAACATGGCAGCATACTAGTGATAGAGCTCCGCCTCTTGACCACTCTCTCAGGACCAGCGAATAGCGTAAAAAAGACATAGTTAGCCTCTCCCAGTGCGAAGAACCAGTGCTCGGGCTGCTAAATTGAGCTAAAAAGCCTGGGTGTCCCTTCTGTGGGTCTTGATGGGGCCCTGCCATGTTTCCTCTTTAGGAACGAAATCTGCCAGTATGTAAGTGTCTGTGGGCTGAGGTTTGGGAGGGCCAGCTAGTTCATTCATTTTCCTTTTTTGGTTCCTTGCACCCTACAGGGCTGCCTATCCCTTTTATTCTGTGCTGTTTCATATGTGTTCTCCCTTACCTTGGTCTTTTTCTCTTTTGAGTGCCACCCATGTCTCCATGTTTATTAGTGTTCTGTTGCCCTCTTGTTTGCCCATGTGGGGATCTAGACCATGCTGCCTGGGGCATCTTAATGACATCGTCGGGCTGCGCTGGCCATCTTGCTTATGGGCAAAAGCTCACTGTTGCCAGCAATGAGGGATGCAGTCCTGGGGGAGCTCCCCCTGCTGATTTTTAACAGGCAGTACACCAGTATATATATACTGTACTCATTTGTTTCTTTTACTCAAAAAAAAATAGAAATGTATGTATATATAGTATATTAATTTATTTATTTATTTTGGTAAAAAAAAAAAACTTTTCTTTTCTGTTTGTTATGAAGGCATATATTTTTTCCTCCTCTCTCTTTCATGTCAAAAGACCTTCTCTCTAGTGCTATTTTTCTTTCTGGCTATCCTCATTTCAGCTGGCCGTCCTATCTACAGTGCCTTGCGAAAGTATTCGGGCCCCCTTGAACTTTGCGACCTTTTGCCACATTTCAGGCTTCAAACATAAAGATATAAAACTGTAATTTTTTGTGAAGAATCAACAGAAGTGTTTTTTAATGTCAAAATATAGAAATACAAACTTCGGACTTTACACCGTTTTCCAGCGTTTCAAGTTCCCCCGGGCTTATGAAAGCGTTCCGTGACATCTATCCTGCCGGTCGACTTTACTCCTATCGGTCTTTCTTTTTATCGTGATCTCTCTTCCAGAAAACTGTACTTTCTCTCTCCTCCTTTTTTATATACGGAAGTATTGTTTGTCTTTTCTTTTCAAAAAAAAAAAATGGTTTTATTTATTTATTTAATTATATGATATATATGTATGTAAAGATAAAAAAAAACTCATTTTCTTTGTTTACTCATGTCATATATATATGA
>BLSH010384174.1:65386-79131 GCA_018402905.1 Glandirana rugosa | reverse complement strand
AAAGTTAGATTTTGGTTTCATCTGACCAGAGCACCTTCTTCCACATGTTTGGTGTGTCTCCCAGGTGGCTTGTGGCAAACTTTAAATGACACTTTTTATGGATATCTTTAAGAAATGGCTTTCTTCTTGCCACTCTTCCATAAAGGGCAGATTTGTGCAGTATACGACTGATTGTTGTCCTATGGACAGAGTCTCCCACCTCAGCTGTAGATCTCTGCAGTTCATCCAGAGTGATCATGGGCCTCTTGGCTGCATCTCTGATCAGTCTTCTCCTTGTATGAGCTGAAAGTTTAGAGGGACGGCCAGGTCTTGGTAGATTTGCAGTGGTCTGATACTCCTTCCATTTCAATATTATCGCTTGCACAGTGCTCCTTGGGATGTTTAAAGCTTGGGAAATCTTTTTGTATCCAAATCCGGCTTTAAACTTCTCCACGTCAGTATCTCAGACCTGCCTGGTGTGTTCCTTGTTCTTCATGACGCTCTCTGCGCTTTAAACGGACCTCTGAGACTATCACAGTGCAGGTGCATTTATACGGAGACTTGATTACACACAGGTGGATTCTATTTATCATTATTAGTCATTGAGGTCAACATTGGATCATTCAGAGATCCTCACTGAACTTCTGGAGAGAGTTTGCTACACTGGAAGTAAAGGGGCTGAATAATTTTGCACGCCCAATTTTTCAGTTTTTTATTTGTTAAAAAAGTTTGAAATATCCAATAAATTTCGTTCCACTTCATGATTGTGTCCCACTTGTTGTTGATTCTTCACAAAAATTACAGTTTTATATCTTTATGTTTGAAGCCTGAAATGTGGCAAAAGGTCGCAAAGTTCAAAGGGGGCCGAATACTTTCGCAAGGCACTGTATCCTCAAGCCATGAGTCAGTCACCTCTTATGCAAAAAGGCCCTCACATTCAAAGGAACGGGACCACTGTGTTGGTAAGTTTGCAGGAAAAGAGTGCCTCCTTATGCGGATTGCTTTGAGTGTGTTCAGCCCCGCATGCTCATGCTCTCAATAATCAAGAGCCAGGGAAAGGCGGACGGTCTTCATAAGTAGTGTAACTGCAGATGCCGCACCCACTCAAGGGAAAAGGCTCCAAAGAATATGTCTTATTATTATTATTACTATACAGGATTTATATAGCGCCAACAATTTACACATCGCTTTACAACTTGATGGTAGACAGTACAAATACAATACACTTAAATACAGTAGGAATCAGAGGGCCCTGCTCATTAGAGCTTACAATCTAAAAGGGGATGGTCAAGAGATACAAGAGGTAATAACTGTGGGGGATGTGCTAATAGAGTAGATAAATGTACAGTTGTTAGGTGGGAGCTAGTCGGACAGAGTGGGGTAGAGCATTCCAGATGATGGGAGAGGCACTGGAGAAGTCCTGGAGGCGAGCATGGGATGAGGTGACTAGGGAGCTAGAGAGCAGGAGGTCTTGGGAGGAGCGAAGAGATCGATTTGGTTGGTATTTTGAGATCAGGTTAGTGTTGTAGCTGGGGGCCAGGTTGTGAATTGCTTTATAAGTTATTGTTAGGATCTTGAATTTAATATGTTGGTTGAGTGGCAGCCAATGTAGAGATTGACATAGGGGGCGAGCAGTTTTTAAGGTGGATGAGCCTGGCGGCAGCATTCATAATGGACTGAAGTGGGGATAGACTATTTAGAGGTAAGCCAGTGAGGAGGGAGTTGCAGTAGTCGAGACGAGAAATGCGTCATCGGTTAGGAAGGGGCGTATCTTGGAGATGTTGCGGAGGTTGAGGCGGCAAATTTTGGATAGCGATTGGATGTGGGGCTGAAAGGTTAATTGGGAGTCTAGGATTTCACCTAGGACCTTGCCGTGGGGGGACGGGTTGATAGTTGAGCCATTGATTTTGACAGAGAAGTCTGGGGAAGTGGCACGTGGGGGAGGAAATATAAGCTGTGACATCCAGGCTGATATGTCTATCAGTAAGTTTGTGATGCGTGAGGAGACAGATGGAGAGATCTGGGGGGTTGAGAGGTAGATTTGTGTGTCATCAGCATAGAGATGATACTGAAAGCCATGGGAGGCAATCAGCTGACCCAGGGAGGAGGTGTAGATTGAGAAAAGGAGAGGTCCAAGAACAGAACCATGGGGGACACCGACAGAGAAAGGAAGATGAGAGGAGGAAGTAGAGTTGTAGGTGACACTGAAGGAGCGGTGGGATAGGTAGGATGAGAACCAGCTTAGAGTACAGTCACGGAGACCAAAGGCATGGAGTTTTTTGAGGAGGAGGGGGTGGTCCACTGTGTCAAAGGCAGCAGAGAGGTCCAGGAGTAGTAGTACAGAATAGTGTCCGTTGGATTTAGAAGTTATTAGGTCATTAGTGAGTTGAAGGAGAGCAGTTTCTGTAGAGTGCTGAGGGCGAAATCCAGACTGAAGGGGTTCAAGAAGTATGTTCATGGTCAGATGGTCACTCAGTCGGTTGTAGATCAGTCTTTCGAGGCGTTTGGAGGCGAAGGGGAGTATCTTATCGCCTCTTCCCCAGATCAATGCCAATGCCCCAGCAAGAATCCTGCAGGGCCTGTGGCACAGCGCCTGTAGCCAATAGGCTGATGAGTAAAGACTGCCCGGAGGAGTTCGCAGTTAACAGGTAACACCAAATATCCTTATTATTTATGGTGCAAGATGCTATTTTGGACTCACTTTAGTTATCCCAGCCCGGTAGCCCCCTCCTAGTTGCTACTCTAGCCACAAGAAATGCAACCTGGCACCCTGGCATGTGGCGCTCAACCACTCAGTTCTTCTACCCTGGTGAGTGGGCAGCCTGCAGATAATAGCTCCTCTTCATCAGAGGAAGGCCCGGAGCTGCTTGATTTCTGTTTTTTTCATTCATGGAACAGTGGATCCAGGCGGTCATGCAGGCCATTACATGGGTAAAAAGTCATATTTACTCTTTCTTCAAAACGGCAATTCCTTCTCCGTAAACGTAATCAGATGGATGGCAAAGTCCAGAGAAAGTTTCTCCTTTGATTGTCTATACAGGTTTTATCCTTGTCAGAGACCGGATATAGCATCACTAAAACCCATGCTCACAGTAAATGTGACTGTAGCCTTGTAACGAGGCGACCAACAGGGGTCTGCCGTCCGGCAGTTGCCCTTATCTTGGCGACTAGTGCTTTAGGTTTTAGGTTCCGGGAGATGGAGACAGCCGTTGGAGAGGAAATCCATAAAGCTGATATCATTCGAACCCTAGCCAAGATGAATGTGTCTGTGAACTTTATTGCAGAAGCAGCAACAATCTCAACCAGGTGCCTGGCCATAGCGATGCTATACTCAGTCACGGCTAGGGGGGCCCTATGGTTGAGACCCTGGGCGGTGTCTTGCTTCCTAAAAATAAGATTGGTGTCACTTTATGGCAGAAGATCTCTGTTTGGTAGGAAACTGGAGACAGCCATATCAATAAGTGACAGGAGGTAAGTCTGATCTGCTCCCATAAGACCGGAAGTAAAAGGAAAAGAAAATGTTTCTCCCTGCAGGTTCCGCTTCTCTAGGTCCAAGGAGCCTAGGGCCAGCTGTCAGGCCAGGGTCACAGGTAGAGGATGTAAGGGAACTCAGGCAACCTTTCACAAGGCCCATAAGTGAAAATCCTTGGGTATACCACAAGTACCCACTAAGCCCTTTTGACGAGTGCATGCCCAGACTCTTGAGGTAGAAGCCAGAGGCTGCGCTTTATGGGTTTCTGGACAGCATGATCATGAGGTATTATGCACTCATGGTCATGGTCACTTTGGGGATTCCTCACTGCTCCTTCTCCAGACCATTTCTCTGCCAAATCCACCACAAAAGCGGATGGGCTGCTACAATACTTACAGACACTTTAGACGCAGGGAGTCATTGTCCCGGTCCTATTCACAGGAAAGATTGCAGGTTTTCTACCCAACCTTGTTTGTAGTTCGCAGGGGACAGAGGCTAGTGTCCAGTTGCAGATCGAAAGAGGTTAAACCTTGTTGGCCCTCTTAGAGATCTTTAAGATGGAGTCCATTAAAACAGTACAAGCAGTCGGCTGAATGCTACTGCTGGATCATCAGGATGCCTAGTGTAGGCAAACTAGTGTCCTAGTTTGGTGATCGAGTAAACGCATCTCCATTTTAACAGCCTACCTTGTGGCCTATAAATAATAAATATCTCTGAGAATGCTTGCAAGGGTCTCAGTGCTGTGTCAGCTCCACTCAGAGAACAGGATCTCCGGGTTTGCCACTACCTGGATGTCATTCTTCTATCCAGGGGACTGGAACAATTGCTGTCGCACCAAGAGCTCCTCATACATACCCTGCAGAGATATGGCTGGGTTATCAACTTCAAAAAAAAAAAATAGGGGAAAGAGAAGCTGACTTTCTATAACCCAACAGTTAGTGTAGGAGGGGCTGCTCTGCTAGTTCCTCTGTTTTGCTTACATCAGAGAAAGCAGTGACAGTCAGGAGGAGAATTCTGAGGACAGCTACCTTCACTTGTTTGATGGCTTCTCAGTCTTCTGGGCTCAATGTCTTCAGCATACCGATGATTCCATGGCCGCCTGCGCAAGTTTCAACTAGGATTCTTAGCGCAAGGGAGGAAACAGGATCGAGCACAGTTGAGAACAGTGTCACTCAGTATGAGTAGTGGTCCACGGTGATAGAAAGACCTTGAGGAAGTCACGGCTCTTTTGAACCATTACACTGGATCATTGTTATGAATAATGTCAGCAAGACAGCCTGGGAGGCACGCTGTGAGGGACTGTCGGTCAAGGCAAATGGACATTTCCAGCCAAGGAGGGTAGTCTCGAATGCGCTGGAAGTTCAAACAGCCTTTTTAGCACTTTGGCCTTGCTACACAGAATCAAGGGAAGACCAGTCTCCTTGCAGTTGAGCAACAGGGCAGCAGTTGCCTATATTCAGCTCCAGGGAGGAACTCTCCCTATCAGCAGTATGCTATTGAGAGAGGTGAAAACCATAACATCTGGGACGGAAGATCACTAGCAAATTCAAGAAGCAGTTTACCTCCCAGCAGACTTTTGAACACATAGGCAGACCGACTATCATTCAAGCTTCCCAGAGCACAACAAGTGGGTCTAGGTTCCAGGTCTTCTCTGAGCTGGTCCATAGGTGGGGCCTACTACAGACAGACCTCTTCACTACCCATAGCTATCACAAATGTTGGGTATGTCTGGCCTTGTTTCCTCACCCCAAGGTGCAGGGGGCATACGCTCTGGTCTCTCCTTGGGGCTGCAATCTAGCCTATATATTTTCCCCCCAACATCTCTCGAAATGAGATTCCTCTAGAGCAGTGGTTCTCAACTCTGGTCCTCGGGACCCACTAACAGGCCAGATTTTAAGTATTACCTTGGGGAGATGCAGACTAGAATACTGCAATTACTGAGCAGCAAATGATATCACCTGTGATGTATTTCAGTTATCCTGCAAACCTGGCCTGTTAGTGGGTCCCGAGGACCGGAGTAGAGAACCACTGCTCTAGAGTCTGTCAAGGGAGAACATGGTTGTCATAGCCAATCCTCCATATTGCTCATGAAGCCCTCGGTTTTCCTTGGCCATTCACTTCAGAATTCAGAAGACATTTCCCCTATGCACATATGCAGACCAAGACTGCAAGCAGGGGTGCTAATAGGGGAGACGGGGGGAACTCGGTTGCTCCAGAGCAATCTCTACTTTGTTGTGCTAGAAGGCACTCTACTTACAACATCTATGCCTAAATCTGGAACAAGTTGGCGTTATCTCGGTAGGGTGAGACATTGATCCTACTGCCCCAAGCTGTTCTATACTTCCTCTAGGCCAGGTTGAACATGAGCCTTAGCCTATCCTCACTGAGCTGGCAAGTGTCAGCTATATTGGCAATAACAAATTTAAATGGGCCAAGAACGCTTCCGTTGCACGACTTTTGAAGGCAGTCGTAAAGATTCAGTCACAAACGGAAAGGAGTCTTTCCCAGTGGGATCGATTGGTGTTGCTGGGTCTCCTGTCTGTTCAACCGTTTGCTCCAACAGAGCAGTGTTTGGTTTGGGCCATTACCTACAAGACAGTATCTATTGCAAAAACTTTAAGCAGAAGCTTGTCTGAGATTCAAGCTCTTGGAGCTTCAAAAAAAAAAAAAAGAGTTTTATTTCCAATAAGAGTAGAGGGCTGTCTTGTAGGTCATCTTGTATCAAAGGTAGCAATAGCCCTCTATTTAACAGACATCTGGGAATTGCCTAAATTTCCAGAACATCCAGAAAGTCACAGGACCTGGACGTTTTCAGAAAGAAGCACCTGTCCACAATTGCTCCTTTCAGATCATCTAATAAGCCTTTTGTCATTCCAGCTGGGAATCTTCAAGGAAAAGAGGTTACTGCCTGGACTCTAGCAGGCTTGGTGGGTCATATAGGGCGAGGGGGCGTGAGCCTCCGTCAGTGGTGGTGCACTCTACCAGAGTGATTGCAGTCTCATAGGCAGCCCATTTGGGAGCATCTAAAATATCCATCTGTAGAAGTATCATGGTCATCCCAGCATACCTACTCAAACTTTAGACATAGGTGCCTTGTCATCAGTGGACTTTGTAGGAAGGACTATTCAGTCCACTGTCCCATCCTAATTAGAATATTGGTTTGGCAAGCAGAACCCACCCTGTCAGCTAGTTATTTATCACTAGTATGCTGCCATGTGCTAAAATGTAAAGTAGTGAGTGCACAGCTTGTATAACAGTGTAAATTTGCTGCCCCCTCAAAATAACTCAACACAGCCATTAATGTCTAAACCACTGACAACAAAAGTGAGTACACCCCTAAGTGAAAATGTCCAAATTGGTGTCAAAGTGTCAATATTTTCTGTGGCCACCATTATTTTCCAGCACTGCCTTAACCTTCTTGGGCATGGAGTTCACCAGAGCTTCACAGGTTGCCGCTGGAGTCCTCTTCCCCTCCTCCATGATGACATCACAGAGATGGTGGATGTTAGAGACCTTGCACTCCTCCACCTTCCATTTGAGGATGCCCCACAGATGCTCAATAGGGTTTAGGTCTGGAGCCAGGCTAGGCCAGAACATCACCTTTACCCTCAGCTTCTATAGCAAGGCAGTGGTCATCTTGGAGGTGTGTTTGGGGTTGTAGTCATTTTATAATACTGCCCTGCGGCCCAGTCTCTGAACGGAGGGGATCATGCTCTGCTTAGGCATGTCACAGTACATGTTGGCATTCATGGTTCCCTCAATGAACTTTAGCTCCCCAGTGCCGGCAGCACTCATGCAGCCCCAGACCATGACACTCCCACCACCATGCTTGACTGTAGGCAAGACACACTTGTCTTTGTACTCCTCACCTGGTTGCTGCCACACACGCTTGACACTATCTGAATCAAATAAGTTTATCTTGATCTCATCAGACCACAGGACATGGCTCCAGTAATCCATGTCCTTAGTCTGCTTGTCTTCAGCAAACTGTTTACGGGCTTTCTTGTGCATCATCTTTAGAAGAGGCTTCCTTCTGGGATGACAGCCATGCAGACCAATTTTGTGCAGTGTGCGTTGTATCATCTGAGCACTGACAGGCTGACCCCGCCACCACTTCAACCTCTGCAGCAATGCTGGCGTGTTAGTAACAACAGTCCGGGTGTCTCTGGCACCCTGCCCCCGTTTCCGCAGTGGTGCACATGCCTGTGCACATTCACGCGTGTCCATGCGCTCCTGCGCACGCGCTGGAAATGGCGCCAAACAGCTCCATTCAAGATCTGTGGAGCCCAGCAGCAAGTGCTGTCCATTCTACAGTGTCCTGTGACCTGTGAGCCCCAGCTCTACCTCTGTTTCCTGTATCTGCCTGTTTCCTGTTGACCCGGCTAGTCCTGACCTGCTGATTGCTACGTGCACCGAACCCTGCTTCCTTCGACAATCCGATTTGCCTGATCCTCCTGTACTTCTGCTGCCCGCCTGATAACGACCCTGCTTGGACTTGACGACCCCTCTGCTTAAGCTTTTTGTACCGCATATCCAGCCCGTTGCCGACCCAGCCTGCACGAGCATCCCTCTGATCTGCACGACCCTCTGGATCTTCACATCACCATCAGTGACCTTCCAGCCCTCGTGCCATCCCGCACTCTTGGACTTCCTGTCTGCTCTATCAGCGGTCCCAGAATCGGGTGCGCAGTGGTTGCTCCCTGCACAAGACAGACTCCACCGCCAGGACCATGACAGTAATGGACAGCCATGACTGAGTCTGCGCAGGGAGCCTGCTCTGCCATGGACGATCTGTGT
Source organism: Glandirana rugosa (assembly GCA_018402905.1). Taxonomy (NCBI): domain Eukaryota; kingdom Metazoa; phylum Chordata; class Amphibia; order Anura; family Ranidae; genus Glandirana; species Glandirana rugosa. The sequence continues at coordinate 70,883 of BLSH010384174.1, read as the reverse complement.
GCGCACTTGGCAGGCCTCACACAGGCAGTGAAGAACCTGCAGGAGGGGTATAACTGTTTGGAAGAGTGGGTACAGGAGCTCTCCGCTGCTCCATCTACAGGAGCTGCTGCATCTGCGGGTCGCACCATTGTGGCCCTGCCCTCTGAGCCCAAAGTCCCACTGCCAGATAAGTTCACCGGGGATCAACGCAAGTTTCATGCCTTTTGGACTGCATGCAAGCTCTACTTTGGACTGCAACCTCGCACCTTTTCCCTAGAAACCACCAAGGTGGAGTTCATAATTTCTCTGCTTCAGAATGAGTCCCAGGCATGGGTCCATAGACTTTGGGAGCAAAATGCCTCCGAGGTCGCCTCGGGCGCTTTGCTGTTTCAGGCCATGGCAAAGCTATATGAGGATACCCACCAGACTGCGACGGCTGAGGCCGCCCTACGTGCACTTCAGCAGGGTCGTCATCCCGCGGAGGACTATATATCTGAATTCCGGCACTGGGGCGCTGACACGGCCTGGAATGACACGGCCTTATGCTACCAATTCCATATGAGTCTCTGTCGGAGTCCCTGAAGGATGAATTAGCACGAGTGGGGGTGCCTCTGACCCTGGAGGCCCTGATCAACTTAGCCATTGCTATAGATCGGCGTCTCAGGGAGCGCCGCGCCAAAAGGTTGTCAGGGCAACCACGCCCCACCTGGATTCTCCCGTGGGTCCCTAGCTACCCGAACCCTCCGATGCTCGCCCCAGTGACCTCCTCCGAACCCATGCAGATCAGGCTGTTGCGCCCGTCCCTCTCCGCTGAAGAAAGTCAGCGACGTTTCAACTTGAACCGATGCCTGTACTGTGGTGAACCGGGCCATGTGGACAGAATGTGCCCCCCAAGCGCGGTAAGTGACCTCCACTTATTCAGAGTGGTCCACCTAGTTCGGCCAGTTCCTCTGCTCATCTCACTCTTCTCCTCTCTCGACAGCTTCCCGGAGTGAGTACCACAGTCCCAGCCATCCTTGACTCCAGAGCATGCGGCTGCTTCATAGACCAGGACTTTGCAGCACAGCACCGCATTCCCTTACAATTCAAAGCCCATAATTCTTATCCGACTGGCGAATGGATCTCACATCAAGTCCGGGGTTGTCACTCCTGAGACTGTCCCTCTTGCTTCCTCTGCAGGGGAGGGTCACCAAGAACTCTTGCGGCTAGACGCCATCACGTCCCCTCTCTGCCCTATCATCTTGGGACTACCTTGGTTACGGGCACATAACCCCTGCATTGACTGGGTCACAGGGACCGTCCAATTCCAGTCCTCATACTGCCAGCAACACTGTCTAGCCCCCGTAAGAGAGCCAGTCCCTCCTCTACTCTGTCTGGACTCTAACGTTGAGCCTGATACCCGGTCCCTCGTCCCACCGGCATATCATTCATTCATGGACGTGTTCAGCAAGAAAGGGGCCGACAAGTTACCTCCACACATGCCCTACGACTGCCCCATAGAGCTTTTACCCAGGGCAGAAGTGACTTTTGGGAGGATCTATCTCCTTTCAGAACCCAAACTAGCGGCCCTGAAGGCCTATCTGGATGAGAACCTCGACAAAGGGTTCATCTGACCCTCCACGTCTCCAGCTGGAGCCGGCATCTTCTTCGTGGAGAAGAAGGATCACTCGCTCAGGCCATGCATTGACTACTGGGAGCTCAAGCGGGTGACCATAAAGAACCGGTATCCTTTACCCTTAGTCCCGGAGTTGTTTCAGAGACTGGGGGCTGCAACCATCTTCACCAAACTTGACCTGCGGGGTGCTTACAACCCTATTCGCATCATGGAAGGAGATGAATGGAAGACGGCCTTCCGCACCCGCTTCGGTCATTACGAATGCCTGGTGATGCCTCGGCAATGTTCCAGCACTTTGCCAATGACGTTTTCCGGGACTTTTTGGATCACTTCGTAATCATCTACCTGGATGACATTTTAATTTTCTCTTCCTCCCTCGAGGAGCAGCGGGTACATGTCGCCAAGGTTCTGGGTCGGCTGCGGCAACATGGACTATATGCAAAGGCATAAAAACGTTCCTTTGAACAATCTAGCATCCAATTTCTGGGATTAGTTATCTCCGTCACAAGCATTCATATTGACCTACAGAAAGTGTCCACAATACTGGATTGGCCTGCACCGACAGACAGGAAAGGAGTCCAAAGGTTCGTGGGCTTCGCAAACTTCTATCGGAAGTTCATCCAGGACTTTTCGGCCATTGTGGAACCTATCACCCGACTAACCAAACAAAATACCCATTTCCAGTGGTCCCCTGAAGCCCAAATGGCCTTCCAGCGACTCAAGACCCTGTTCACCTCAGCACCCATCTTAAGACACCCCGATTCAACCCCTCCGTACGTCCTTGAAGTGGGCGCCTGTGAAATTGTGGTCGGAGCCATCCTGTCCCAGCGTCAAGGCACCAAGGCCTTGTTACATCCCGTAGCCTTCTTCTCCCACAAGTTGTCCGCTTCCGAGAGGAACTACGATGTGGGGGACAGGGAGTTGCTAGCCATTAAATCGGCCCTTGAGGAATGGCTATACCTTCTGGAGGGGACGGCACATCCTATTCTTGTTTACACTGACCACAAGAACCTGGAGTACCTCAGAACGGCCAAAAGATGGAAGCCCCGGCAAGTCCGATGGGCCCTCTTTTTCTCCAGGTTCCATTTCCACCTGACTTATCGGCCAGGATCAAAAAATGGCAAGCCAGACGCCCTCACCAGGATGTATTCTGTGCCAGGAAATACCACGCCACCTGACACCATACTATCAGCAAGAAATTTCCTGTTGACCAGTTGTTGGGGGTACCCTTGTCTTAGGTCAGATAGACTGATAGCCCTGCCCGGGTTGGTCCTCGTCTCAGCGGGCCCGGAGATCAATTCATTTCAACAGACACAAGACAGGCAGTGGTGTTGCTCAGAATGATCTGATTAGTGCTTTATTCTCTCAGTTTATATAGTTATTTTCTGCTACTCAGAAATACATAACAAGATGAAACATTTCCCATAACAATGCAATGAAGAACATAACAGAAATAATAGTCAAAATATATGACGAGAATGGAACTTGGCTAGCAGATGCATAAGCGTCATTTCGGGGAAATTACATGTTTTGCTCAAACTTGCTTAGCTGGTGGGAAATGTGTGTGAGAACATCTATACAAAACTTTTAACTAGTTTGAAATGGCTGCTGTAAATCAAAATGGAACTGAATAGGTATAGCATATTACTTCATATTACTTCACTTCCTCTCATAGACATGATTTCTTTCTGGCTATCTCATAATTTTCCCTGTACATTACATAAGGCAATACATCCTTGGATCTGCTAGCCTTCTCCATTATACACATGCAGCATCTAAAGCATAAGTAAAGTATCAGGGCGAGGATCAAGATCATTATGACTGTGAGTACAATATCTTTTAACCAGGAAAAGATTCCTCCGAAACCAAAACCTCCTTCAATAAAGGGGCTCAAGTTCTTGGCGACATCTCTAGCTGATTGCTGTAGTTTATCTACTTCCTTTCTATGTTGGGCAATAACCTTGGGCATTTTTCAAACCTTTGTGCATAAATGTACTTAAATTTTAGCAAAAGCATTTTTCCATGGAACACATCTGAGGGCTCATCATCAGTGTCTCTCTTAATTGTAGCATTTTTTCAATACAGCGGCAGTCTTAGGGCTTTCTCCAGATATTGGCCTTATGAGGCCTAAGTCCTCAGGGTGATATATACAGTTAGTTACTATTCAAACCGGAAGGAGGATCAAGAGGAGGAACACCATTAGAAGGCACAAGGCCTTCCCAAAAGTCTGTGGTGAGATAAGCGAGGTCATCTTTTTCAGAGACTTTTCCACCTGTTTCACTCTCAGTTCGAGGACTTATACCACCTGTTTCGCCTCTTTTGTCTTTATCTTGCTTCTTGGGTGCTTGGTTCACCCTTTTCACACGACTAGCATGGATCCGGTTAGGGGATTCCTCTGTAAGGATAGTTGTCCTGATGATGGCCACCACTCTTGTGGCTGGTCCAAATGGGGGTTCCCGTGGCTTTCATCCCTTGGGCACTCTCTGGTTCATGACCTGATCCCCGACCTGGAAAGGGTGCGTCGGTACCTGTGAAGAACAAGGAGAGGTGCGAGCAACGTTTCTTTCAACTTTATCCAAAGTTTCAATACGTTTTCTCACGTATTCCTCCTGGATTAGATCTAGGTCCCCTCTTTCTACCATCCTATTTCACTATACCTGAACTTTGGGGGTGATGTGGTATGTGAAACTTACAGTCAATTCTAGGAGTCCTTACCAGGTCTTGGCAGACCTTGGCCATAAACACAGGGCCATTGTCTAATCTAGAGCAGACATCCCCACCTGGGAATAATCTCCTGTGTAAGAATTTTTTACAACTGCTTTGGCATCTTCTCCTGTGGTTACAAAGACCTCAGGTCATCGTGAAAACATATCCACGATCACCAAAAGGTACTCCTGTCTCTTACCCACCTTTGGCATATGTGTAAAGTCTATCTGTAGGTGAGTGAACGGTGTTGTTGGGTATATAAGGTGTTCATGTTTTGCCTTTTTTCCTGATACATATGATGCATCTGGAGACATATGCCCTTGACAAGGGAGGGAGGCCTGAAATGCATGGTCTCCCCTCTTAGTAGATAAGTCCAGAATTAGGGCCCATCCACACACCTGCGTTGTTCCAATCTATGTCCGTGGCATATGTCTGCAAATCTTGCAATATCTGGTTTAAAATAGCATTTCTGACATGCGCAAAGGCAATTGGGTGGTTGCATCTTGAGTGGATGTGGCTTCCTTCACTGCTCTATCTGCTAGGGCATTTCCTTTGGCTATATCAGTTGCTGACCTGTGTGTGTCCTGTAATATAAAATGGCAATGGACCTTTGTAGCTGTATAGCTTTTATTATTTCTTTAAAATATGCACATCTTGTCCTTCAAAGAGCTGGCAAGCTCTTGAGAGGGCTATCAGTTCTGCAGCCTGGGCTGACCTGTAAAGAATTGATTTTGCCTCTAGAATTTTGTCTGGTAATTTTACAACAGCGTATCCTGCATGATATGTGTTGCCATTGGGCCTTGAACAAGAGCCATCCACAAACACATTCTGTGCGTCTGGAAGGGCCACAGAAGACATGTTCTATCTTGGGGACGTGTCCCTGTTTTAAGATCTCCGTTTTAGTTAAGAAATGTCCAGTCGGGTCCGACGTCTTGACTATCGGGAGAGTTCTCGAACGGTCGAGAAACTTCCTGTTCTACACGTATAAAATTTCTTTATTATTTTCGATATGTCGATGTTTCCAGGTAACGGTAAAATATAATGTCCTGTGTGTGTCCAGTCGTTGACTATATCGGTTTCCTTTACGGGATCGTCTATCTCGTCACTTCCTTCGGTGTAGGTGAGTTCTACGTTGGTGGGTTAACGGAAACGCGTACAGTCTTTACGATAAAATTTGGTCTATAACGTTCTAAACGT
>BLSH010384174.1:21425-56575 GCA_018402905.1 Glandirana rugosa | reverse complement strand
CACGGCAGGGGGCGTTATCACAGACAAGCGGAGCCGCTGGTCCACATCCAACGTGGACAAGCTTACCTTTATTAAAATGAATCAGGCATGGATCCCACAATACTTGTCTGTACCTTGTGCAGAATAAACATTCATATACTTCTTTTTTTGAATAGGCCTCAATACAAAAAAAAACCATGTTGGCTACCTCCTCCTACTCCTCTACCACCGCCACTTTCACCTACACTGCCACGGTCACGGCCTAGTCAACCTCTAGGCTCCTACTCCACATCCACCCCCCTTCCCGTTTTTTTACTTGATTTTAATTTATTTTCCCTATCCCCATTTATTTGTAGGGCACTTGCCCTAGTTTGAAGATGATTTTAGAACAGTTATATGGCTTCTACCGTTAATTAATACTTTTCAGACACAGTTTGAAGATGATCCACATTCACCTCCATTTTTGCATTTTTTATGTTTTTATTTTTTAAAAAATATTTAAAGTTATTTCCCTGTCCCCAATTTTTTGTAAGGCACTTGCCCTACCCTTACCCCCATTTTACTTCCTTTTGCAGCCCTCTAGGGCTTTCCAGGACTTTGTTACAGCCATTTTTGTGCCTAAAAGTTCGGGTCCCCATTGATTTCAATGGGGTTCATTGTCCGTGCGATCGTTCGGGTTCCGTCTGGACCCGGACCCGGACTTTGTCCCGAAGTTCGGCCGGACCAGCAGAACCCGAACTTCCAGAGGTTCGCTCAACTCTAATTTTTAAACCTGCATCATGAGTCCAGACTCCCTTGAAAAGTGCCCAAAATTCTAGAACTGTTTCTCCTGTCTTTTGTTTACAGGCGACTGCAGTGGGAAGTGAAGATTTACTCTTGAAGGCTCTAGTCAGCTCTCTCTCTCTATCTCATCCCACATTGTTTTCCTACCGTCCTCTGTGTTAAGGGGGTATAAAGTTGCTGTGGTAGTGAGTGCAACTGGCGTGTTAATAGCTGGAACATTTACCCACTCCCACTGTGAGGTGGTACCGACTATCCCATGAATAATCAGTCTCATGTCTTCTTGTGTAAAATTCCTGCCTCTACATGCCTTTTTCAAATAAGTGAGGGTTCCCCCTGGTGCGGAAGTAGGCTTGGGGCAGTTCCAGACAATGTCATTAATTTCCTGTATGTCTAATACCTTTAGGACTAACACATCTACTGTCAAGAAAGGGTACTGCTGACTTACATCCCCTGCATAGTAATGTGTGCCCTTCTTCTCTATGGGCCTATCCCTGAGCTTGTAAACTTTCCCTGTGTCGCTCTCGGGCACCTCTAACTGGTGTATGCCTGTGGATGTCGGCGCTACCTGTGGGTCTGCACCTCCCCCTGCCCCCCCTAATAATGTTGTGTCCTCTTCAGTGTCAATGTCAGCTTGTTCTGTTTCTTTCTTCTGTCTCTTGCCTACTGCAATGGCCAGGGATGATACACTTCTCCCTGGTGTGCCTTGTATGGGGGCTAGGACCACAGGTCTGAGTGCATCGGGAGGGGCAGGTCTCATTGCTGCTGGCTGGGTCTGATAGACTGCTGCAGCAAGGAAGTCTATATCTTCTTTTGAAAAACCCTTGTGGTGCGAGGGCTGGGATGGTGATATTGTCAGCGTTGGAAAACAGGGCGTCGGTGCAATTGGTGTTAGTACAGGGTACATGTTTGGTATACTTTTCTGAGGGACATATGGAGGTGGTTTCCCTACTGGATGAGGAGCGGTGGGAGGACATGAGAATCTCTGTTTCTCTGCTAAGTGGCGACCTGGGGATTCCCTGTTTCTGGGGTTTGTGCGACCCCACTTTAATTTACTATTTGACCTATCATACCAGTAGGGTGCATAAGTAAGCCAATTCTCCCCTCCTTTCCTCATATACTCCTTATCCCAATCAGCGTCTCCGGAGTAATAAGGGAAAGCTTTTCTGTCCCCTAGACAAAGTCCCTTTACCATGTCCATGTGAAATGTGTCGTTGTCCCCGTCCCGTGGGAATGGGTCGCTACTCCCCATGATTTCTGTCCAACCGGCTAAATTATCCACCCAGGGGTTAATATAAAGGTATCCTCCCGAGACCCATGCTTCATATGTTTTACATGTCTCACCGGATTCGGGGGGAGGCGGTTTCGTTTGTTTGATACCTATTATTTGTAAAGGTCTGAGGGGTCTATTCGTGACAGCGATTTGGGACAGACAAGAAAAATATTTCCTGCCTGCCTCATTTGGCTTCTGAGTCCCTTCACAGTTAATCCTTCCTGGAAGGCTACCTGTGCATGTAAGTTAAACCTCAACACTTGGACCCTCGGTTTATCCTCTCTAAATAAAAGACCCTTCCCAACTCCTTTGTGGTAACCCCCTGGTACAGTTGCTACCCAATATGTTCTATTTCCCTGGTAACAGAATAAAACACCACTTACACATTCATGACACTTACCCAACATTTACAATTCATATTCTTATACTTTAAACATCATTTCTTATACTCTAAGTGATAGAAAGACAAAGAGGTTCTGAGATATCGGACTCAACCCGTCAGTCTATTTCAATATATGTGTACGCATTTCAATTTTTACAGTGTTACCAAAACACCTTTTTCCGTGTTACCAAAACACTTTATTGCGTGTTACCAAAACACTTTATTGGTCTCTCAGGACCCGAACTCACCCAGAGTCTATTTCCGTGTTACCAGAACACCTTAAGTCTATCTCTACCCCACACAGATCTTTTAAACTAAGGATAGTCGTGAACACAGGTCACGGCAAGGCAAAATAACATTTTAACAATTACCGGACAGTTGTCTTGACTATCCTGCCGACTACGCCAGTTTGTTGGGGGTACCCTTGTCTTAGGTCAGATAGACTGATAGCCCTGCCCGGGTTGGTCCTCATCTCAGCGGGCCCGGAGATCAATTTGTTTCAGCAGACACAAGACAGGCAGTGGTGTTGCTCAGAATGATCTGATTAGTGCTTTATTCTCTCAGTTTATATAGTTATTTTCTGCTACTCAGAAATACATAACAAGATGAAACATTTCCCATAACAATGCAATGAAGAACATAACAGAAATAATAGTCAAAATATATGACGAGAATGGAACTTGGCTAGCAGATGCATAAGCGTCATTTCGGGGAAATTACATGTTTTGCTCAAACTTGCTTAGCTGGTGGGAAATGTGTGTGAGAACATCTATACAAACTTTTGACTAGTTTGAAATGGCTGCTGTAAATCAAAATGGAACTGAATAGGTATAGCATATTACTTCATATTACTTCACCAGTGAAGATGTATTGTCCCAGATCCGGCGAGACCTGGCAGGTATCACTAGCCCCAACGACGGCAGACTGACCGTCAAGGACGGCCTGTGGTGGTTTGGCAAAAAGATCTTTGTGCCACAAGGCCTACGCCTCAGGATCTTAGGTCTCTGCCATTACCACAAACTTGCCCGATCTTTCTGGTGGCCGAACGTCACGGAAGACTGCAAGAGGTATGTTGGGGCTTGCCCCATCTGTGCCAGGAATAAAACTGATAGAGCCAAGACCTGGGGCCTCCTAAACCCGCTTCCTGTACCTGAACGCCCATGGTCACAACTGGCCATTCTACAGCATCCTGTGACCTGTGAGCCCCAGCTCTACCTCTGTTTCTTGTATCTGCCTGATTCCTCTTGACCCGGCTAGTCCTGACCTGCTGATTGCTACCTGCACCGACCCCGGTTTCCTACGACCATCTGATTGCCTGATCCTCCTGTACTTCTGCTGCCCACCTGATAACGACCCTGCTTGGACTTGGCGAACCTTCTGCTTAACCCTTTTGTACTGAATAGCCAGCCTGTTGCCGACCCAGCTTGCACGACCATCCCTCCGATCTGCACGACTCTCTGGATCTTCACATCACCATCAGTGACCTTCCAGCCCTCGTGCCATCCCGCACTCTCGGACTTCCTGTCTGCTCTATCAGGGGTCCCAGAATCAGGTGCACAAGAGCGGTTGCTCCCTGCACAAGACAGACTCCATTGCCAGGACCGTGACATGGCAGCACTCATACATCTATTTCCCAAAGACAACCTCTGGATATGACGCTGAGCACAGCACTCAACTTTTTTGGTCGACCACGGCGAGGCCTGTTCTGAGTGGAACCTGTCCTGTTATACCGCTGTATGGTCTTGGCCCCCATGTGCAGCTCAGTTTCAGGGTCTTGACAATCCTCTTATAGCCTAGGCCATCTTTATGTAGAGCAACAATTTTTTTTTCAGATCCTCAGAGAGTTCTTTGCCATGAGGTGCCATGTTGAACTTCCAGTGACCAGTATGCGAGAGTGAGAGTGATAACACCAAATTTAACACACCTGCTCAGCATTCACACCTGAGACCTTGTAACACTAACTAATGACACTGGGGAGGGAAAATGGCTAATTGTGCCCAATTTGAACATTTGCACTTAGAGCTGTACTCACTTTTGTTGCCAGTGGTTTAGACATTAATGGCTGTGTGTTGAGTTATTTTGAGGGGACAGCAAATTTACACTGTTATACAAGCTGTACACTCACTACTTTACATTGTAGCAAAGTGTCATTTCTTCAGTGTCGTCACATAAAAAGATAGAATATAATATTTACAAAAGTGTGAGGGGTGTACTCACTTTTGTGAGATACTGTACATGATTCCATGCAGAAGAGCTCCGCCCCGCAGTATATGTATGTGGGGTGGTTGGCAGCCTGTTAAAAAAAGTCCCCCAAAGTAAATCCATCATCCGTGATGATGAATGCCAGCCAGCAACATGCATGGAAAAAAACAGCCAAATGCCAGTGCCTCTTTCCCCACTGCTAAGTAAACAAAGGGGCAAAGCCACCTGGTGATGTCACCGAGTGACCTCCACCCCCATGACATCATGGGGTGCCCTCCCATATTGAGGGCATGTGGCCTGGTATGATTCAGGAGAGGGTAGATGCTCGCTTGTCCCCCTTTTCTTGGATAAGGGTATGATATGGATTTTAAGGGGGGCCCCACACTATTTTTTTGGCCCTCCGATCCGCTCCAGCAGACTGAATGCTAATACCATTGTTTTACCCTAAGCATCGTACACCGACAAGATGTGAGGTGGAACCCAAGTAATGACTGTTTATTAAACAGAAATACACAATTTTATACACTTGAAAAGGAGGTCAGTCACCAAGTAAGGTTGACACCACGCTAATTCGATCATGTAGAAACCTCTAAAAGTTAGCCAAATTAACCAACAGACAGAAACAATAGGGACTCAATTAGCAATGAGAATGCACACCTAGGAGGCACACAATGGGGGAGACACATAAAACATAAACAGTGATCCCACCCCATCTTAGACTGGACAGCAACAGCCTACAATAGTCTATAATTGGGGTCCCCAACCACCGGCCTCTCTGCAGCCAGGCTGCAAAGACTGGTCTGTCACATGTGCAGCTAGTGAGCGGGCTGGCAGGTGGGCGAGCAGAGAGATGACATCTCTCACCGCCCATCCCACATCACCGCAGTTCCACTCTCAAATCCGAAGGCTGCTCTGTTATGTGCAGCCTCAGGGAGTAGAGCGATTACATCATATCTCACTGCCTGCAATCACTCTCGCTCAGAGGCTTAAAAGCTGGGGAGAGACTGCCAGAAGACTCTTTCTCTGCTGTCACTGTTGCCTGCCACCAAATTGCCTTTACACTTAAAAAGTGACAAGTTGCATCTGGTATTTTTTGGTGGCAGGCAACAGTGGGAAGCTTCAGCTGGTGGCAGAATAGTGACAATCCCCGCCAGGTGGCAGGTGACATGGCAAGTGACAATCTGCATCTGGTGGCAGGCGATGTGGCAAGTGAAAATCTGCATCTGGTTGCAGGCGATGTTGCAAGTGACAATCTGCATCTGGTGGCAGGCGACGTGGCAAGAGACAAGTTGCATCTTGTGGCAGGCGATGTTGCAAGTGACTATCCGCATCTGGTTGCAGGCGACGTTGCAAGTGACAATCTGCATCTGGTGGCAGGTGACGTGGAAAGTGACAAGCTGCATCTGAAGGCAGGTGACATGACAAGTGACAAGCTGCATCAGAAGGAAGGTGACATGGCAAGCGACAACCTGCATCTGGTGGCAGACGACATGGCAAGTGACAAGCTGCATCTGAAGGCAGGTGACATGGGAAGGGACAACCTGCATCTGGTGGCAGACGACATGGCAAGTGACAAGCTGCATCTGAAGGAAGGTGACATGGGAAGGGATAACCTGCATCTGGTGGCAGGTGACGTGGCAAGTGACAAGCTGCATCTGAAGGAAGGTGACATGGGAAGGGATAACCTGCATCTGGTGGCAGGTGACGTGGCAAGTGACAAGCTGCATCTGAAGGCAGGTGACATGGGAAGGGAGAACCTGCATCTGGTGGCAGGTGACATGACAAGTGACAAGCTGCATCTGAAGGCAGGTGACAGGACACGTGACAAGCTGCATCTGAAGGCAGGTGACATGACAAGTGACAAGCTGCATCTGGTGGCAGGTGACATGACAAGTGACAAGCTGCATTTGGTGGCAGGTGACATGACAAGTGACAAGCTGCATCTGAAGGCAGGTGACATGGCAAGCAACAAGCTGCATCTTATGGCAGGCGACATGGCAAATGACAAGCTACATCTGAAGGTAGGTAATGTGACAAGTGACAAGCTGCATCTGGTGGTAGGCATCCTGTCAAGTGACAATACGCATCTGAAAGCAGGGAACATGGCAAGTGACAAGCTGCATCTGGTGGCAGGTGACAAGCTGCATCTCATCTGGTGGCAAGCAACAGTGGCAAGTGTATCTGGTGGCAGGCAATGGGGCAAGTGACAAGCTGCATCTGGTGGCAGGCGACAGTGGCAAGTGACACACTGGGATCCCACTGATTCTGCATTATGGTGAGTTGAACTATTTCATTTTATATTACAATGTATTTACAGAAATAATGTGCTTCAATCATCCTGACACCATATCAACCATGGTGCCGTGATTATTGAAGCGCCAACATCAGCCATTGCCCCGGCAAATTGCCTGCAAAAAAATGCATTTCCAATGGGCCTTGCCATAATTTTCTTCCACACAGGTTGTCCCCGGTGCCAAAAAGGTTGAGGACTGCTGGTTCATGAGACAAACTCATACAATGTTCCAGCAGTCTGAAAAGTTGGAATTAATTTAACTTCATAGATCTCTACACCTTTCCACTCACTTCAGAAAGGAAGCTTTATTGTCTTTATTCAGAGAAGTAATCCAAGCCTCGCTCTCAGAATCCATTAAGTGCTTGTCAATCATTAGAGAATAATCTGCTCTCTCCATGGGCCATAATCAGTGGGTTGGAGGCTTGGCCCTAGTCCTCTCCTAAAGCCCCTCTATTGGTTGGGTCTGTCACAGGGTCCCCTTCAAAGTCCATTTCAGACCAAAGGGTCTGGTATGGAGTGGGGGAAAGCCCACACTGTTTTCTTTAATGTCGTCTCTTTTGTTTACTCACTGCTGTTAGGAAGCTGGCTGGGGCCACCATTACAACCAAAACCCAGGAAACTTTCCAAAAAAAACTAGATGGGAAAAAATGCACCTGAATGCATCAGACCAGTGCCTGCAGAAACGAATATGAATTGCAAAAGTGTGGGGTCAACTGGTTCTCAGTCTGGTATTTCTTATAAATTATAATATTTCCTATGATCATCAGCTTCATCTACTGGTCATAATATGGTATTTTTATGATTCATGTTATTCTTATGAATGAAAAGCATTGGAACTGGAGAGAAAATCCGCTAATAACATTTGTTTCTGCCCCATTCATGTAATGCGGACGTACATGCAGTTTCACAGGATGAATAACTGTGACCTTTTTATAAATACCCCCTTACTATACAGTGCAGAGGTCTCCCCCATATCATTTCCTCTTCTGGTCAGATTTTCTTATCCTATACTGTTAGGATATTTTCTGTATTGGTAGAATGTTCATTAACTTCTGTGGTTGAATGTCCTTAAGGCTCTTTATTCTTAGGATGGAATGTTAGGGATTGTTACATTCACTCTGTTAAAGGAAAGAGATAAAACTAACATTTCACACATATTACACACATTAAAGGGATTATTTGGGGGGCTTTTTCATAAATGCTGAGACATCACACTGCACATTTTATATAAACAGAAACCTAAAATTATTTCTAGTGCACACAAAAACAATCCAATCCTCAAACTCTCCATTACATATAAAAGATGAGACTGTGTGGAGTTATTACATAACAAATCTGTCCAAAGTGTGATCACTTGTGAAATGATGAGAAATGATGAACCCCAAAATCGTAAATTATCAATGTACTAAAAGCCTTTACGGCTCATCAATCCAGAGTTACCCTAAAAGAGGCCAGAAGTGATTCCTCTATCTCTTGGGATTGGGAGACCCAATATGTGTTGTACAATAGGAGTGTACATGACCTATGTGTTTGAGGGGTACATGTTTGTGTCTATTTTTGTCTATTTTTAATTTTTTTTTTATTTATTTATTCCTATGTCAAGGAAGAGGGAGGGGCTCTACAAGGAGTAGAGAGGAGTTCCACAATGAAGAGGGAGGGGTTCTGCCTGCAAGGAAGGTAGGGGGAGGGTTTTACAAGTAAGGAGGGGGTTCTACAAGGAAGGGGAGGGGTTATACAAGGAAAAGGGAGGAGTTCTATAATAAAGGGGGAGGAGTCTTATAGATACATTTCTGGCCTCCATTATTTCCTCATCTAAAACCTCTCACTGCCCCACCATAATAGTTCCAGCCATAGTGGTAATACAAGGACATGTATTCTTCTGGAGAAACCTATAATCCCTAGAGTTTCTCCAATTCCTCTGGTTAGAAAATGGGTGAAATCAGAGATTATAATAGACCTCCACCTTGAAATTCTTTCCTCCACTACAAATCCAATTTTCTTTCCCTGGAAATATGTTCCTTCAATATTGGAGGCAGGATAGACACAAGTCAGAATGTTTCCTCTTCATTTCTCCCTTTTCCTATCTTCCAATATACAGCACAGACCCCCAACGTGAAAGGATTATAGGGTGTCTTGTTATTCTCAGTACACATATAGAGGATTCCCCTAAAATTGTATGGGGATGAGATGACTGGTGAGGTGAAATTATGACTGCAATCCCTCCCATTTCTCTTCATAGGCCTCCAGTATTGTGATATGTCCCATCAATAGATTCTATGACCTTTCCAGCACCTCATAGAGTTTGTCCAGTGTTCAGCAGTGGTGCCATCTGACATATCACCTTCCTGTCATTCATTGGTCATCAGGAATGGGTGTGTCCAGCCAATGGAGGGAAAGCTTAGTGTTCAGAGATCTAGGGGTGGAAATGATGCTAGGGATATGACATCATCATCCCAACATTGGAGCGCCAATTGTCTGCAGAAGTTGGTGGAAATGGGGATGTGTGGACTGCATGTAATATTTGGAACCAATGTGATGTTCCTGGATTTTACACTAACTGTTGATGAATGGAAACCCCTGTGTAGGAAGGCCAAACTTCCTTTAAGTTTTGTCTGGGGTGTGCATCAACGACTGCTCATAGCCACCAATGAAAAGTCCTCATCAGGTCCAGTATGAGACTGTAGAGTCAAAGGGAAGGCAGCCATGTGGGAGGGAAATGTTGGGGGTTACATTTTTATTCTTGTTGTCAGAGGTCATACATTCTTGGTGGTAATTATTATCTCATTATTTGGTTTTAGATTTGAGACATGTATCATTTCCAGTAAAGATTGTCAGGCAGAGAATGAAAAAGAGTCCACTTCAGAAGATAAAATTAAGTCTTCTGATCTTTCCTTTCTGATGAACCCGGAGAGTAAAATTCAGGAATTACAGTAAGTGAAATCTGTGATCCTGCAGTGATCAGGAAATGTGGTGTCTTGTGATTGTTCCCATCTCTGTGTTTCCTTCTATCTCTGGGTGTCCTCCATCCTCACCAATGTAGAATCTTTCATCACCTGTCCTCTTCTCATGTCTTTTCCTCCCTCTGAGGGAATCTTTCTCTTTGTAATCACATTCTTTGGATTTGGGGTTCTCCGTAAAGTCGAACTGTGATCAGGCAATGTGCATATAGAATGAACATCCATATTCCTAACAAAAAAGTCCTTACTGACCTCTGTAGCTGCATATACCATGGATCAAATAATCCTCAAAATCCACATTAATATCTAATGATTCTCTCCCTTCTCCTCTCACTCCTTTGAGTCAATCAGTTGTGAGTGGAAATTACATTGTGTTTCTTTATCACGTCATAATATGTTCCTTGTTCTATCAGAGGAGTTATTCCTCCCCCTGTGTATTGCCCCCCCCTCTTTACTCCTTCCTGTATAGTTACACACTCAGAAGTGGTTTCTAGACCTCTTAAATGAAAAATGAACAAAGTATATCCTTCTATAGTTTGTACTAACCTCATTTCATGGCACCTGGTATGGTTCTTATCTGTTCTCTTAAGCCTGCGGTCACACCGGGGTACGATTTAAAGAAGTGTGATTTAAAGCCCAACTTCAACCACGATTTAGCACTACTGTGAGATTTGTAATGGTTTAATACAACTTCAGTGCTAATTCAGTGAGAGGGGCTGTCCATGTCACAGGGAGGAACAGTGATGTTATAAACAAAATTTTAACTTGCAAAGAGTTAATATTTAACTTATTTAAGGCTCAAGTAGTGCTGATATAGACACAGGTATGATTTGCAGCATGATTTACATCAGGGGTAGGCAACCTGCGGCCCTCCAGCTGTTGCGGAACTACAAGTCCCATCATGCCTCTGGGAGTAATTGCACCCATCAGCCTTGCAATGCCTCATGGGAAATGTAGTTCTACAACAGCTGGAGGGTAGAATTGCCAGAACAGGATCTGCAGTTCTGAGAAATATATCACCCATTACATATCACCCTCTGATGTCACACCCAAAAAACAATCACCTTATCACTCCACTCATATGAAAATTGTACATTTAAGTTATTGGTATTACAATATTTTACACACCTCTAAATATTGGTGATCTCTGTTCTATACCAGTAGTAGATCAATGAGAAAAGAAAAATGAGGAGTTAACAGAAATTCAACAAATGTGAATAATTCCTGTAACTCCCTAGTATACGATCTATATGTAGCACTGCCCTCTTGAGGGTTGCTTAACAACTTGCCGACCGCGACAAGGTGGCTCTCCTGGGCAAACCGCCGTCATATGACGGCGGCTGCCAGATTGCGCACTGTGAGCGCGCGCCGCCGGAGGCGCGCTCGCACGCTCACTGTGTCCGGGGGGGTTTAGGGAGTGGGTGCGGCGGACTCGATCTCTGCCAGCTACCCGCGATGCCCCCCCTCCGGAGTGAAAGAACGGAGGTCCGTGTAAGTAAACACGGATCTCCGTTCTGTGAGAGGGGGAAAGGGAATGATCACAGCCTTCCTCTATATGGAAGTTGTGATCACTCCCCTCCCCCTGCCAGTCAAACACTAGGACAGTTAGAACACGCCCAGGGAACACAGTTAACCCTTAGAGCACCCCCTGCAGGTTAACCCCTTCACTGCCAATGGCATTTACACAGTAATCAATGCATTTTTATAGCACTGATCGCTGTATAAATGCCAATGGACCCAAAAAAGTGTCAAAATGTTCCGACATGTCCGTTGCAATATCGCAGTACCGCTAAAAATCGCAGATCGCCGCCATTACTAGTAAAAAATAAAAAAATAAAAACCCCAGAAATGAATTCTCATCCACCTCTCATCCGGCAACTTTTGCACAAACCAATTAATAAACGGCGATTGCGATTTTTTTTTATCGCAAATATGAGGAAGAATATAAATCGGCCAAAACCGATGAAAAAAAATATTTTTTTATATATTTTTTTTGGATTTGTATTTTAGCAAAAAGTAAGAAATTTGTTTTTTTTTTTTTTGCAAAATTGTCGCTCTTCTTTTGTTTATAGCGGGGATCAGAAATGACGCAGGGGGGGATCAAATACCACCAAAGGAAAGCTCTGTTTGTGGGAAAAAAATTACGGAAATTTTGTTTGGGTACAATGCCGCACGACCGCGCAATTGTCAGTTAAAGCAACGCAGTGCCGAATCACAAAAAGGGCTCTGGTCCTAAAGTGGGAAATCCTTCTGGGGCTGAAGTGGTTAAAGAATCAATTCCCTCTTGGTTCTCCCCAATCTGAGAGTCCTCCACCACCTCTGACACTCTGGGTTCACTCATATTGCAAGGTTCCATTGACAATAACTTTGTTTCAGTAATGAAGACCACACCACAGATAGATTTCGAAACGTTTACTTTAACTCTTATTTCTCCAAGCAATAACAATATTGCGGTATCAAATTATCACATTTGAAGTTCACACTTAGGCTCCGTGCACACTGGACGCTATCTGGGCTTTCTCGGCGTCGGGCAGGAGACGCTGCTTAGAAAACGTTATTTTGCAGCATTTTGTAAGCAGCGTTTACCGGCGTTGGCGTTTTTGGCCGTTTTTTTCTTCACTAGCTTCCATTGACTGCAAAAAACGCCAGACGCCGATAAACAGCCGTTTACCAGCGTTTATGAGCGTTTAGCAGCGTTTATCTGTGTTTAGCATTTTTAGTGGTCAAAAGAACGACTTTTGAAGGCCAATTCAGGGAGTTCAGATAACAGCCCAAAAACACCACTGCTGATAAATGACAATTAACATCCATGTGTGCATGGACACATAGGATAACATAAAGTGGCGTTTTTGGGCTGTTAAAAAAACAACCAAAAACGGTCGTTTATCAGCTACAGTGTGCATGAGCCCTTAAAGCTCTGGTGAACAAAAGGAGTAAGTGACTTATATTTGTATACTTTCGCCACTCCCTGTATTCTCCAACAATAACAACAGTTGACAAGAATACCAATTCCTCCAATTGAGTTTAAACAATATCTAATGGGTCATGTGAAGCAAAGGGTAATTTGGTCATATTAACTGAAACTGAGCAGGGAAATATTACAAATACATTTCTATTCTCAATGGATGACCCAAAGATAAATTGGTACCACTCAATGGATTCTACTGCAAAAGAGTAACAATGTTCCACAATATAATGATAAACGTTTAGCTATATAGCAGTTAAACTATTAAATTAATACACCAGGTAATTATGACTTCTAATTAACTTCTCCTGTTCTAGCTTAGAGAGTTATTAGGAGGTTAGACAATACCAAGCAAATATCCCTGAGTATGTAAGTGGGGAGAAGATGAGTTTATGTGGATACAACATTTCTTATCTTTCAAAGTTCAAGCAGACTTCTGCTGGCAATAAGAATTTAGGTACCTATGAACACTGTGTCCTTTCAATCACTGAGATGAGGCACACAAAGGGTTAAATTCAAATTGCACTAAGGAACTTTGTAATGCACGCTCACTGACACCAAGGGACTGTATGCAGATAAACGATCCGGTACTCAGATGATGATGCTGGTAACACTGGGACCGTTAGTTCACACAGGTCACCTGCTCTTGGGAGTTAGAAGGCATCCACTGTACCCCTTGCAGCTCTGCTGATCAACAGACACGACTGTGCAGCAGCTGCTGTGGCTTCAATGCAAGCAGAGATGAGTTTAGGAAGACTCCGCTGTTCACTCACTGCGATGCTGGAGAGCGATGGCTAGCTGGGTTATCTGCAGATAAATTCAGTCGGCTAGAACGCTGTACATAGGCCACCGGCCTATATCTGGTAGCAGCAGCATACAGGGTTCCTCTCTGATCGATAACGCCATTCCCAAGAGGCCGTTGGTAGCTCCTCTTTCCCCTTAAATAGTCTCCTACAATGCATTGCACCTCCCAGAAGTCTCCAGCGCAGCACAGTCCGATGGGAAATGGAGTCCTTCACAGTAAGAGTCTGCTGACTGTTTTCTCTTTCCACACTACAACTCCCACAAGGCATTATCCTTGCTGAAATTACCATCTTTTCTTTTTATCAGGTATTTTATTGACAAATCAGCATTACAGAGTATATCAATGGAAAAAGTACTTCCAAGCACAATTCAGTAGAACAGCAGATTGGTTATTACATCTTAGGGGTGTCCGTCCAACATCATTTCCCAACATAGCATACATCAGCCCTGATGCTACTTCACAAAATGAAACTTCCTGCCACACGCCACCCAACCGCTGGCTATCAAGTCTAAGTCCACATCCCCCTCCTCCACCATTAGGGAGGGGGAGGGGGGAGGGAGCAGACATGGGCACCTATCCATTTGCCCTACTAGACCAAACCTTGTCAAATTTGGCTGGACATTGTCTGCTCTCATATGTGAGTTTATATAAAGGCAATACTGACTTAATCGCCTTCCTCCAGTCCCCAAAAGTGGGCGGCTCCCCCCCCCGCCACCACAAGAGTATCTCCCATCTGGCATAGTAGAGAGAGAAGGTTATACACAATTTCATGTATCTGTCTCCCTCTATGTCCTCTAAGTGACTGAGCAGGGTTACTAAGGGGTCCATGGGAATCCAGGTATTGCACAAGTCCGTCAATGTGTTAATAACCTCCTCCCAATAGGCCCGTAGTCTAGGACAAGACCATACCGTATGTATAAAAGTTCCGTCCTCTTCCCGACACCAGAGACATTTAGAGTCTCTAAGGGGATATATCCGCGCTAATCAGTGGGGTGTATAGTAGGCTCTGTGAAGAAATTTCAATTGAATGAATCTATCCTTCGCCGCAATCATGGATGGACTATATGTGGAGACACATTCCTCCCACTCCTCCTCCCCCAGGACAGGTATGTCCTCTCACCATCTTTCCAGGGACCTTGTGGATTTCGTGTCATGTGCCACCGTTAAATGAAGATAGAGTGTAGAGAGCGGCTTTCCCATTACACTAGCTATCAATAGATGTTCTATCGAGTCTGATTCAAGGACTATGGGGTTCGGAAATTGAGCCCTAAATGCATGTTGCAACTGATGATATTGAAAGCTAAAGGATCTAGAGAGTAAGTACGTAGACTTAAGCTCCTGGCAGGGCATAAGTTTACCATCCCTGGTCACATGCTTCAAAGTGGTAATCCCGCGCCTAGCCCATGCCGAGGGGTCCGGAACCATCTGTAAATGAGGGAGCGATGGGTTGCCCCAAAGCGGGGTGTATGGGGAAAAAGGATAGGGTTTCCTAAACCGCGCCCTCGCTTCCTGCCAGACTCTAACTGTTGTTCTCATAGGGGTGGTCATGGAGGGGTGGGCTTTCACCCCTCTAAATACCACGTTACTTCCAAGTTATTTGCCGGGTTCTGTCTGGGCTTGGAGAACCACCAACGCACCGTGACCAGCACAGATGCCCAGTAGTATAACTGGAGGTTCGGGAGCGCCAATCCGCCCCCAGATAAGGGTAGATATAGAATCTGTTTTGCGACCCTCGGTGGCCTGCCAGCCCAGACAAAAGAGAGCATCACTCTCTCCAATTTCCTAAAAAAGGACTTGGGAATGGTAACCGGTGTGTTCCGAAAAAAATAAAGACATTTTGGGAGGAATACCATTTTTAACAAATTAATTCTTCCCACCGGCGTCAAGGGGAGAGTCCGCCAGGCCGTGCATTTAGTCAGGAGTTGTGTTGCTAGAGGCTGCAAGTTGTGCTCTGTGTACCCCTTCAGGTCTGTAGTTATCTGTACACCAAAATAGGTAAACTGATCCACCCACCTAAGGGGAGTACCCATGTCCAAGCAGGGGTGCGAGGGGTGCAATGGGAACAGCACCGACTTGTCCCAATTTATACGTATTCCAGAAAATGCGTAAACTGCTCGAATAAATCTAATGCCTTTTGCAAGGAACCTGCAGCATCAGCTAAGTATAGGAGGGTATCCTCCGCATAGAGAGAAATTTTCTCCTCCAGTGGAGGGACCTCTACTCCCCTCACACCCTCATCTGCTCTAATCCACGCAGCAAGCGGCTCCAGGGCCAGAGCAAATAGGCCTGGAGACAAGGGACAGCCCTGGCGCGTGCCTCGGCCGAGGGAGAAGGGCTCCGAAAGAGTGCCATTGGTGCAGACTCCGGTCCTTGGGGCGGCGTATAACATTTCAACCATGCTTGAAAAGTTGGTCCGAACCCGAACTTGGTCAGCACCTCCCAGAGATAGCCCCACTCCACGGAGTCAAAGGCCTTCTCTGCGTCGAGAGAGGCCACCACCCCCTGCGACCCTCGTTGTGCGCCCGCTATATGGGTAAAGAGTCTTCTGATGTTTATATCCGTCCCCTTGCCTGGCATTAAACCCGTCTGGTCGGGATGGACCAGTTCAGTTATAACTGTGTTTATTCTAAGGGCAAGAACCTTGGCCAGGACCTTAGCGTCCGTATTAAGCAGGGAGATAGGACGGTACGAAGAGCACAGGGAAGGGTCCTTTCCCTGGTTTAGGAATTGCCACTATCACAGCATCCCCCATGGACGCTGGTAGGGATCCAGCTCTGCGCGCCTCACAAAACATATTGTGAAGTCTAGGGGCTAATTCATCTGCATATTGCTTATAGAATGCGACCCCGTCTGAGCCAGGTGTCTTTCCTGCCTGAAGTGTTTTCAGTGCCTTAAGGATTTCGTCCACCGTGATGGGTGCGTCTAACCTATTTCTATATGTCGCGGTCAGGACTGGGACATCTATCTCTGCCAAGTAAGAAGTCAGCTCCTCCCGGTCGTACGTTACCCGGGTAGCATAGAGCGTCTCGTAGTACGTGGAAAAACACTGGTTAATATCACTCGGGGCGGTCACTAAGTCTCTCACGGAGTTACGAATGTGTGGAATACTGGTGCCACCCGATTGCTCTCTGGAGAGCCACGCCAGCAGTTTCTCCGATCGCTCCCCCTGCTCGGAAATACGTTGAGACTGCGCTAGTAGTCACTTTTGCGTAAGGGAGGTGCGAATTCGCACAGCTTCGTCAGTCAAGTTTTGAAAGGGTATATAGTGTTGTGGGTCCTTTGATCTGATATAGAGAGCCTCCTGCTCTCTGGCAGCCCTCTCCATCCTACACAAGTCTGCCCCTCACTCTCTACGCACCCTAGCTATAAGAGACTGATATTGCCCTCGTACAAAAGCCTTAAAGGCCTCCCAGACCGTCTACCCCTCGGCAGACCCTGAGTTAACCACCCAGTAAGTCATCAACTCTCCTCTGAAACCAGCATCCACACCCCCATCCGAAATCCAAAACCTCGATAACCTCCATAGGGTATCCGCGGGGGCCACTGAGGTGTCCAGCCGGAGGAGGAGCGGAGCGTGGTCAGAGATACCCCTCGGTAAGGTCCGGATGTCCGTGACTCTGGGCAGGACTGGGCCACCAGCGAAGACCAGGTCTATTCTAGAAAACGTATGGTATGAGGCCGAGTGACATGTGAACTCTCGAGCACGTGGATGTCGCCACCTCCACACGTCAGTTAAACCGTATGTAAGCCCAGATCTCTGCGGCCCAGTGGCCATTAGTCTGTCCATGCCCGAGTCAGGGACCAAATTGAAATCACCCAGTATTACCGTGTTTTCGGCCTGAAATTCCACCATCCGTGCTGTAATCTGATTCAAAAGCGACAGGGATGCTGGAGGGGGTAAATAAATTCCCACCACAGTCCACCGCAGGGAATAAATCAGAGCATGGATGATAATATATCTGCCATCCGGGTCCAGGGCCAAATCCAAGAGTTGAAAGGGGAGAGTTTTGAGCACCAAAATGCTAACTCCCCTAGCAAAATTGGAGTAGGTGGAGTGGTAGTGGTGACCCACCCATGGTTTCTTAAGGGCTAAGGTTTTACTGCCCACCAAGTGTGTCTCCTGTAATACACATATATGAGGATTATAAGTTTTAAGGAACTGAAACACCAGGAAACGCTTAACAGGGGAGTTCAGTCCCCTAGTGTTCCAGGACAAAATATTAAGGGAAGACATGAGGGCCAGCAGAAATAATCTTACCAGGATCCGAATATTCAGCCTCACTCCCGGAGGACCACTGGACCCCGATGGCATAAATCAATGAATAGTGCAATGAGAGTGTAAACCATAGCAGACATATAAAGAATGCATTTGTCAATATACATACTATATAGATAACCCTTCTATTAGCAATAGCCCTTAAGGGGCAACTTCCCCCCCACCCCGCTCCTCCCCCCAAAACTGAAGAGGACTTCCATCCCAAATTCAACAGCACGCTAGGTGCAAAGCGGCGTCCCGTGCAAGATGCAGCCCCAATCCCCCAAGGTATATTCAGGGGAGTTTGGTGGCAGCCGACACGCTCACAATGCTCTCGGTCTCCGCCGGGCGCCAAGTTTGAAGGATGGCAGATACAAAGGTCAGTAGCAAATCTGTATAGTATACTTGAAGAGTCTGCCAGACCAAAAGTTCACTGTAATCCAGCGATAATTAGGATCCTTTTGCTCCCGCCGTACAGTCATGAGAGCGACTTCACCTGAACAAGTCAGGGGCACATGCTTAGGTTACAAACTTAACAGTCACCGCTGGAGCAACCACCTAGATGCAGCATATCCTACAGACATCTCTGAGCCCCAACAGGCCCATCAGGCCTTACTGTGTCCCCTCCCCTGGCTCCAGGGGAAAGGTGCAAATGTCCAAAATGAAAGTGTGCTCGAAGAAACACGATGGTCAGTGCTCATTCAACGGTGGGAAAAAGGAAAAAGGGCAATTAGGTTAACCACCCACAAGTCCCACATCAGCGGGCTCCCGGAAGGGAGTCAAGCCACGCAGAGGCCTCACCCGAGGAATTTAAAAAAATACAGTCTCCCCGTCCTGGACCCGCAGGCGAGCCGGGAACAGGACAGTGTATCAGATGTTACGGGCTCTTAGGGCTGCTTTCACATGATCGAAGGACTTCCTGAGCTTTTGTGTCTCCACCGAGTAATCTGGGAAGATAAGCATCCTGTTGTTTTGGTATTTCAGATCACCCAGGGCCCTAGATGCTCTAAGGATCTCATCTCGGTCCCGAAAGTTCAGGAGGTGAAGGATAAATGTCCGAGGAGGGGTCCCCGGAGGCCCGGGTTTGGGCGGGATCCTATGGGCCCTTTCCACAACAAAGTGAGGGGACAAACGCGCCTCCGGCAGTAGATCCCTCAAGAGGCCTTCCACAAAACCTTCTGCCCCTTCGGTCAGTCCAATAGTACGGAAATTGTTCCTCCTATTCCTATTTTCAGCATCTTCAGCTCTGTATTCTAATGCCCTCACCTTGGTCTGAAGGTTGCGCATGGAAACCGCATGCTCTGAAATGGTGTCCTCAGCCGTCCCCATCCTCTGCTCTTTTTCCAGGACTCTGGAGTGTAGCTTATCCTGGTCTTACTTGATCAGTCCAACCTCCAGCTGAACTGCCTCCAGTTTGGATGTGAGGGCAGTTTGGCAGGCAGCTATAGCCCCCATCACCTCCGCCAACCATGGCGAGTGTGGCTCTTCCTCCGCCATGCTCTTCGTCTGAGAAGCCCTGTTCGTACCACGGCTTGAGAGGCCTCGTTCGTGCTGCGGAACGAACAAGTCTCCACACGTGGGGCAAGGGCCGACGGAGCCTCCCCCGAGATCACAGGGAACCGTAGCCTCTTTCCCCCTGCCTCTTCTCCCGTTCGAAGATCCGCGCCGCAACGGGCAGCGATCGGCAGGAGAGTCCGGGCTCAGCAAGCGCTGGAAGTGGAGAAATGTATAAGCACCCGACGGAGCACCGAGAAGAAGCATCTGTTCATGGCGCCATCTTGGACACGCCCCCGAAATGACCATCTTATTCACAAGAAAACACTAGAGGGAGTTCCCATGTTAAGCAATGAACACAATTGTCTGTATGCCAGAGGAAGATTTCTGAACTCCAGGCTACACTCTCCCCCCCACTTAAACATTTGGTCCCCAAATACTCAGGGCTTGGCAACCTGAAACAAACATATGGTTAGTACATCCTAACCCTCAGCTAAATTCAACAAGTACTGACAAACATCTGGGTTTTTCTGAAACCATTTATATATATTCTCAGTAAGTTTATAATCAGTTTTCTGACAGGCCAAGGCAATAGCCATGTCCCACCCAATAGTGCATGGTTACATGGAGGGCGCACTTGTCTTGATTTGGCAAAGCAAAAGCTTGGGTAGAACCCGCTCTTTGGATGGTAGGAATCAGCCTATCAGAACTTTCTTCCAAGGTGTCATAAGTCAATCTTCGAGGTGGGTGAATATTTCTTCAAAGACGAGGAGGAGAACTAGAGTCCCGAGGAGAGGCAACATCATCTGGAATGTTATCCAAAGGGATGGGAGATCTCTAAACTTCTAGTACAGGGTTAGAAACCATGTCAGCCTCAGAGGTAGGAAGACAGTCTTTCTCTGATCCACACAAGGGGACAAGTGACAAAGTATTTCCTCTCTCCAGTGAAGTCTTCAAAGGTGAACCATCCACAGAAACAGCATTGAAGGGTAGATCCTCCTCAGGATTATTAAAGCGGAGTTCCACCCAAAAGTGGAACTTCCGCTGGTTGGATTCCTCCCCCCCTCAGGTGTCATTTGGCACCTTTCGGGGGGGGGGGGGGGAGGGGGAAGAGGACACCTGTCTTTACATAGGTGTCCTTTTCCACACATCCGTGAGCTCTGGCCGGCGGCTGCTGACCTCAGCAGCCCGGCTCCCTCCTCTCTGCTTGCTCTGCTTCTGGCCGCCTGGCCAGTAGCAGAGTGCAGCAGAGCCTCGCGCATGCGCAGCAAGGTGCCCGGCGTGAAGCTGTACTGCTACACGTCCGGGTTCCCTTACCCACGATGGAGGCGGCTGCATCCGTCCCCGATCCAAAGATCAGCGGCGGGTGCTGACATCGCTGGACTCCAGGACAGGTAAGTGTCCTATTATTAAAAGTCAGCAGCTACTGTATGTGTGGCTGCTGACTTTTAATTTTTTTGTTTTACCTCGGACCTCCGCTTTAAGCACATTAGAAGTTAAAGTCTCACCCGGCTCTTCAGTATCTGCAATTTGAGGAATACATTAATTTTGAAAATTGATGAGATCTCTTTGTTCTGAAACAGAAGAATGTAAGTCTTCTGATGGAAGTTGAACTTTAATTTCTTGACTGGGCAACAGACTCACTGGGATTGTTTGCCTTCTTTCAGGTAATAGAACTTGGGGTTTCGCGACTGAAGGCTGAGCTTTATCCACTGGTTTTACTCGTTAACCCGAAGAAGCTTTTTTTTTCTATTGGCAATAAAGGAGCTTTTTGTTTGGGTTTTGGTTTAAAAGAACAAGTAGGTCTATTAACGTCAACACATGATTTGGATGGAAGCCCTCCTGATTGAACTTCTCTAGCTGGGACTCTAACAGGATCCCACTCCCAAAACGGTATCCAGTCTTCATCCTCACTTTCCTCAGGAACTGGGTTAGTAATCTTTGTAGAAGGTCTTCTCTGAGACCTAGTCTTTGGAGGACTTGGTCTTTCAGAAGGAGCATCTAAGACAAGAGGCACCCTCACAGCATCAGAGAGGGGAAGCAGATGATCTCTATGCCACATTTTCAAAGGACCAGTTTGACCTTCAGGCTTGATCTGATAGACCAGGCAGTCCAGGAAGTTGCCTACAGACAACATATGGATGAGGCCTCCACTGATCAGCTATTTTGTGTTTTCCAATCACTCCCAAATTCTTGAACAACACTCTATCACCTGGCTGAAGCCCCTGAACCCTCACTCTAAGATCAAAGTTCTTATTATTCCAGATTTCTCTGGTAGTGGCGTGTTGTCGGGCACTCTCATAAGCTTGCTTCAGATTCTTGCTAAGGTGATCTACATAGCCTCTATAAGACGTCAGAGAAGTGTCATCAGTGGATGTTCCAAAAACCAAGTCAATTGGTAACCTGGCTTCTCGCCCAAACATGAGATGATAGGGTGAATATCCTGTGACATCACTTACAGTGCTGCTGTATGCGTGCACCAGTGTGGCTATAAGATTTCCTTAATCCGGTTTCTTGTCAGATGGCAGAGTACCTAGCATATTCAATAAAGTTCTATTGAATCATTCAGGCTGATGATCTCCTTGAGGATGATAAGGTGTAGTGTGAGATTTCTTAATGCTCAACAGTTTGCACAATTGATGGATGAGTTTACTTTCAAAGTCTCTTCCTTGATCTGAATGAATTTGGACTGGCAACCCATAATGGACAAAGAATTTCTCCACTAATACTTTGGCTACAGTAGTGGCTTGCTGATCCTTGGTGGGGTAGGCTTGTGCATATCTGGTGAAATGATCAGTCACCACCAAGATGTTACTTCCTCCACCTGTATCTGGTTCCAGGCACAGGAAGTCAATACATACCAGGTGTAATGGGCCCTGACTATGCAAATGCTCCATGGTGGCAGTACGGGTTGGAAGAGTCTCTGTATACAAGACATACAGGATCTGCAGTAATCTTCTACTTCCCTTCTTATATTTGGCCAGTAGAATCTGGTTTTGACTAACTGAAAGGTTCTCTCTATACCTAGGTGTCCATGTTCATCATGCAAGGACAGTAAAACTGAACTACAATGTTTTTTCAGGTAAATACAATTTACAGGTTTCTTCTGTCCCTTTAGTAAGGCCTCGCCTATAAAGTACTCCATCTTTCAGCTGTAATCGGTTCCATTCACGATGTAACTCTGGCTTGACTGAAGGTACTCTTCAAAAGCAATTGGGGATTCTGTTGAGCCATTACCTGCAAGGTCACTCATCCAAGGGGATCCTGTTCCTGATCAGTCTTAATCTCCTCTTTAGTCAGACTGGGAAGCCGTTCACTCCTCACCTGTGTCACTGCACAATAAGACAATGGCACTCCTGCGGGTGATGCTCCTATAGATTCAGCAGCCACCCCTCCTTTCAAGCGATGAACCAACTCTTTGCACAGGGCTTGCACATCATCAGCTGGCCTGGGACGGAGGCCCACTCTCGGGTCTCATAATCTTGACAATAAGGTAGATGGGACAAAGTGTCTGCATCTCTGTTTCCAACACCAGGACGATACTTGAGGTTAAATTGAAATCCAGCTAAGGCAGCCAACCATCTATGCCATCTATGCCCTGTGGAATCTAACTTTGCAGTTGTCAGCAAGTAGGTTAATGGGTTATTGTCAGGTTTGACAACAAATTTAACTCCATACAGATAGTCAGTCTCTTAACTTATCTACAACTGCCCACTTCAAAGCCAGAAACTCCAATTTATGAGCCGGACAACTCTTCTCAGAGGGTATGAGGCTTCGACTCACATAGGCCAAAGGCCGCAGATGACCAACTTGCTCTTGATAGAATATTCCTCCCAATCCATCTCGACTGGCATCCACATAAAGCTCATGGGGTTTGGAAGGGCCAGCATAAGCTAAAACTTCAGCTTCAGTCAAACTGATCTTCAATTACTGAAATGCTTTTTCACACAAGGGAGTCCACTGTTCACATATGGATTCCTTCTTTCCTCTTTGACCCATTTTCTTCTCGTTCAAATTCTTATCATCCTCTCCAGAGGTGACTTGCAACAGTTCACTGAGTGGCTTTGCTATTTTGGCAAAATTTGCCACGAATCTCCGATAGTACGAACAAAACCCTAAAAAGGATCTCAACTCTGTGACAATCTCTGGCTGTGGCCATGTGGTTACTGCTTCCAGTTTCTTCGGATCAGTGGCTACTCCATCAGCTGACACCACATGACCCAAGTAGGTAACCGAAGTTCGGTAGAACTGGCACTTCTCTAAGGACAACTTCAACCCTTCTTATTGGAGCTTCTCTAACACCTTCTCCAACCGTGCTTCATGCTCTTCCATAGTTCTTCCAAACAAAATGATGTCATCCAGGTATACCAGAACTTCCACCAAATTCATGTCTGGATTCCTGAATCACTCCAGACCTTTTCAATTTGGCCAGCTGATCCCTTAAATCTTCCAGATCACTAAGAGGAATCCTCCAAGCCCTCTCTCTGTATGGCTTCTCTTTTTGTAAACGGATCTGATTATGAGCACTCTTAGCACAGCCTACATCGAAGTCATCATTAGCAAAGATTTTCTCCCACTGCCGTAGTTGGGACTTCATTCTTGCTTTCCAGGCAGGAGGTAAACCAGCAGCACACTGTTCTAGTTCCTTCTTTAGACCTTGCAGGCTCTTCCCCTTCAGCTCTTCTGCAGGTGTCACTGGAGTGGCAGCACTCACTTGGCCAACAGATATCCTTGCCCTTAATGTCACAGGGTGATTGGAAACATTTTGCAAGCTAATGGATACTCTTTTCCAATTCCTCAGTAAAGCTTTGGTGGGTACTATCTCAGGAACCATGACTAACCCTTCAGCTTCAGTTTGTGCATCTGTCTCCAACACTACAAAGGGCCCAGGATGATCCCACATGAGCTTCACGGTAGCCTTCATACAGGTAACTTCCCCAGGCTGGAGTACCTTCTCTCTTGTATTTAATTTCCACAGACGACCCACTCCCTGGGCCGTTGTCCTCTTTTTCTGGATCACTTGTTGACAGGCTTGATGCAAAGTGTGATGGATCTTCTCCGGTATGGTCCCACCCTCTCCTTTCACTTTCTCCAGCAATCTTAGTACCAAGTCAGTATTGGTTCCAATTATCATAGAGTTGCGGTCTGCTCTCGCTGGCCTTGGACATACTACAGCCAGGGTATCAAAGATCTCAACTCTTCCACTAGAAGCGGGCCCAAAAGAGATTCTGATCAGAATGTAGCCATCATAAGGGAAACAGTTAGTTCCAAGGCCCCAAATCTCCAGTTCTTCCAGTTTCTTCAAGGGGATATGCTCCAAATACTGATCATAGAAGTCTCTATAAAGAAGAGTGACTTGAGCCCCAGTATCTAGCAGAGCTCGAGTATAGATGCCTTCCACCTGCACTGATACAATAGGGGATGGCCTAGCTTCTTTGGTAGAGTAACTTTCTTGGCCTTAGTAGGATTCCTCACCTGTTCACTCTGAGAGGATCTGACGCCAGCCCTAGTGACTGATCCAGTATTGACTCCCTGTGCCTGACCCTCAAACCCCGGGGACAGGTTAAAGGTCTTCTCCTTCCTGGGACTTCTCTTCTTTGGACTTCTCTTCCTTGGGTTTCTCTTTGGACTGTTCAGCTTCCTGGAGCTCAGATTCGTCGGGTTCCCAGTTGGCTCCTTCACTGGGACCCTCTGAAGTTTCCCGCCTGCTGATTAGCCAAAATCTGTTGTAATGCTTTTAATAATTCAGCCATAAAATTAAATCCTTCTTTCTTTGGACACTGTCGCTTGAAATGACCCAACCCCCCACACTTGAAACACCTCCTGGATCACCCCCATCTGTCTGAACAGATCCATTGACTTCCATAACTCTCATCAGGGTTTATTGTAATTGACCCTTTGCTTGTGGCACCTGATAGGTGTATCTCACCGCTCCAGGCTGCTCTCTGGATATCCAAATTCTTGTGGATGCCCGCCCCGGCTCGCTACCGCAGCATATAGAAATAGAAACAAATGGTGGCACTCCATGGGCAATGCTGGTTACTGTATTTATTTGCAAGAATTAGCCATACAGGGTACAAGACAAGTAAGTAGACGCATTTCACTCAAATATGAGCTTATTCATTACTATGAATAGTAATGTATGAAGTGTGAAATGGCCAGTAAGCTTCCAATCCATCTGTCAGAGTCACAATCCCCCCCCAAAGACTTACAGGGACGCTTTCTCTCCATTCCACTTGAGCATAAGTGTCATCCTCCACAATAATCTGTCCTCAGGTCCACGACACAGGACCCCTGGTTTGGAAAGGCTCCTTTCAACATCAGTCTCACATCTTTTTCCGACCATACCACTCCAGGCAATTTTGGTACTTTGGCCAACTCTAATCGGCTACCTTCCTCTTGAACCCACTTAGTAGCGGTAACTGAATCCATCTGGCTCCTGGGAGGTTCTTCAGGCCTTTCGAGGGTCACCATAGGGGGAATCCCGGATGAGCCCCCAAATGTAGCACTGCCCTCTTGAGGGTTGCTTAAAGAATCAATTCCCCCTTGGGTCTCCCTAATCTGAGAGTCCTCCACGACCCCTGACACTCTGGGTTCACTCATATTGCAAGGTTCCATTGACAATAACTGTTCCAGTAATGGAGACCACACCATAGATAGAGTTAGAAACGTTTACTTTAACTCTTATTTCTGTAAGCAATAACAATATTGCGGTAACAAATTATCACATTTGAAATTCACACTTAAAGCTCTGGTGAACAAAAGGAGTAAGTGACTTATATTTGTATACTTTCGCCACTCCCTGTATTCTCCAACAATAACAACAGTTGACAAGAATACCAATTCCTCCAATTGAGTTTAAACAATATCTAATGGGTCATGTGAAGCAAAGGGTAATTTGGTCATATTAACTGAAACTGAGCAGGGAAATATTACAAATACATTTATATTCTGAATGGATGACCCAAAGATAAATTGGTACAACTCAATTGGTTCTACTTCAAAAGAGTAAGAATGTTCCACAATATAATGATAAACGTTTAGCTATATAGCAGTTAAACTATTAAATTAATACACCAGGTAATTATGACTTCTAATTAACTTCTCCTGTTCTAGCTTAGAGAGTTATTAGGAGGTTAGACAATACCAAGCAAATATCCCTGAGTATGTAAGTGGGGAGAAGATGAGTTTATGTGGATACAGCATTTCTTATCTTTCAAAGTTCAAGCAGACTTCTGCTGGCAATAAGAATTTAGGTACCTATGAACACTGTGTCCTTTCAATCACCGAGATGAGGTACAAAAAGGGTTAAATTCAAATTGCATTAAGGAACTTTGTAATGCACGCTGACTTCTTTGAATAAACTGGCAACAACGGTAATCCAAAAAGCAATAAAGAGATGTTGCAAAGACAGTATCAGTACTCTTATATGTGGGCCTAAGCCCGCTCACTGACACCAAGGGACTGTATGCAGATAAATGATCCGGTACTCAGATGATGATGCTGGTAACACTGGGACCGTTAGTTCACACAGGTCACCTGCTCTTGGGAGTTAGAAGGCATCCACTGCACCCCTTGCAGCTCTCCTGATCAACAGACACGACTGTGCAGCATAAGAAAAAAAAGTATTGCACTTAGGATTTAAATGGAAACTCAGCGGCTGCCCTCCAGTAACTCCCTCCCGGGGGGGGGGGGGGGGAGGGATTTCAGAGGTGAACTAATAAAATTGGATGTGGCGCTGTCTGAGTATGAAAATTTAAACACATAAGTGAACGATGTGCTAGTATGATGTGCTAGTATGTACTAGTAATATATAAACAAGTGGTAAATTGTAGTGTGTTATTATAAACAGTATATGGTAAAGTGCAAATGTGCTAAATTAACTTCCTGTGGTATTCAGTACTTCAACATATCATAATAGAAGCAATGGGTGGAAGTGTATACTGTCCTAAATAATCATAAAAAATATAATTTGTGCAAATGTGTACACCATTAAAACTTCAATTTGAACACACCATTAAAACAAATAAAAATCATAAGTGGTTCAGCAGTGTGCTGTAAACCTATAAAATTCATATCAGTCCATATATATCACTCATAAGCCAAGATTCACAGTTCATGTATATCAACTCCAAAGTGTCCTTTCTTCTTCACATAAATAGCATATCGTATTCTTCATACAATTTAAGGTGTTCAGTGCTCATACGTGCTTTTCTTATATACTCCTATTCCTTATAAGCAAATACTGTGAGGTAGAAGTGTTGTTCACACGCGCACCCCTATGGACCCCTCCTTACCAGAGGGCATTACCCCTGCAGACTTTAATCATAGTTTAACCCTAAGGTTAATAGTGGGTTGAACATCCCCAATGTATATTTAACCACTTAAGGACCGGAAGGATTTCCAGCTTTAGGACCGGAGCCCTTTTTGCGATTCGGCGCTGCGTCGCTTTAACTGACAATTGCGCGGTCGTGCGACGTTGTACCCAAACGAAATTTGCGTCCTTTTTTTCCCACAAACAGAGCTTTCTTTTGGTGGTATTTGATCCCCTCTGCGTCATTTCTGATCGCCGCTATAAACAAAAGAAGAGCGACAATTTTGCAAAAAAAAACAAATTTCTTACTTTTTGCTAAAATCCAAATCCAAAAAAAAAATATAAAAAAACATTTTTTTTCACCGTTTTTGGCCGATTTATATTCTTCATCATATCTGCGATAAAAAGAATCGCAATCGGCGTTTATTGATTGGTTTGCGCAAAAGTGGCCGCGTTTACGGATGATGAGAATTCATTTTTGGGGTTTTTATTTTTTTTTTACTAATAATGGCGGCGATCTGCGATTTTTTTGCGGTACTGCGATATTGGGGCGGACATGTCGGACCATTTTGACACTTTTTTGGGACCATTGGCATTTATACAGCGATCAGTGCTATAAAAATGCACTGATTACTGTGTAAATGCCATTGGCAGTGAAGGGGTTAACCTGCAGGGGGCGCGCTAAGGGTTAACTATGTTCCCTGGGCGTTCTAACTGTGGGGAGACTGCCCTAACAGGGGAAGGGAAGTGGTCACAGCCTTCATGTACAGGAAGGCTGTGATCACAGCCCTTCCCCCTCACACAGAGCGGAGGTCCGTGTTTACTTACACGGACCTCCGCTCCTTCACTCCGGGGGGGGCATCGCGGGTGGCCGGCGGCAATCGAAGCCGCCGCACCCGCTCCCTGGCCCCCCCCCGGACACAGTGAGTGCGCGGGCGTGCCTCCGGCGGTGCGCGCGCGCTCACTGTGCGCGATCTGGCGGCCGCCGTCGTATGACGGCGGTTTGCCTTACAGAGCCACTTTGCCGCCGTCAGATGCCGATCGGCGGTCGGCAAGTGGTTAAAGAACATGTGTCTTTAGAGGAATATGTTAGGGCTAGTTTGTTATGCCTTACATTCTCTTCACCTTAATATGTCGATATTGGGAGGGATGATATTTTGATAATGATAATGGGATGATTCCCTCCCAATATCGACATATTAAGGTGAAGAGAATGTAAGGCATAACAAACTAGCCCTAACATATTCCTCTAAAGACACATGTTCTTTAAATATACATTGGGGATGTTCAACCCACTATTAACCTTAGGGTTAAACTATGATTAAAGTCTGCAGGGGTAATGCCCTCTGGTAAGGAGGGGTCCATAGGGGTGCACGTGTGAACAACACTTCTACCTCACAGTATTTGCTTATAAGGAATAGGAGTATATA
Organism: Glandirana rugosa; assembly: GCA_018402905.1. Taxonomy (NCBI): domain Eukaryota; kingdom Metazoa; phylum Chordata; class Amphibia; order Anura; family Ranidae; genus Glandirana; species Glandirana rugosa. The sequence goes on along the minus strand of BLSH010384174.1, from coordinate 27,446 downwards.
AGAAAAGCACGTATGAGCACTGAACACCTTAAATTGTATGAAGAATACGATATGCTATTTATGTGAAGAAGAAAGGACACTTTGGAGTTGATATACATGAACTGTGAATCTTGGCTTATGAGTGATATATATGGACTGATATGAATTTTATAGGTTTACAGCACACTGCTGAACCACTTATGATTTTTATTTGTTTTAATGGTGTGTTCAAATTGAAGTTTTAATGGTGTACACATTTGCACAAATTATATTTTTTTTATGATTATTTAGGACAGTATACACTTCCACCCATTGCTTCTATTATGATATGTTGAAGTACTGAATACCACAGGAAGTTAATTTAGCACATTTGCACTTTACCATATACTGTTTATAATAACACACTACAATTTACCACTTGTTTATATATTACTAGTACATACTAGCACATCATACTAGCACATCGTTCACTTATGTGTTTAAATTTTCATACTCAGACAGCGCCACATCCAATTTTATTAGTTCACGACTGTGCAGCAACTGCTGTGGCTTCAATGCAAGCAGAGATGAGTTTCAGAAGGCTCCGCTGTTCACTCACTGTGATGCTGGAGAGCGATGGCTAGCTGGGTCATCTGAAGATAAATTCAGTCGGCTGGCTGCAGGCCTATATCTAGTAGCAGAAGCATACAGGGTTCCTCTCTGATCGATCATGTCATTCCCAAGAGGCCATTGGTAGCTCCTCCTTCCCCTTAAATAGTCTCCCACAATGCATTGCACCTCCCAGAAGTCTCCAGTGCAGCACAGCCCAATGGGAAATGGAGTCCTTCACATTAAGAGTCTGCTGACCGTTTCCTCTTTTCACACTACAACTCCCACAAGGCATTATCCTTGCTGCAATTACTTATTCACAAGTAAACACTACAGGGAGTTCCTATGTTAAACAATGAACACAATTGTCTGTATGCCAGAGGAAGATTTCTGAACTCCTGGCTACATATACCTATGGAGATGGTTTTGAGTGATGTCACTGATAAAGAATGTGGAATGGAAGTGTAGCACACCCCATGTAGGAGATGCAGGTGAAAGGTATCCCCTCATTTATGCACAGCCTGACACACCAAATCTTCACAGGCACACAGAGTCAGGGAACAGTCCTTAGCTTTATTTTTGTTGTTTATTAGATTAAGAACTTGGATAGGGATGGGAAGTTATGGGATGCCCACTTGACTTCAGCAACTTCAGGGACAACTTCCTATATACAGCTATATACAGTCTCCTCCTTACTTTCCTCCTGCACACTGTTGCTCAGCCTATATTGGTACACTCCTGGGGGAAATTGACAGTCTCCTTGTCAGTTCAGCAACAACCCATTATAGGCAAGAACTCACTGTCCCTTGACAGTAGCACACATGGAGTGACACAGCATGTAACTTCCTCTCCTGCTTCCTTTGTGGTCACTGATCCCAGTGCCACCTCTCCAGGCCCTGCCAGTCCTCCTGGCTGCAGTTCCCTCTCTACACCAGTCCACCCAACTGACTCTTCACCAGACCACCAGGCTGACTCTTCACCAGCCCACGCGACTGACTCTTCACCAGCTCCCCGACTGACTCTTCACCAGCCCACCCGACTGACTCTTCATCAGCGCCCCGACTGACTCTTCACCTGCCCACCCGACTGACTCTTCACCAGCCCACCAGGCTGACTCTTCACCAGGCCACCCGACTGACTCTTCACCAGGCCACCCGACTGACTCTTCACCAGCCCACCAGGCTGACTCTTCACCAGCGCCCCGACTGACTCTTCACCAGGCCACCCGACTGACTCTTCACCAGCGCCCGACTGACTCTTCACCAGCCCACCCGACTGACTCTTCACCAGCCCACCAGGCTGACTCTTCACCAGCGCCCCGACTGACTCTTCACCAGCCCACCCGACTGACTCTTCACCAGCGCCCGATTGACTCTTCACCAGCGCCCCGACTGACTCTTCACCAGCCCACCCAACTGACTCTTCACCAGTGCCCCAACTGACTCTTCACCAGCCCACCAGGCTGTCTCTTCACCAGTCCACCCCACTGCCTCTAAGGAGACCTGTTAGGAAAGGATAGAAGAATTAAGCACACAGCTGTCTTCAACTGAGACTGGCTACATGTGGCAACCTCCCTCCATTGTTAGTCCCCCTCAGTGTTGAGTAGAGATGGGCCAAGCGACCCCCTGTTCGGTTCGCACCAGACCTCTCTAACATTGCAAAAATTCAGACATGAACGACAAACCCGATTGAAGTCTATGAGGCCAGAACAGGAAAAATAAAAAGTCCCTATTTTGAAGGCTTATGTGCAAGTTATTGGCCATAAAAAGGGTATGGGGACCCGGGTACTGCCTTTGGGGGACATCTATCCATGCAAAAAAAGTTTTAAAAAATATTATTTTAACCACTTCAATACCCCCATTCTGCCCAGTCCAATTTTCAGCTTTCAGTGCTGTCACATTTTGAATGATAATTGCGCAGTCATATAACACTGTACCCAAACAAATTGTTTTAATTTTTTTCCCCACAAATAGATCTTTCTTTGGTGGTATGTGATCACTACTGGGATTTTTATTTTATGAGCTCCAAATAAAAAAAGACAGAAAATTTAAAAATTAAAAAAAAAAATTCTTTGTTTCTGCCGCAAAACATTGTAACTAAGTAAGTTTTCTCCTTCACTGATGAGTCTGCACTGATGGACACTGATTAGTGGCACTGATGGGCACTCATAGGTGGCACTAGTGGTCACTTATAGATGGCACTGATGGACGGCACTGATAGATGGTCCTTATAGGCAGCACCTATTAGGAGACACTTACAGGCATCACTGGTGGTCTCCAGTGGGCATCCTCGATGGGTCTGCACTGATAATAAATGCGCTGATTATCAGCACAGACCCCCTCCCCTTGTCATGAGAGTAGCCGATCGGCTCTCCTCTACTCGCACCTGTCAATGCAAATAGTAAAAAAGCCGATGAACGACACTTCCTGGTTACAATGTAATGAGCTGTAATTGGATACAGCTGATCACATGGTAAAGAGCCTACATCATAGGCTCTTTGCCAGGATCGGAGATGCGGTGTGTCAGACTGACACACCACACCACTGATAGGCACGCGCTAGCAGCTTATCCTGCTGGCTGTCATATGATGTCCATTCAGGATAATGAATCCATTTTCTGTCCGTCATTCTGCTATATTTTGTCGGCCAGAAGTGGTTAAAGGAGTTGTGATTTTAAAAAGTGCTTAAAGTGAAACCATCAAAATAATTTTTTTTTTTAAATATAGTCCTTGGGGGGACATCCCTTAGTCTGCCTAAGTGGTGCATCTGTAAGATGTATAGAACCTGCTGCAGCAAAACTGATATTTCTAAAGAAAAAAATATTAAATTGATTTTCCCTGCAACTTTTTTTTTATATTTATAAACAACGGCTTGTGGAGCCAGTCTGTATGATGAGGCCACATTTAGTGCATAAAATTAGAGATTTTATGGATAAATTCTGGTGCCTCTTTGGCAGGCTTTGTATGGAAATAATAACGTTTTGCACCGCAGTGAGCAAGCCTTATGTGAATAAGAAAAATTATAGTACACTCAGGCCAAGATTAACAATTTTTTTAAATAAAGTCTGGTGTCTCTTTTGAACACTTTGGATAGAAGTAACGGGTGTGGAAATATTGGTCTTTAGGTGTTGGTGCCTTCACCCCGTAACCCTATAGAGGTACTCTTGATGAAAGCAAAAATTGGCCTTGCTGTAAAAAATTTAAATTTGACACCTCTGTCAAACAATTGCGGAAAAATTGGTCTTTGGGTTTTGTTGGTGCCTTCACCATGTAACCTTCTAGAGGTAGACTTGATGAAAGCAAAAATTGGTCCTTCGGCGTTAATTGTGCTCATGAAACCAATACCAAAAAATGATTTCAAGATAAAATCAACACCCATAAAGCTAGGCAGCCTAGACAGTCTTGCAGAGATTTGCAATCCCAATAACACTTAATCAGTGGCATTGGCATCAGGGGCTTGATAGTAGCTGCTAATCCAGGACTGATTCATTTTGACAAATGTCAGCTGGTCAACGGAGTCTGTGGACAGATGCACACTTTAATATGTCACAAAACCTCCAGCAGCACTGATTGCCCATTTAGAAATCATGCTGAATGCAGGGAAGCCCAGCAACTCAATTGCATACTGGGCAAGTTCTAGCCAGTGGTTTATTTTCATGACCCAGTAACCCAGTGGATTGTCTACTGCAGTGATTCTCAACCCTATCCTCAAGTACCCCCAACAGGCCATGTGTGCAGGTTTTCCTTTATCTTGCACAGGTGCTTTAAATCAGAGACAATAGCTTGGTATTTTGGACAGCTATTTTATCTTAGGGTCCTTTCACACACACGGACCGTTCATCAGTTCATCAGTTTATCAGTTCATCAGTTCATCCGTTTTTCATCAGTTTTTTCATCAGTTTACATCAGTTTTTCATCAGTTTTTTCATCCGTTTTTCATCAGTGGTCATCAGTTTTTCATCAGTTTTTTTTTACATTCACTACCAATGCAAAAACGGATGAAAAACTGACCGTTCGTCAGTTTACATCCGTTTTTCATCCGATCTGTTTTTTTGACGGATGAAAAATAGGACTTTCATCCGTTCAAAAAAACGGATGCTGACGGAAACTGATGAAAACTGATGAAAATAGCTGATCATCAGTTGTCATCAGTTTTTCCATAGAGTTGCAATAATGTCCGTTTTTCATCCATCAACGGATGGATGAAAAACGGACAAACGGTCCGTATGTGTGAAAGGAGCCTAAGGGTCCTTTCACACATACGGACCGTTCATTTCAGCCGTTCAGTCACGTCAAAACGGATGAAGTATCCATCAGTTTTTCATCCGTTTTTCATCAGTGCTCATCAGTTTTTCATCAGTTTTTTCATCCGTGGTCATCAGTTTTTCATCAGTTTTTTTTTGCATCCACTACCAATGCAAAAACTGATGAAAAACTGACCGTTCGTCAGTTTACATCCGTTTTTCGTCCGATCCGTTTTTTTGACGGATGAAAAATAGGACTTTCATCCGTTCAAAAAAACGGATGCTGACTGAAGCGGATGAAAACTGATGAAAATAGCTGATCATCAGTTGTCATCAGTTTTTCCATAGAGTTGCATTAATGTCCGTTTTTCATCCGTCAACGGATGGATGAAAAACGGACAAACGGTCCGTATGTGTGAAAGGGGCCTAAGAGAAATCCAGAAAACTGGCCTGTTGGGGGTACTTGAGGACAGGGTTGAGAACCACTGGTTTACTGGAAAGCTCTCCATTTCTGTTTTGCCCCTAGATAATCTTCCACCATTTCATGCAGACACTGCCAATGGGAAGTTGAATCTGACAACCGTGTGCGCCATGGGCTAAAATCTTTTTTTTAAATGCATCACTGAGGTGCCCCCCATCTCCACTGCTCCTCCTTTGACCAACAGAAGCCTCAAAACTAGATTTCTCATGAGACTGTAACCTACCAGAGCCTGAAGAGACATTAAATAAACTCCTGCTTAACCAGTTAACAACCACTAGTGTTGAGCGAACCCGGACTGTAACGTTCGGGTCCGTACCGAACTTTAGGGTGTCCGTGGCACGGACCCGGACCCGGACATTTCAAAAATCGTTCGGGTTCGGGCGAACAACTAACCGACGGGACGTCGAAGAGTTGTGCACCTCATTTTATCGTCTTGGGGCCTGGCTTGGGCTTGCTAAAAACTTTACAGGCCCAGGCCCAGGCACGGTGCCTGTGGGATTTCAAGCCATGCCTGGGCTTGCAATGTCAGGCCCAAGCGAGTTGTGATCACCAACAATTGACCAATTCGTCCTCAAATAAATTACAGAGAAGTCCGAGACCATCCAATGTCAGAGTACTCTTTAGATCAAAACTCCGAAGACAACCAGTTTCCTCCTCGTCACCTCTACCCCCCGTGGAGTCACTACGTAAATTTTTTTTCTAAAATCGGGTACCGCGTGTGCCAACAGTCT
>BLSH010384174.1:3130-13866 GCA_018402905.1 Glandirana rugosa | reverse complement strand
TATAAGAGACATGTATGTCTCTTTGCTGATGATACAAAGGTGTGTAATAGGGTTGATATCCCTGGAGGTGTCTGTAACATGGAACATGATTTGGCATTGCTGGAAGATTGGTCAAAGCAGTGGAGACTGCAGTTCAATATTTCTAAATGTAAAATAATGCATCTAGGGAAAAAGAATCCGCTTAGAGAGTACAGCATTGGGGGCACAGTGTTAGCCAGCACTACAGAAGAAAAAGATTTGGGGGTGCTTATTTCAGATGATTGCAAAATGAGCAAACAGTGTAACCAGGCAGTGGGAAAAGCAAATAGAATTCTGGGATGTATCAGTAGAGGGATCACCAGCAGGAGGAAGGAGGTTCTGATTCCTCTATATAGATCTTTAGTGAGACCTCACTTAGAATACTGTGTCCAGTGCTGGAGACCACACTTACACAAAGATATTGATAAAATAGAACGAGTTCAGAGACGGGTAACAAAAATGGTGAAAGGTCTGGGGGATAAAACATATCAAGAGCGACTTCAGGAACTTAATATGTACAGTCTGGAGGAAAGAAGGGAGAGGGGAGACATGATCAAAACCTTTAAATACATCAAGGGGGTGAATGAGGTTCAGGAGGGCGGTCTTTTCAATATGAAACCAAAATCAAGAACACGAGGACCTCAAACTAACTGGGGGGAAGTTCAAAACGAATCTTAGAAAGTATTATTTCACTGAAAGGGTGGTTGATGATTGGAATAAACTACCAACAGAGGTTGTGAGAGAGTCAACTGTAAATGGCTTTAAACATGCTTGGGATAAACATAAATCCATAGTCAAACAACAAGGTTAATGTAAAAAAAATATTAATAAAAAAATAAAAAGGGGCAGACTCGATGGACTACTCAGTCTTTTTCTGCCGTCACTTTTCTATGTTTCTATGCTCAGTCATCCCCATCTGTGCTCAGTCATCCCCATCCGTGCTCAGTCATCCCCATCCATGCTCAACCATCCCATCCGTGCTCATCCATCCCCATCCATCCTTATCCATGCTCAGTCATCCCCATCTGTGCTCAGTCATCCCCATCCATCCCCATTTGTGCTCAGTCACCCCCATCCATGCTCATCCATCCCCATCCACGGCTCAGCCATCCTCATTCATTCTCAGTTATCCCCATCCATGCTCAGTCATCCCATCCATGCTCAGTCATCCCCATCCGTGCTCATCCATCCCCATTTGTGCTCAGTCATCCCCATCCATGCTCATCCATCCCCGTCCGTGCTCATCCATCCCCATCCACAGCTCATCCATCCCCATCCATGGCTCATTTGTGCCTCATCCATACAACATCAGTTCACATCCGTGACACATCTATGCCACTACAGTGCCCATCTGTGCAACTACAGTGCCCATCCATGCCACTACACTGCCCATCCATGCCACTACACTGCCCATCCGTGCCACTACAGTTCCCATCTATACCACTACAGTGCCCATCCATGGCACTACACTGCCCATCCATGCCACTAAACTGCCCATCCGTGCCACTACAGTGCCTATCCATGCCACCACAGTGCCTCACAATAGTGTAAAAGGTAGTGAAATTAGAATTGAAATATATGCCCCTAGAACACCTGAAGGTGCTCCCTGCATTTTGAGTCTCTGTATGTGGCCAGGCTGTGTAAAAGTGTCACACATGTGGTATTGTTATACTCTGCAGCAGAATATTTTTTGGGGATGTAATTTTTGCTAGGTACATGCTGTGTGTTAGAAATATTGTATAAATGGACAACTTTGTGTAAAAAAAATGTGTTTTCATTTTCTTTCCACATTTTCCAAAAACTTGTGGGAAAAATGACATGTTCAAAAGACTCATTATGCATTCTAGAATATACATTGGGGTGTTTGCTTTCCAAAATGGGGTCATTTTTTGGGCGTTTCAATTGTCCTGGTGCTCCAGGACATTCAAAAGTGCAAGAGGTATTTAAGAAATTATGTGTGTAATTTATGCTCCTAGAATGCCTGGTGGTTCTCCCTGCATGTTGGGCCTCTGTATGTGGCCAGGCTGTGTAAAAGTCTCACACATGTGGTATCGCCATACTCAGAAGGAGTAGCAGAATGTATTTTAGGGAGTATATGTGTGGTATGCATATGCTGGTTGTGAGAAACAACCTGTTAATATGACAATTTTGTGGAAAAAAAAGAAAAAACATTTCATTTTGCAAAGAATTGTGGGAAAAAATTACAACTTCAAAAAAATCACCTTGCTACTTACTGAATACCTTGGAATGTCTACTTTCAAAAAAGGGGTTTGTACTTTCCTGGCTTGTTAGGGTCTCAAGAAATGAGATAGGCCTTCAGTACATCAGGTGTGATCAATATTCAGTGATTGGCACCATAGCTTGTAGACTCTATAACTTTCACAAAGACCAAATAATATACACTAATTTGTTGTTTATTTTACCAAAGATATGTAGCAATATAAATTTTGGCCAAAATTTATGAAGAAAAAATACTAATTTGCAAAATGTTATAACAGAAAGAAAGAAAAATGCATTTCTTTTACAAATTTTTCTGTATTTTTTAATTATAGCGTAAAAAATAAAAAACCCATTGGTTATTAAATACCACCAAAAGAGAGCTCTGTTTGTGTGAAAAAAGGACAAGAATTTCATATGGGTACCGTGTTGCATGAATGAGTAATTGTCATTCAAAATGTGAGAGCGCTGAAAATTGGTCTGGTTAAGGGGGTTTAAGTGCCCAGTGGTGAAGTGGTTAAGGTATCCTCAAGATATTTCATCATCTGCTCCACCTGTGTGGATGGCTAACCAATAATTATCTTTATACTTGATGCCACAAATTCTTGGGTCCTTTCGTAGGCTTTGAAAAATAAAGAGAGCCTATGCAACACAAGTTTGTAGAGACATGAGAGGCAGAGTCCTCGGGGTCGCTGAGGATTACAATATCTGGAACTGCCTCATCGCAGCCACGTACTACTCCCAAGGTTTCTGGGGACTGAAAACCATCTTTTAAGGTTTGACATATTTCTTCCTCTGCTTCAATGCCTTTAAAACTGCCAGAATCCTCATCCTCCCACTCCTCTTGTGTGTTCTGTGGCGTCACAAAAATGGTATCTGCATAAAGTGGGCCTTGAGAAGAAAGGAAGTCCTCCTCTTCCTCCGGCTGTTATGCCTCCAGTGCCATGTCTATAACACCATGCAGAGTCTGCTCCAGCAGGAGCACAACAGGCATTGTGTCACTGATGCCTGCATTGTCATGGCTCACCATCCTTGTCACCTCCTCAAATGGTGACAGTATAGGACGAAGAGGAAACAGAAGTTAGTGCCATTATCCCACACCACCATTGCTGGATCAAGCTTCTATGGTGTCAACCACCTCTGGGCCTGCCCCTGCAGAGCTAAAAGAATCTCTGCTCTGGTGTTGCTCCTGTCCTCTAGACAAACCAGCTGAAGCACTGCATGGCATATTTTAGCATGACTCATTGAATAGCCCCTTGAACGCTTAGGGAGTATTGGTGGTTCATAGGACAATTCAGCAGAGGAGGGCATGGTGGAGGAGCTGACAGATCTTGCATCATCACCACCAGCTTTATGGAGACATGGTGGCAAAACAAGCTCCAGCACTGAGCCCTGTTCTGCATCCATCCTAGTCGTGAGCAGAGTTACCCAGTGGGCTGTGAACTAAATATATCATCCCTGACCATGCTTGCTGGACCACGAGTAAGGTGGCCAGTGATGCCGAAACCTTGCATTCCGCATGATGGTACAGAGTTGGAATGGCATTACAGAAATCATGACTGTGAACCTGCCATTGTGGTACAGCACATTCTGTAAATTCACGGATGGGGGCAGAATCCACTAGATTGGAAAACCAGGAGTGGTAAAGCAAGCAATTTGGACAAGCTGGAATTTAGATGCTGGGCAAGTGGGTGTCAGGTAGTGTATTTTTTTGCACTGTAGCAGCTGGGGTAGATAAATTTGCCTGCTATACTCTACAGCTGGTGGTGCGCTGCTGACAGACATGTTGCATAAATCTGTGACACCTTTTGCTATAACATCATCCCTGTCAGTGGAGGCTGCTGAGAGGTCATGAGATATAGTGGGGGTAGCTCTGAAAGGTGAGGAGGAGAACAATTGTGTCCCTTGTGTTTGGCTTTCAGGTGCTCTTGCCAGCAGGCTGAGGGGTGGGCTTTTGCCAAGCTAGATCTGCTTGAGGCAAAGGCTGTAAATTGCAATAGTGCGATTGGCTACACATGTGCTAATAAAAGCCCATACAGCTGAGCTGTGTGAAGTGGGCCGGGAGATAACAGCTCCAGAGTGGCATAGGATGGCTGCTCTTGCATGCTCTTACACGCGTGGTCTTACATGATGCCCGCCTCTCGAGGACATCTTGCCTCGTTGGGATTGTTTCTCCCCCTCACTTTCCTCTTTTGCTCTATTTGCACCCAAGTTATGTCAGTGACCTCATCATCAGTATTCCCTCCATCCTCATCTTAATTGGAGCTAACTTGGCAACAAGCTGTGGCTGGGGAAACATGACTGCCAATTTGTTGTTTATCAGTGTTCTCCCCTCTCTGTAGGCTCTTGTTCCAGGGAGACCTGTAGGAGAAAATGGACGGAAGGGCTACATGACTAAAGGAGGAACAGGGGTCAGGTAACGGTCAGCTAGGTCAGTATTTGGGTCAGTGGTATAGTCTTACCTGATTGGAGATTCAGGGTCATGGGCAGGGCTGTAGCAAGAGGGTCCTGGCAGCGGGGGTTAGTTTCGTTTCATTCAAAGGAGTTGGGGAGAAGAGTCAGCTTCAGCTTGCTTGCAGAGTCAGCTTCAGCTTCATCCCTACAGAGATAGAAGAGACAGCAGGAGCGATTTGGAGGCCCTGCTAGCACAGGTCAGGGCCGCAGGAGAAGACCGGGGCCCTCAGTGGCTGCAACAGAGGCTGTCCGACATGCTGGGTGAGTCGGGAGATCCCTCACCTGAGCCTTCGCCTGTGGGAAGACGGGGTAATAGGGTGCGCCCTCCTGAGCGCCTTAGTCCTTCACCTGCCCCCCGGTTCCAGCGTCATGGTAGGAGCCCCAGGAGGGACCCTTCAGGGCGGGCTGCAGGGCGGGCTGCTTCAGGTCCTAGCGGTGGCCCTGGGAGGAATCCTCATCGCCGACGGGAACCGGCGGGGGAGGGGGCGTTCAGGACACACGCTCCCCCCTCCCCCTCTCTGCAGATTCCGGAGCTGGCGGCTGCCCCCCCTGCAGAGGTGCCGAGCGGGGGGTCGGCTCGGCGTGGGAGAAGGTCCGGAAGAGGCAGCAGCGGGGGCTCCGGGCCCTCGGCTGCTTGTGGTGGGGAGGAGGCCGGTGAAGGTGCGCCAGGCATGGTGCGGAGGATATCGCCCCCCCCTTCCCGATGCCGCCGTGGGGATCCGGAAGTGTCAGCTCTCTCTGGACGAGCTGTGCAGAGAGGAGCTCAGCCTGGCAGCACTTGTAATCTGAGCAGCAGGAGGGTTCGGGCGCCCTCTGCTGGCTCCAGGGAGGAATCACACCAGGTTCTCCCTCAGGGACGACGGTCACAGACTGGTACAGGAGGCTCCGCCCCCCTTAAAGAGACAGAGGACTCCTGCTGCAGCTGGGGGTTCTGGGGCACCCCGCAGTCTTTCCGCTTTGCTGGATACAGCTGGGGTGGATGGGGATGCGCCCGGGAGCCCTGAGCACGAGTCTCCGGAACGAGGGGCACGAGTCGCCGAGGCAGCGGGATTCTTCTCCAGAATCCGGTGAGGTCACCAGTGCGGGAGAAGATGGGCAGCCGGAAGTGGGACGCCCTGCATTGTGGAGCCAGCTGGGATCCGGACGAACGGCTGGTCGTGGGTCGGCGCGGCAGCAGCCCGGTAAGTCCATTTCTTTATCATTATCTAATTGTCAGGGTGGGACAGCTAGTTCCGGGCCATCGGGGGTTTTTTCAAGGGGGGCAGGACAGCGGGTCCAGGTGCCCCCAGACAGGCGGGGGGACACGGGTGCGGCGCCAGGTTTGGCAGCATTTTTTGCGGGTTTTCGGGAGTTATTGGCCTGCTGTGACCCGGCCGGGTCGTCTTGCCCATCACAAGGGCCCACGGGGGCATGGGTATCTGGGGATTCTACATCCGGCGGCGATGGCTCGGCGGTTCCTTTTACACCTCCCTTGGCGGGGACGAGGTCGATAGACGCGGTGGAGCTGGATTCTCAGGGTAGCAAGGAGATGGTTGGCGGGACAGAAGCCGCTGCGTCTTCCGTTTCCAGGGTTGCGGCTGCATCGCAGACGGATGCCCCTGGGGGGTCGGAGCCCCCCAAGGCGAAGGAGTCCTTGGAGGATAGGGTGCGGTTGGCGGATGCGGCGAAAGGCAAGATGTATGTGTGTTTTGAGGGCCCCCTGGGGGTCCATCTGAAGCAGGAGGTTCGAGAAAAGATTTGGAAAGGGGAATATGTTGAAATTTTCTCCCTTTTGCCTTTGGAGAAATTTAACATAGACAAAGGTAAGGCGGACGAGAGCAAGAAAGAGGAGGAGGAAAAGCAACGGTGGCGGCTTATTCCTCACACTTTTTCGAATTGGCTGCAGGCGTTTGCCATTTCGCAAGCGTTATTGGCGAGAAAGCACCGGAGAAGATTGGGGAAGCGTACAGAGTTTATGGGGGTACTGCTTGGCTTCGTTATGACGAGCAGTTCCGCCAGCGCAAGGCTTTCAGGCCGGGCTTGCGTTGGGATCATAAGGACATTGGGCTTTGGATGAAGCTCATGGGCCAAGCGAGGGCTCAAAGGGAGCCCTTTCTTGGGGGGGGGGGGCGGCGGTTCAGGTGCCACTGGACAGTCGGCCATTCAAAAGAAAGGAGTTTGTTGGCAGTTTAACGAGGGGTCCTGCCGTTTTGGTGAAGCCTGTCGTTTCAAACATGAGTCCTCCGGTTGCGGGGGCTCCCATAGTTACGCCAAATGTTTTAAAAGAGGGAAGTCCCAGCTCGGGGACAATGCTGCGAAAAGAGAGGACACCGGTAAGCCTCCCCGTGATGGTGCCGTATCTAAGTAGATATCCTCGGCGAGAGGCGGCGAATTTCCTGGCTGATGGTTTTGGGCAAGGCTTTCGCATACCCTGTTCTTTGCCGGTGGCACCATCCTCGCAGCCTAAGAATTTGACATTGACGCGGCGTTTTCCTCAGGTTGTGTCGGAAAAATTGGAAAAGGAGGTGGAACTTGGGAGAATGGCTGGCCCATTTGACCTTCCACCGGTCCCGGGTTTGCATGTGTCTCCGTTAGGGGTGGTCCCCAAAAAGGAACCCAACAAATTTCGGTTAATACACCATTTGTCGTGTCCAAAGGGTGCTCCGGTGAATGACGCCATTCCTCCAGACTTGGCTTCGGTGTCTTATACGTCGTTTGATGAGGCAGTCGGGTGGGTGCAACGTTATGGCCGGGGATCGCTGTTGGCAAAGGTGGATATCGAATCAGCTTTTCGGCTGCTGCCGGTACACGCGGAGAGCCAACGTTTGCTGGGTTGTTTTTGGGAGGGGCGGTTTTTTATTGACCGGTGCCTCCCGATGGGTTGTTCCGTTTCCTGTGCATATTTTGAGGTGTTTAGCACTTTTGTCGAATGGGTAGTACGGGAAGAAGCGCAGTTGCGATCGGTGATACACTATTTGGACGATTTCCTTTGCATTGGCCCCCCAGATTCTACAGTTTGTTCAGTATTGTTACATACTTTGGAATCTGTTTCGGTGTGATTTGGAATTCCCTTGGCACCTGGCAAAACATAAGGTCCTGCTATGGTCATGCAGTTCTTAGGTATTGTTATCGATACGCAAATGATGGAATGTCGTTTGCCGAATGATAAATTGGAGGATCTGCGTCGGATGGTGGCTGAAGTTAAGTCGGCAAAGAAGGTCAGGCTGCAGCGATTACAGTCGCTGTTGGGCAAACTTAATTTTGCATGCCGCATCATGCCCATGGGGTGCATCTTTAGTCGACAGCTCAGTGCTGCCACTTCAGGGGCAACACGGCCGCATCACTTCATCCGGCTTTCGCGGGAGCACAAGGCCGATCTGGGGGTTTGGGATGAGTTTCTGGCTTCATATAATGGAAAATCGCTGTGGATGGCTCTGAGCGTGTTGGCTTTTGACCTTGACCTGTACACTGATGCTGCAGGCGGTTTTGGCTTTGGGGCTTTTTGCCAAGGGGAGTGGTGCGCGGCGGCGTGGCCCGAGGAATGGCAAGCAGCTGTTTTTTTGCGGAATTTGGTTTTACTGGAGCTGTTTCCGATTGTGGTAGCCATCGACATCTGGGGCTCTAAGTTTCAGGATCGTCGTATTTGTTTTCATTGCGACAACATGGGGGTGGTGGAGGTGCCGCCTGTGGTGCGCTTATTGCGTCACCTGGTTTTGCGATGTTTGAGTTTAAATTGTTTTATTCAAGCTGTTCATGTTCCAGGTGTTTTGAATTCCGTTGCTGATTCTTTGTCTCGTTTTCAGTGGGACAGGTTCCGGAGGCTGGTGCCGGAGGCGGAGCAGCAGGGGGTTCCGTGTCCCGAATGGCTGTGGAGACTGGTGTTGGAGTAGCATGGGAGCTGTTACGCCGTTCTGTGAGCGAAGGGACATGGGCGGCCTATTCGTCGGTCTGGAGGGATTGGTCTGCTTTGGTGAGTTGGGTTGGTGGTTGTTTTTCCGTGGCTGATCGTTTGTCTGTGCTTATGTATTTTATTGGGTCTGGATTCACGCAGGGCACGTCGGTTTCCAAAATGAACAGGAGCTTGGCTGCTCTGTTTATGGTCAAGCAGGCCATGATGGGATTTAGGCGGGGGCGGGTGAAGCCAGATACCAGGTGCCCAGTATCGTTTGACTTGCTTCAGGAATTAGTGGGGGAATTGCCCAGGGTTTGCGCCTCTGCTTATGAGGTGCGGTTGTTTACAGTGGCTTTTGCGCTGGCCTTTTTTGGGGCATTCAGAATTGGTGAGCTGGTCAGCAAGAACAGGAGCAGTGGCGGTGGGTTGCAATTTTCCGATGTTACGATGTCTGCCGGTTGTGTGCGGGTTCATGTTGGAAAATCAAAAACTGACCAATTGGGACGGGGGGTTACGGTGGCGTTGTTTCGGGTGTTGCCGGACTCGGTTTGCCCGGTTTCTTCGGTGCGGAGGTTTTTAGAAGTGAGGGGGTTGGCACCGGGTTCCTTTTTGCAGCACGAGGATGGGTCGTCCTTGTCGCACTTTCAATTTTTGGCGGTTTTTCGCCGCTCTCTGGTGGGGGTGGGCAAAGAAGTTTCCCAGTTCAATACACATTCTTTTAGAGTGGGAGCGTCAACGGAAGCGGCCAGATGGGGTTTGAGCCCAAAGGTGGTGAGACGGATAGGAAGATGGGAATCAGATCGTTTTAAGATTTATGTTCGCCCTCATTTACTATGAGTTTATTAGCTGTACTTTACAATTTTAGATGTGGTGTGGCGCTATGTTTTCTTTTGTTTTATTACAGGTCTTCCTCCTGGTTTGGTCTGGATTTTGGGGGATTGTTATGTTTTCTGGGGGGCGATGAGGGCTGATGCTCGGCCGTAAGGAAGGCAACTTGGCATGCCCCCGGAGTGAGGGAATTTTGAGATGGTTGGGGATTAGGGGCATGATGTGGGGCCAAGTTCTACCCGAATTTCATTATTATTCTAGAGTTGATAAGCCTTTAGATGTCTTGGTGCTGCATGTTGGGGGTAATGATTTGGGGGTCCGGGCTACCAGGGACTTGGTCAGAGATGTTAAATTTGACAGCTTGCGATTGATGCGGGATTTTCCTGGATGCATCATTGTATGGTCCGATATGGTGGCCAGGAAAGTTTGGCGTTTTGCTCGCTCCGTTGCCCGACTGAACAAGGCTAGAATTAAGTTGAACAGGGACATGGGGCAGTTCGTGGCTAGGCTTGGGGGCGTAGTGGTTTGCCACCGGGAGCTGGAGGATCAGACCGTGAGATATTGGAGGGACGATGGCGTTCACCTGAATGTGGTGGAGACGGATATTTGGGCTTTGGGCCTTCAGGAAGGGGTGCTGAGGGCACTGCAGGTGTGGAGGGATTCGCTTGTATGAGTGTCATTCAAGCTCATGTGGCGGGTCAGGTATAGTCTTACCTGATTGGAGATTCAGGGTCATGGGCAGGGCTGTAGCAAGAGGGTCCTGGCAGCGGGGGTTAGTTTCGTTTCATTCCAAGGAGTTGGGGAGAAGAGTCAGCTTCCCTCCCACCCACCCTGGTATTGGGTGTTACACCAGTTAGTAAGTGATTAGTAGGTTTTAGTCTTAAGTGGTGTTGATTATGGAATTCTGTATAATCTTGATGATATGTACAGTGCCTTGCGAAAGTATTCGGCCCCCTTTGAACTTTGTGACCTTTTGCCACATTTCAGGCTTCAAACATAAAGATATAAAACTGTAATTTTTTGTGAAGAATCAACTAGAAATACAAACTTCGGACTTTACACCGTTTTCCAGTGTTTCAAGTTTCCCCCGGCTTATGAAAGCGTTCCGTGACATGTATAGTAGTTCTAATATGTCTTAAGGTATTAGTTGTGGTGAATTCTGATTTTGGATGATTAGTGAATGATTGACCACATTGTGGGTTATGGTCCCACCCACCCTCCCTTCGACTGAGAAGAGGGGTTGAGGAACCTTACTTTGCTTTGATTGGGGGCGACGGTCCTGGGAGAACGATGTCGGGACGGGTACTGGGACTTAGAGGTTAGTCCATTCTGATATGGACTGGGCGGT
>BLSH010384126.1:454255-477430 GCA_018402905.1 Glandirana rugosa | reverse complement strand
ATAAAGTACAGATGTTTCCTATGAAATATATAGATTTCACTGGGCATGGTATATACAGAACTCTCTATCTTCGGGGATAAATTCTGAACTGAAAGAGACCAAACACGGGGTATCTTGGAGCACCTTGATACAAATATGGATTTCCATCGTCCTAATAAGGATCTGACCAGAATGTACATCACTTCACCAAAATATCAAAATATTTCCACATCAACACTTATTACAATTTTTTTACCAAAGACATGTAGCAGAACACATTTGGCCTAAATATATAAAGACAATATATTAATATTATTATTATTTTTTTTAATTGTTTGCATTTTTTTATTTCTATTGAAAAAAACCACAGTGGTGATCACATAGCACCAAAGACAGCTATATTCATGTGAAAAAAAATATATAAATTTTGTTTGGGTACAGTGTTGCATGGCCACATAATTGCCAATTAACATAGTGCAGTGCTGAATAGCAAAAAGCTACCTGGTCTAGAAAGGGGTAAAATCTTCCAGCGGGCAAGTGGTTAAGGCACTGAGTACTGCAATATACACAATAAAATAATATACATCAATAAAATGTAGTGAGGTATTTAAGTTGTATGTTGTAAATATGATAAGTGAATTGTAAGCATGCTTTTTAGAAGGGATGGATGAATGGTTCGGCTCGAGCATCAGTTCGGGCCAAACATTTGCCAGTACGGCTATTCGCCATTTGGGAGTTCTGCTGCCATCTAGGGATGGGGTCCGTGTTCGGATTGAACGTATGTTCGATCCAAACATCCCCTGTTCGCTAGATCGGGTTTTCCCGAACATTATGGGGCGTTCGCGGCAACTTCAAGCGCCCCATAATGTTTTAAAATGGGAGCAGAATACCGCCCGCTGATTGGTCAAAGCATGCACATGACCTGCATGCTTTGGCCAATCAGCGAGCGGCCTACTGTGAGAGCTTTGATTGGGTAAAGGCAGGATGCCTTTACCCCATCACTGCACAGCAGTCTCAATCCACGTCCCACACTATATAAAGCCACTCGTACAGCGGTTCTATGATAGTGTGTCGGCGTTGCTTGTAGTTAGGAAGCATAGGTTCCTGTATCAGGCTGTTTAGATAGCTAATTTTTTAAAAAAACTGTAAAATACAGACAAACATCACAGAAAATAGATAGCTAACTATATAGATAGTTAGATATCTAAATATATATGTCAGTTGGTGCAGACAGGTTAGTGTAGGGAGGGAACAAAAAAATAAATAAATATATATATATACAGTCTAATATATATATATATATATATATATATAGGCACAGGTGTGCTATATATCAGTGTACACTGTACATACGATATATAGTCCACTTCACGTGGTGTATAAAAATATATACAGCCTAGTATATATATATATATACACACAGTGTTCTATATATCAGTGTACACTGTACATACGATATATACAGTGGGTACGGAAAGTATTCAGACCCCCTTAAATTTTTCACTCTTTGTTATATTGCAGCCATTTGCTAAAATCATTTAAGTTCTTTTTTTCCCCTCATTAATGTACACACAGCACCCCATATTGACAGAAAAACACAGAATTGCTGACATTTTTGCAGATTTATTAAAAAAGAAAAACTGAAATATCACATGGTCCTAAGTATTCAGACCCTTTGCTCAGTATTTACTAGAAGCACCCTTTTGATCTAATACAGCCATGAGTCTTTTTGTGAAAGATGCAACAAGTTTTTCACACCTGGATTTGGGGATCCTCTGCCATTTCTCCTTGCAGATCCTCTCCAGTCCTGTCTGGTGGGATGGTAAACGTTGGTGGACAGCCATTTTTAGGTCTCTCCAGAGATGCTCAATTGGGTTTAAGTCAGGGCTCTGGCTGGGCCATTCAAGAACAGTCAAGGAGTCGTTGTGAAGCCACTCCTTCCTTATTTTAGCTGTGTGCTAAGGGTCATTGTCTTGTTGGATGGCTTTGGCCCAGTCTGAGGTCCTGAGCACTCTGGAGAAGGTTTTCGTCCAGGATATCCCTGTACTTGGCCGCATTCATCTTTCCCTCGATTGCAACCAGACATCCTGTCCCTGCAGCTGAAAAACACCCCCACAGTATGATACTGCTACCACCATGCTTCACTGTTGGGACGGTATTGGACAGGTGATGAGCAGTGCCTGGTTTTCTCCACACATACCGCTTATAATTAAGACCAAAAAGTTCTATCTTGGTCTCATCAGACCAGATAATCTTATTTATCACCATCTTGGAGTCCTTCAAGTGTTTTTTAGCAAACTCCATGCAGGCTTTCATGTGTCTTGCATGGAGGAGAGGCTTCCTTCGGGCCACTCTGCCATAAAGCCCCGACTGGTGGAGGGCTGCAGTGATGGCTGACTTTCTACAACTTTCTCTCATCTCCCGACTGCATCTCTGGAGTTCAGCCACAGTGATCTTTGGGTTCTTCTTTACCTCTCTCACCATGGCTCTTCTTCCCCGATAGCTCAGTTTGGCTGGATGGCCAGCTCTAGGAAGGGTTCTGGTCGTCCCAAACATATTCCCTTTAAGGATTATGGAGGCCACTGTGCTCTTAGGAACCTTAAGTGCAGCAGAATTTTTTCTGTAACCTTGGCCAGATCTGTGCCTTGCCACAATTCTGCCTCTGAGCTCTTCAGGCAGTTCCTTTGACCTCATGATTCTCATTTGCTCTGACATGCAGTGTGAGCTGTAAGGTCTTATATAGACAGGTGTGTGGCTTTCCTAATAAAGTCCAATCAGTATAATCAAACACAGCTGGACTCAAGTGAAGGTGTAGAACCATCTCAAGGATGATCAGAAGAAATGGACAGCACCTGAGTTAAATATATGAGTGTCACAGCAAAGGGTCTGAATACTTAGGACCATATGATATCTCAGTTTTTATTTTTTAATAAATCTGCAAAAATGTCAACAATTCTGTGTTTTTCTGTCAATATGGGGTGCTGTGTGTACATTAATGAGGAAAATAAATGAACTTAAATGATTTTAGCAAATGGCTGCAATATAACAAAGAGTGAAAAATTTAAGGGGGTCTGAATACTTTCCGTACCCACTGTATATATATATACCCAGCATATTGGGCTTGCACTATATATTGGTGCATTTGGGGGTATACGGTATATAGCACACTACTTGGCGTGTTGTCTTCAAATATAAACAGTCTAGTGTATACAGATAAACACGCAGTGTATTGAGAGTAAACTATATATTGGTGCATTCGGGGGTGTACGGTATATAGTACAGTGTAGTGTGGTGAAAAAAAAAAAGGAGAGGCAGACGCTCCCAGGCCACTAAAAGAGGGCAAGCAGCCTCTGTGTCTTCAGTGAAAAGTGGTGGTGGTGGATGTGGTGCATCGTCTGCAGGCGGGTCACACTTGTCCTTTTTTTCTGCTGTTGGACGTGCTATTGAGCCACAACATTCAGAAGAGTTGGTGGAGTGGATAACAAAGCTGTCCTCAACCTCCTCATCCTCTGTCACCCAGGCTCGTACAAGTTTGCCTTCCAACGCATCTGGCAAAGCGGCCTATTCCACTGGATCCTTGTCCACAGTTACTCCTTCTGTAGCCCCACCATCATGCACGGAGAAGTCACCTGAGTTGTTCGACCATAGTGTCGGTTACATGCTCATGGAGAATGCGCAGCAGTTTGAAGACTCCGATGTTGGTTCCCAGGTTGAGAAAGGGAGTAGCGTGAGCCTAGAGACAGAGGGTGCAACAAAAGGACTAGAAACTAGCAGTCATGTTCCCCCAGCTGCAGCACACTGCCAAGTTTGCTCCAGTGATGAGGAGGGAGGGGATGAGGAGGACACAGACCATACTTGGGTGCCTGAGAGAAGAGAGGAGGAAAGTGAGGAGGAGGAGGCCCAACTCCAACAAGGCAGGATGTCCTCCAGGGGCCAGCTTAGGGGCAGCCACCCAATTGCATCAGCCCACAGAGCTCCACAGGTGCAGGGCGCAGCTGCCTCCCTGCCAACTTTCAAAATTTCTTTGGTCTGGGCATTTTTCAGCACATGTGCAGTAGATCGCACCGTTGCCATTTGCAATCTGTCTGAAGCGTGTCAAGCGCGGCCAGGACTCCAACCACTTGGTCACTACTGTCTTGACAAGACATATGACGACCAGCCATGCAGTCCGTTGGCAAGAGTACCTGAAGAACCCACACCAGAAAACAAGGCGGACTCCTCCTTGCTTCTCATCTGGGATCACAACCCCTACTATACCTGCAGTCCTTTCCAAAACCTGCACTGAGAGGAATGAAGGTGTAGCAATGTGTGCCACAAGTACTTGCAGCCAGCAATCTGCTATCAATACCACCAGGTGAATTCAGCAGGCGAATATCACTACCCCAGTTGCTGAACCGTAAAAAGAAATACAGTCCCAGCCATCCACATGCTCAGCGTCTTAATCCTAGCTTGGCCAAATTGCTAGCACTCCAACTGCTGCCTTTTCAGCTGGTAGACTCTGCACCCTTTCGTGAGTTTGTGGAATGTGCTGTCCCACAGTGGCATGTTCCCAAAAGAGATTTATTTTCACGAAAGGCCATTCCAGCTCTCTACCGTCATGTGGAAGGCAATGTTTTGGCCTCGCTGAACAGTGCGGTCAGCAGCAAGGTTCATATTACCGCTGACTCATGGTCCAGCAGGCACGGTCAGGGACGTTACCTTTCCTTGACGGCGCACTGGGTAACTCTCCTGGCAGCTGGAAAGGATGCAGTACAGGGTTCAGTTTTGGAAATAGTTTCACCACCACGCCTCCAAAAAGCTGGTGGTGATTTTTCCACATCCGCCTCTTCCTCCACCCCCTCCTCTTCTACCTCTGTGGCCTCTTCTGCAGAATTGTTCTCTGAACCTGCAGTGCTCCCTAAGGGTTCAAGGGGCTATGCAAGCAAAAGATGCCATGCGGTGCTTGAATTAGTCTGTCTTGGGGACAGGAGCCACACTGGGGAAGAGATTCTTTCAGCTCTGTGGGGCAAGGCTCAGAGGTGGTTGACACCACGGCAGCTTGAGCCAGGAATGGTTGTATGTGACAATGGCACCAACCTTCTCTCTGCCCTCCGACTGGGACAATTGTCACATGTTCCAAGCTTGGCACACGTCTTGAATTTGGGGGTGCAGCGTTTCTTGACCAGGTACCCAGGCTTACCAGATGTCCTGAGGCAGGCCAGGAAAGTCTGTAGTCATTTCCACTGGTCATACAATGCCAGTGCTCGGCTGGCTGACATCCAGCGGGAATTCAATCTGCCCAACAACCGCCTCATTTGTGACATGTCCACCAGGTGGAACTCAACATTGGCAATGCTGCAGCGACTCCATGCACAGCAGAGGGCCATCAATGAGTACCTCTGTGAGCATGGCACCAGGACAGGTTCAGGGGAGCTTGGCTTTTTTTCACCACGTCAGTGGCTAATGATCAAGGATGCATGTACTGTCCTGTCACCATTTGAGGAGGCCACAAGGATGGTGAGCAGAGACAATGCATGCATCAGTGACACTGTCCCACTAATATTCCTTCTGGAGCACACACTTTGTTGAATCATGGACAGGGCACTTGAGGAAGAACAGAGGGAGGAAGAGGGAGAGGTTCCTGGTGCTGCTGTGAGGGACAGAAAAGCGTTCTAAAATCATCTCATACTGGTGTAGGGAGAGGCTCCTGGTGCTGCTGTGAGGGACAGATTAGCATTCTAAAATCATTTCATACTGTAGTAGGGAAAGGTTCCTGGGGGTGCTGTGAGAAACAGATTAGCGTTCTAAAATCATCTCATACTGGAGTAGGGAGAGGTTCCTTGTGGTGCTGTGAGGGACAGATTAGCGTTCTAAAATAATCTCATACTGGAGTAGGGAGAGGTTCCTGGTCGGTGCTGTGAGGGACAGATTAGCGTTCTAAAATCATCTCATACTGGAGTAGGGAGAGGATCCTGGCGGTGCTGTGAGGGAAGGATTAGCTTTCTAAAATCATCTCATGCTAGAGTAAGGAGGGGTTCCTGGCGGTGCTGTGAGGGACAGATTAGCGTTCTAAAATCATCTCATTTTGGAGTAGGGAGAGGTTCCTGGCGGTGCTGTGAGGGACAGATTATCATTCTAAATTCATCTCATACTGGAGTAGGGAGAGGTTCCTGGCGGTACTGTGAAGGACAGATTAGCGTTCTAAAATAATCTCATACTGGTATAGGGAGAGGTTCCTGTTGCTGGTGTGAGTGACAGATTACCGTTATAAAATCATCTCATACTGGTATAGGGAGAGGTTCCTGCTGCTGGTGTGAGGGACAGATTACCGTTATAAAATCATATCATAATAGTATAGGGAGAGGTTCCTGCTGCTGGTGTGAGGGACAGATTAGCATTCTAAAATCATCTCATACTGGAGTAGGGAGAGGTTCCTGGTGGTGCTGTGAGGGACCGATTAGCTTTCTAAAATATTTTCATACTGGAGTAGGGAGAGGTTCCTGGCGGTGCTGTGAGGGACATATTAGTGTTCTAAAATCATCTCATACTGGAGTAGGGAGAGGTTCCTGGCGGTGCTGTGAGGGACAGATTAGCATTCTAAAATCCTCTCATACTGGAGTAGGGAGAGGTTCCTGGCGGTGCTGTGAGGGACAGATTATTGTTCTAAAATCATCTCATACTGGAGTAGGGAGAGGTTCCTGGCGGTGCTGTGAGGGACAGATTATCATTCTAAATTCATCTCATACAGGAGTAGGGAGAGGTTCCTGGCAGTGCTGTGAGGGACAGATTAGCGTTCTAAAATAATCTCATACTGGTATAGTGAGAGGTTCCTGTTGCTGGTGTGATTGACAGATTACCGTTATAAAATCATCTCATACTGGTATAAGGAGAGATTCCTGCTGCTGGTGTGAGGAACAGATTACCGCTATAAAATCATATCATAATAATATAGGGAGAGGTTCCTGCTGCTGGTGTGAGGGACAGATTAGCATTCTAAAATCATCTCATACTGGAGTAGGGAGAGGTTTCTGGTGGTGCTGTGAGGGACTGATTAGCTTTCTAAAATATTTTCATACTGGAGTAGGGAGAGGTTCCTGGCGGTGCTGTGAGGGACAGATTAATGTTCTAAAATCATCTCATACTGGAGTAGGGAGAGGTTCCTGGTGGTGATGTGAGGGACAGATTATCGTTCTAAAATCATCTCATACTGGAGTAGGGAGAGGTTCCTGGCGGTGCTGTGAGGGACAGATTATTGTTCTAAAATTATCTCATACTGGAGTAGGGAAAGGTTCCTGGCAGTCCTGTGAGGGACAGATTATCATTCCAAAATCATCTCATTCTGGTGTAGGGATAGGTTCCTGGCAGTGCTGTGAGGGACAGATTAGCATTCTAAAATCATCTCATACTGGAGAAGGGAGAGGTTCCTGGCGGTGCTGTGAGGGACAGATTAGCGTTCTAAAATCATCTCATACTGGAGTAGGGAGATGTTCCTGGCGGTGCTGTGAGGGACAGATTAGCGTTCTAAAATCATCTCATACTGGAGTAGGGAAAGGTTCCTGGCAGTGCTGTAAGGGACAGATAATTGTTCTAAAATCATCTCATACTGGTGTAGGGAGAGGTTCCTGGTGCTGCTGTCAGGGACAGATTATCGTTCTAAAATCATCTCATACTGGAGAAGGGAGAGGTTCCTGGTGGTGCTGTGAGGGACTGATTATCATTCTAAATTCATCTCATACTGGAGTAGGGAGAGGTTCCTGGTGGTGCTGTGAGGGACATATTAGCGTTCTAAAATCATCTCATACTGGAGTAGGGAGAGGTTCCTGGCCGTGCTATGAGGGACAGATTAGTGTTCTAAAATCATCTCATACTGGAGTAGGGAGAGGTTCCTGGCGGTGCTGTGAGGGACAGATTAGCATTCTAAAGTCATCTCATACTGGAGTAGGGAGAGGTTCCTGGCGGTGCTGTGAGGGACAGATTATTGTTCTAAAATTATCTCATACTGGAGTAGGGAAAGGTTCCTGGCAGTCCTGTGAGGGACAGATTAGCATTCTAAAAACATCTCATACTGGAGTAGGGAGAGGTTCCTGATGCTGCTGTGAAGGACAGATTAGCGTTTTAAAATCATCTCATACTGGTGTAGGGATAGGTTCCTGCTGCAGTGAGGGACAGATTATCGTTCTAAAATTATCTCATACTGGTGTAGGGAGAGGTTCCTGCTGCTGGTGTGAGCGGTGCATTTCTTGCACAAAAATAAAAAGTGTGTCTACATTTCTGGTTTTAAAAAAAAAAGAATAATAATTTATTAATATTAATTTATTTAATATGTTATTAATAAATAGTGCTACATAGTATATTTGCACCTTGCTGTGCATTTATTGCACAAAAATAAAAAGTGCGTCTACATTGCTGGTTTAAAAAAAAAAATATTCTAAATATTACATTTGCAGCCAGCGCATCGCTGGCTGCAAATGTAATATTTAGAATATTATTTTTTTTTTTTGCACAAAAATAAAAAGTGCATCTACATTGCTGGTTAAAAAAAAAAAGAATAATAATTTATTATTCTTTTTTTTAATTATTAATAAATAGTGCTACATAGTACATTTGCACCTTGCTGTGCATTTCTTGCACAAAAATAAAAAGTGCGTTTACATTGCTGGTTTAACAAATAATTGAAATTTGTCCTAAACAGTACATTTGCGTCCAGATTGAGGAGAGCATCCAATAAGGGACGTGGTCGTGGTCATGGTGCTGCTGGTGCTGGTGGTGTTGGTGGTGTTGGTGAAGCTCCTGTTGCAAGGAGAGGACGTGGTCCATCTGTGCCAGCTACACGCACAAGTGAAACACCTTCCTCAGGTGCAAGTAGCCGACAGAACCTTCAACATTATATGGTAGGCCTGAATGCCG
The DNA here is from genome assembly GCA_018402905.1 of Glandirana rugosa. Lineage (NCBI taxonomy): Eukaryota > Metazoa > Chordata > Amphibia > Anura > Ranidae > Glandirana > Glandirana rugosa. Next base: position 468,565 of record BLSH010384126.1, on the reverse strand, counting down.
CTCAAAGAATGGTGAGGCCAGAACAAGTACAGGCGTTAGTAGATTGGGTGGTTGACAATGCCTCTAGTTCCTTCACATTGTCTCCCACCCGGTCCCTTGCTGAAAGCTAAGAGTTGGCACCTGAACCCCATTGCCATCTGTCTTTCACCTCAGCCCCTTGTAAATCAGCCAAGCACTCTGAGCCCCAAGTCATGCAGCAGTCTCTTCTGCTTTTTGAAGACTCTGCTGGTGTGCTTTCCATGGGCCATCCACATAGCCCTGCCCCAGAAGTGGAAGACATTGAGTGCACCGATGCCCAATCACTTCTGGTTCAGCATTAGCACATGGAAACACCACCGCAGCAAGTCTCTGATGATGATGAAACACAGGAGCCAACTTCTGTGGCTTCCACAGTGTGCAGACTGACAAGGAGGGCAGTGGTGAATAGTGGGTGGAAGATGATGTGGAGGATGATGAGGTCCTAGACCCCACATGGAATGAAGGTCATGGGAGTGAGGTGTGCAGTTTGGAGGAAGAGGTTTTGGTCGCACAGAGGCACCAGCACAGCTAAAGAGGAACCAGGTTGCAAAAGCGGAGCGACCGTCCCCTAGACAGTACGCCTGCTACTACCACCACAACCAGGGACCTAGCACACCCAAGGCAGCTCAAAGGAGTTACCCGGCGTGGCAGTTCTTCAGACAATGTGCTAACGACAAGACACGAGCGAGGCATAAATGTTCTAAATCTGAGCACAACCTGCACGACCAGGCATGTACATGCAATGCACGAGCTGCAGTGGAATAATCACCTCAAAATCCAAGAAAGGTCTCGGCCTCCTCCTGCTTCCTCTTCTGCTGCTGCCTCGGCCTCTTCCTCCACCTCTACAGTGCCAGTGTCACCTGCCACCCAGCAAACAGACGATGTGACAGCAACGCCACCATGTCTGCCACCGTCCCCAAGCTTTTCCACACCATGGTCCCATGGAAGTTTACAACTGTCCATCTCCCAAACACTGGAGAGAAAGAGGAAATACCCCCCTACCCACCCGCGATCCCTGAATACCAGCATTTCAAAATTCCTGGCCTTTGAAATGCTGTCTTTCCGTCTGGTAGACACGGACAGTTTTAAAAACTTGTTGGTGTTGGCTACCTCCTCCTCCTCCACCGCCACTTCCACCTACACCACCACGGTCACCACCTCCTCAACCTCTAGGCTCCTATTCCACATCCACCTGTGATTTTAAATTATTTCCCTATCCACATTTGTTTGCAGGCACTTGTCCTACTCTTACCCCCATTTTGCTTCCTTTTGCAGCCCTCTAGCCCTTTCCAGGACTTTTTTAGAGCCATTTTGTGCCCAAAAGTTCGGGTCACCATTGACTTCAATGGGGTTCGGGGTTCGGATCAAGTTCCGGGCCGAACTCAAACTTTTTTGCGAAGTTCGGTCCAACCCAAACATCCAGGTGTCCGCTCAACTCTACTGGACACCAATATATCATGCTACTAAATAAAGTACATTATCTATCATCTCATACTCCTACATAAAGTGCATAGTCCAACATTGGATCTGACAGTGATTCTTCAAAAATGAACTGTGCATCACATTTTGTGAATGGATGAAATTAAAATAATAAAAACAGTAAATTTTTGAGGCAAATAAACAATCAATTTCTGGTATAGTCCATAACGTGTATGTGACAGTGATTCTTCAAACGAAACTGTGCAACAGATTTTGTGAATGGATGAATAAATACATTTAAAATTGATACAATTACAAAAAAATTGTTGACGTAAATAAGCAATCAACTTCTGGTATGTCCATAGAAAATGCATATAATGACTTTAAGCTCTTAGATGTATCTGCACCACTGTTAATAAATTGACTGATGTTTCAATGTGAAAATGTAGAGACTTCTAGTCTCTCATCTGCATTTTACTGGGCACGTTGCACATAAAGTTATCTTTTGGGATTGGTGTAGTTTGATCTGGTCACCTCTGAGGGGCCCCCTAGCTTCTCCAGCCCTCTGTGTCCTCTGTCGGCCTTCAGGGCCCTATGGTATTCCCGCTGGGTGCCTTATTACTCCCTGTAAATATATAAATAATGCTCCCGTAGTGTGCCATTGTTTTTGTAAAACAATTTATTAAGCAGTAAAATTACAACTCACAACCCTAATGTAAAGACTGGCATGTATCCACAAACTTCGAGCTCAATTCCTGGATGTGCGTCACTTCCGGCTACCTCCACTCATGCCCTACACGTTAAGTCTCACCCACACGACTTCTTCACTTATTGACTGCCTGCCGTCGGTGTACATTGGTACTTTGACGTGGAATACCGGGGTTATAGTAGCAGATAGCTACCATAACCCTGGTATTTTCTGAAAAGGTGGGCAGTCCGCTTTCAGATTAAAGTGGTCTCTGTGGCGGATTTGTCGCAAGATCACTTTTATCAGGGACGGGAGAGCCCCCCTTCCACTTTCAGGTCATCTTCGCTGCGCACCGGATCCGTTGGTAACAGCGGAGATTATCCTGTCTGCTCCCCTCACTGCCTGGATGCTGACTGAGGGTAAAATGCCCCCCACTCGGCTCTATGGCATTAAAGGGCGGAAACAATGTCAAATGTCACTTCCACCCAATGCTCTTGAAGGAGACACTTTTGTCAAAATTTTGTTAAAAGTGTCATTTTTTTATTGCATTTTAGTGTATATATGAGATGTGAGGTCTTTTTGACCCCAGATCTCATATTTAAGCAGTCCTGTCATGCTTATTTTTCTATTACAAGTCATTGCCTGCCTGCTACCGACCCGGTGTTTACCACCACCCTTCAGTCTTGCACGAATCTCTGGCAGATCTTCACAACATTATCAGTGACCAGTCCCAGCCCTCGTGCCATCATGCACTCCCGAACCTTCTGTCTACTCTATCAGGAGTTCCCAAATCAGGGTAGTAAGAGAGGTTGCCCACTGCATAAGCCTACCACCAGGTACATGACAGTAATGGACAGCCATGTCCGAGTCTGCGCAGGGGCCCTCTCCCATGGACAAACTCTGTGTACATATAGCCAGTCTCACCCAAGCACTTAAAAATTTACAGGAGGACTACACCCGGTTGAAAAGCAGAGTCCAGGAGTTCTCCTTGCCAGCTGCTTCCAGTCCTAGCCAGTCCGCAACTGACACTATCGTCACCTTACCTACCGAGCCTAAGGTGCCTTTACTGGAACGATTTACGGGGGGCAGCAAGAAGTTTCAGGCTTTCCGCAATGCCTGCAAGTTATATTTTGTGCTTCAACCACACACCTTTTCCTTGGAAGCCACCAAGGTGGGACTGGTAATTTCCTTCTTATTGGATGAACCCCAGGCCTGGGCCCACCGGCTACTGAAAAACAAAAGGCTCCTGAAACTGTTAATTTAAACCTTTTCTTTCTGACCATGGCACAGCTCTATGAGGACCCACACCAGGCCGCCACCACAGAAGCTGCATTCCATGCACTCCAGCAAGGCTGCCATATGGCGGAGGACTATGTTTCGGAGTTCCGATGCTGGAGTGCGGACACGGCCTGGAACGATGCGGCTCTCTACGACCAATTTTGGCTGGGCCTCTCAGTGCTGCTGAGGGATGAGCTAGCCCGTGTGAGAGTACCTCAATCCCTAGATGCACTAGTCAATCTGGCAATCCAGAATGACCACTGTCTATGGGAACGCAGAGCCGAAAGGTCCGCAGGAACTACGAGGCCTACCTGGATGTTGCCAAGAGTTTCCAGCTATCCTGGCCCGACTCCACCGGCAACCTCCTCCTCCTCTCCGCAAGATTATCCCAAGCCCATGAAGATTGGGCTCTTACTCCCTTCACTCACCCCTGAAGAGAGACACAGACGTCAGCCCCACAACCTATGTCTGTACTGCGGGGGGCCTGGACACCTCGTCAGGTCTTGCCCAGTCAAGTTTGGTAAGTGCTCCAACACTACAGAGGGAGAAGTGCTATGCTTGCCTAACAATGCTATTCACCTTGTCCTCTCTATTTTTCTGCAGCTTCCCGGTGGGAGTATCCAGGTCCCATCCATCCTTGACTCTGGAGCTTGCAGCTGCTTTGTGGACCTGAATTTTGCAGCCCAACATCAAATCCCCCTCAGACCTAAAGCTCATCGGATGACCATCCGCCTGGCCGATGGATCCACCATTAAGTTGGGTGCAGTCACCCATAAAACCATCCCTCTTCTTGCCAGGACAATGAGAGGCCACTCGGAACACCTGCTATTGGATGTCATTGCATCCCTTCTCTTCCCTGTCATCCTGGGTCTGCCATGGCTCCGGGCGCACTGCCCTAACATTAACTGCACCACTGGAGAGGTTCAGTTCTTATCTTCCTATTGCCAACGCCACTGCCTGCAGCAGGCCCAGGAAACACCTTCTTCTGTGCTATGCCTAGACTCTGACCCTGACCAGAAGACCCACATAGCCGCTCCCTCAGTTTTCCATGACTTTCTGGATGGGTTCAGCAAGAAGGGGGCAGATGAACTACCACCCCACAGATCATACAAACTGTTGTCCAGTGCTGAGGTACCATTTGGCAGAATATATCTGCTCTCTGAGGTGAAACTAAAGGCCCTCAAGGCCTATCTTGATGACAATTTAAAGAAAGGATTCACCCGGCCCTCCACATCACCTGCAGGGGCCGGGATATTCTTTGTATAGAAAAAGGACCATTCTCTTAGGCCTTGCATAGACTACAGAGATCTCAATAAAATTACGGTTAAAAACCATTACCCCTTACCCTTGGTTCCTGAGCTATTCCAAAGGCCCGGCTCAGCTACTGTCTTCACCAAATTAGATCTCCACAGGGCGTATAACCTCATTCGCATCCGGGAGGGTGACGAATGGAAAACGGCCTTCCGGATGCCGTTCGGCCTCTATGAATACCCGGTAATGCCCTTCGGGCTCTGAAATGCCCCGGCCACTTTCCAACACTTGGTGAATGACGTTTTCCAGGACTATCTTGACCAGTTCATCATCATTTATTTAGATGACATCCTCATCTTCTCTGCCACCCTGGAGGAGCACTGCAGGCACGTCAAATGCATTTCACTACGCCTCCGACAGCATGGACTTTACGCAAAGGCCAAAATGTGTACATTTGAACGCTCCAGCATTCCATTTCTGGGCCTTATCATTTTGGTCACCGGAGTCACTATGGACCCACATAAATTCTCAGCCATCTTGGACTGGCTAGCACCAGTGGACAGGAAAGGGGTCCAATGGTTTGTAGGCTTTGCAAACTTCTACAGAAAGTTTATCAAAGGCTTCTCCATCACCCAGCTCACCAAACTGAACTCTCATTTCCACTGGTCTCCTGGAGCCCAAATGGCCTTTCTGAAGCTCAAAAAACTATTCACCTCAGCACCTGTCTTGAAGCACCCAGATTCAATCCTTCCTTACATTCTGGAAGTAGACACCTCTGAAACTGTGGTGGGAGACGTCCTCTCCCAGATGTGAGGTCCAAAGGCCTCTCTTAATCCCATTGCCTTTTTCTCCCATAAGCTCACAGCACCCGAGAAAAATTATGATGTTGGGGACTGGGAAATCCTGGCTATCAAATCCGCCCTGAAGGAATGGCGGTACCTGCTGGAGGGAGCCTCACATCCTATCATGGTCTTCACCAACCATAAAAGCCTTGAATATCTGCGCACAGCCAAAAGGCTGAAACCCCGTCAGGCACACTGGGCTTTATTCTTTTCTCATTTCCAGTTGCACATCACATACAGGGCCAGGTCGAAGAACATAAAGCCGGATGCTCTAACCAGGATGTTCAGCGATCCAGGAGTCACTACATCACTGGATACTTTCCTCCCTTCCAGGAACGTATTGTTGACCCAGGAAGATCTGCTATCTCAGGTCAAATGATAACTGGTCGGATCCATGTCACCTGACCCCAGGCTGCTGATGAAGGATGGGCTGTGGTGGTACCATAAAAAGTCTTTATTCTGGAAGAACAGCATCCACCAGTGTTGGAACTTTGTCACAACAACAAGTTGGCAGAGCACTTTAATGGTCGCAAAACTGTGGAACTGCTGTCGCGCTCATTTTGGTGGCACTCAGCTGATGAGGACTGCAGAAAATATGCCAGCGCCTGTCCAGTTTGCGCCCGAAACAAGACCAGTCAGGCTAAAGCTTGTGGCCTATTGTACCCGCTCCCTATCCCAGAGCGCCCATGGTCCCACATATCTATGGACTTCATAGTGGAGCTACCCCCATCTGCTGGATTCAACTCCATCCCCATGAAGCCAAAATAGCAAAAACTTTTATCAAAGAAGTGGCCCGGCTTCGCCTTATGCTCAGCTTTGGGGATTGAATTGGCATTTTCCGCCTACCACCCACAGACGAATGGCCAGACAGAGAGGACTAACCAGACCTTGGAACAATACCTCTGCTGCTATTCCTCATTTTCACAAGATGATTGGGTCTCACTGCTGCCAGTAGCCGAATTTGCATACAATAACACTGTGCACTCAGTCACCAAGCAATTCACATTCTGGGCGAATCTTGGCTACCACCCCATGTTTATACCCAATCTAATACCTGAAAGTACTGTACCTGCCATATAGAAAACTACAGGGCCCATATAGCAAGACAAAGACGTATCCCAACCTGCTTCCTCTCTTTGGACGTTAGGAAAGCATTTGATTCTGTCTCCTGGTCATACATGCAGTACACACTTCAAAAGTGGGGCTTCGGGAGTCACTTCCTGTCCTGGGTCTCGTCACTCTACAATGGCCCTAGGGCATATATCAAATATTCATGATACAAATCTGCGATCCTTGACGTGCTACTCTCTTCTACAAAGATTCACCAACATTTTCGGCCTACACATTAACACACATAAGTCTAAAATCCTGAACATATCCTTGACCTCAACCGAGATGCAACTCGCCAAGGCATCTTTTGACTACCTTGGAGTCCAGTTAACTGCGTCCTACGAAGACTTATTTGAGGCTAATTTTCTCCCTTTATTAAGGAAGGTTACTAACCTGCTGTCCCAATGGTCCTCCTTACCCATTTCATGGGTTGGCAGAATCAATGTGGCTAAGATGTCTATCCTCCCTAAGTTCCTCTATCTCTTTTGTATGCTCTCTGTATCAGCCCCAGCCTACTTCCTGCGTCTACTGCAGCGCAGGACCCTTTCTTACATATGGTGATTGAAAAGACACTTTATGCACCTAGATGCTGTGGCGGTCTTGGTTTACCCAAATATTCATCTTACTTCCATGCGGCACAGATCGCTCAACTCACTAATTATCATGCGACCAAAGAAGTCCCACTATGGGTAGCCATTGAATCCGCCGAAGTTGATCCTATCTCCGTTGCTAGCATTCTATGGCTTAGGCCTGCAGATCGCACTCGCCTGTTCAACCCAATAATCAAACATTCCCTTTCCGTCTGGGATAAGCACAGGGTTTCCCAGAGCTTGCAATCTCCCCTTAATCCCCTTCTTTCCTTTCTAAGAAATACGGCCTTTCCCCCCGCTTGGGACTCCCCCAGTTTGTTCAAAATCTGGACTTACTCCAACATAACTTCTACACACCCTCCCTTACTACAGATACACCTCTGACTCATCTATCTCTCTTTGTGCGGATCTGCAAATCCGATCCTCATACCAGAGGCACCATCTCATTACTTTATCAGCTACTAGTCACAGATCTGGATAACCCTTTGTCCTCCTATGCAGACAACTGGGCATCTGACCTGGGGCGTATGTTTGACACAACTGAATGGTCTAATATATGGTCAGCTACTAACTCCTCCTCCCCTAATATATTGGCTAAGGAGACCAATATCAAGGTCATCCCCCGATGGTATTTAGTGCCAGCCAGGATCGTAAAATATCTCCCTTCGTACCCGATAGGCTGTTTTCGAGGCTGTAGCGAGCCAGGTACATACTACCACATCTGGTGGGACTGTCCCTTAGCAACGGAATTCTGAAAGCATATCTTCCTTATCGCCTCCAAAGCCTTAGAGACAAGTATTGCACCTGACCCATCGATCGCTCTACTCAACCTGAAACCGAGTCAGTTGACTTCCTCTCAGTTTAAGCTGCTAGTCTTCCTCATAACCGCTGCTAAGCAGACAATTGCCAAGGCTTGGAAGTCCCCTGCGCTGGTTGTGGCAGAGGCCAGAGGCAGAATGAATAAGGCCTTTATACATGCTAAAATGGAAGCCATAGACAGTAACAGGATATGCAAATTTGAGAAAATTTGGGACCCCTGGGTTAGAAATTGCCTACCACCTGACTTTGACAGGAACCTCCTGATGCCGTAACCACCTCCCGTACCGCTTATTACTTTAGTCCCCTATTTGACACACAAGCTACTGATCCCGGAAAGCTAGTCCTATTCACCCTCTCCTTCCTCACATCCTGCCATTATAGCCACCACTGTTCCCTTTTCTACCTCTCCCGTCCACTTTTCCTCTTTCTGTCTTCTCTTTTCTTACCTCTCTTCCAGTACTAGACTCAATTCAATTCCATCTCTTCTACCCTCCTCTACACAGCTTAGCATTTCTATGAGATTTTAACGCTCTAGTTTACAGTTCCTTCCAATACAACCAGTACATTTGAGATAGAGTTTCGCTATATTAAGTAATACTCTCAAAGTTAACCTGTGCTCCCTTTGTTTAAGTGTATAAATGATGATATTTATATACTGTAGCGTTCTAGCTTCCACAGCTGCCCCCTCGCCCCTGCGGCACAGTGTGATCCCAGCGGGGTGCCCCAGGGCCTGAGTGTGCAGCGTATATAAGACTTAATAATGAGGTTGCACACTTGCCATGATCACAATGTACCCTAAATATCTATGGAAGTTTTGTATCCCATTAACTCACTTTTCTTGTTAAGCTACATGGTATGACGCTCACATGCTCTGTATTGTTTCTTTTGCTTTTCAATACAAATATTGAACAAGACAACTACAGAATTCCTGGAAAGGAATAAACTCCTGCAGGAGACACTATCTCAGACACAGGAGTGCAACAAAAGGGCATTTGACAAAGGCAGACGTGGGGAATTGGACCTGCAACAAGGTGACTGAGTTTGGATGGCAACCAAGAACTTGTGATTATCTTGCCCTTCATAGAAATTGGGGCCAAGATTCATCGGGCCCTTCCCCAAGAAGAGACAAATTAACAGGGTGGTGTACAAACTGGACCTTCCTCCTTCCCTGCAGGTGCACCAGGTATTCCATGTCACCCTGCTAAAACCCATAACTCAGGACCCCTTCCCAGGTCGGAAGACGGCTCCACCATAGTCAATTATTGGGGATGGAGAGGAGGAGTTTGAGGTAGAAGCCATTCTTGACTGCAGGAGGAGGGGTGGCTCTACCCAATTTTTGGTCAAGTGGAATGGGTACAGCCCTGAAGAAAGCTCCTGGGAGCCTGAGGACAATATCCACGCAGAAGAGCTTGTTAAGTCATTTTGGAGGAGCCACCCAGCATTGATGGCACGTTTGGGCATCCGGAGATGGCCCTTTGGGGGCAATGTCAGAAACCACAATCTGAGTCTCCGTCCAGAATATCTGTGAGCACAGGTGCACACGCGGCAGGTGTGTACCGTCACTGGCGCCAAATGGCCTATTTGAACAGACAGCACCTGGAAACAAGTGCTGTCCATTCTACAGCATTCCCTGTGTCCCTTGGCGATCTGTTCCTGAAACTCCCTGTTATCTGTGACCCGGCTAAGACCTTGACCTTGCTTGAACTCTGCCTGCACCGACCCACAGCTTGCCTACAACCATTCTTCTGCCTGATCCCCTTGTATGTCTGCTGCCCGCCTGCTGTCAAACTTGCCTGTACCTGCCCACCTGCTTGCCAGCTCCTTTTGTCCGCATTGCCCGCCTGATACCGACCCGGCCTGTGCCACCACCCTTCAGTCTTGCACGAGCCTCTGGAGGATCTTCACAACATCATCAGTGACCACTCCCAGCCCTCATGCCATCCTGCGCTCCCGAACCTTCTGTCTACTCTATCAGGAGTTCCAGAATCAGTGTAGTAAGAGAGGTTGCCCACTGCATAAGACACACTCTACCGCCAGATATGTGACAGGGGCTCTCATACAGAGCCATATATACATATCCCAACAACTGATTATTCTACGTAGTGTATATGGACAGGGTAACACTGTAATTTGCCAATAGCTGGATGGAGCTTTTGGTGTGAGGGAGGTTTCCCGGGTAACAGCCATTAGAGGAAACCACTCTGATAAGTGGTTTAAAGCTGACCATCTTCACCGGGAAATATACCTCCTCTGGACCACTACAAACTCTTGAGCATTTTAACCAAGCTATCACTGTGATCTGCACACCTTGGATACTACAGTTGGGAATTTTCCATCTATTACAGCATAACCATGGATATTTTTGGTGTTGAGCATAGTGTCACTATTGCAGTTTCTTGCCTTACCCTTATTGTTTGACATCAGTGTTAGTCATCCACAAGAGCATTTCCAAAAAGTTTAAACGTTTATTTCTACAATCCCATCCTTTGTTTTCCAATGTCACCTGGATTTTGACCTATTAAGGGAAGCCATTTTGCTAGTCAGTTATCTACATACCCATACCCTGTGGTTTTATATAGTGTCAACACTCCTGTGGATATGTGATGTGGATTTGGTTTTTAATAAGTGTAGTATGTGTTATGTGGTACCATTATACAGGTTGTAATGTTTCAATTTTTGATAATAAATACAATTTTAATTTATCCAGGAAGTTTAGAATGTTATGTACACAGTAGGGATGGTTGAGCTCAATTAGGTTTTTTATCTCAGTTTTTGCATATGGTCGTTTCCTGATAGCTCCCCCCCCCACCCCCCCGATTGAGAAATTTTTGGTATTGAAATATTGTGTCTTTGATTAGATCAAGTAAATTTTGTTATATATACATATATATATATACAAGTGGCAGTGTCTTGAGGACCCACTCTCTTTAGTGTGATATTTATTAGGATTATCTCAAGGGACTGCAGGGGGGGGGGGGCACATGAGCACATCACTGAGACTATCCATGTGTTATTCCTCCATAAAGTTAGTAAGTTAATACTACTGTCCACTACTAGACGTCTTTAAAGACCCTGCTCAGGCATCCATTAGGAGTAGACACTTTTTATTAAAGGTTATTACAGAGCAGGTGCTCAAGATTAGCCACTTAGTTGTCCAAGAAAGGGAGTCCATTACTCCATAGATGAAGGGATGGGCATACCCTCACTATAGAGAGACCACAGGACCAGTTTCCATTCAATTTACCTGCAAGCACTGGATGTTGTCTTGGGAATGGTGGACTTTAAGTGAGAATACAACATCTCCCCTTATTGGACATTATTCAAAGTGAAGTGCTGCTTCTGGATGTAAGCCAAGAAAAGATGTAACAGTGAAAGAAGTATTACCCATGAAATTTATGTGATGCCAGAGTATGGTGTCACTATTTTTGTCCAGGAGATTCCTACTGTTCTTTCACATCACATATAACTTAAAGAGCAAAAACTCCCTCTGCTGGCTGAACAGTGGGGTAGATTTACTAAAACTGGAGCACTCAGAAACTGGTGCAGCTGTGCTTGGTAGCCAATCAGCTTCTAACGTCAGCTTGTTCAGCTTGGTTTCTATGCACAGCTGCACCAGATTTTGCACTTTCCAGTTTTAGTAAATAACCCCCAGTATCTCTTCATTTTCTACTTTGGTGCATGTCCCTGTTGGCTATACCCAACTTCACGTGATCTTTTTTTGCAAATCCCTTGCCTAACCTTGAAATTAAAAAAATAATAGATTTTTCAAGATTCACAAACAAAATTAAAATTTTCTTGAATTTGTGATGAGTTTGAATGGCCCATGAATTAAATTAAAAGCTCTTGTCAATAAAAGGGTTTGCTGGAACAAAGAAAGTGAATACTTGTAGGGACAGCAAGAAGGACCAATAAGAACAAGAAGGGAACCAGGAGACTGACACCCCAAAAATGTTGGTTTCTAAGGAAGAGATGGGATCTCATTTTAATGAAGTTGTGTTCAATGGCATGATTGCCAGAAGAGGTAAGTATTTTGTTTCTTCTTTTCGGGGTACTCTTCAATTTGAAAGTTCAGTTTGGTGACAAAGTTGTTTTCACATCTTGATCACGTGGGTATTAAGCTTGGGGTTACTAGGATCATGGTTTTGTTTCTTGTCACTTGTAGGGGAAAGAATAGGAGCAGTCTTTATGGACACGTTTGCCTGGCATGTTACTGTATACATTTTACCTCCTGTCCTTCTTTTCCCCCTCTTTATAAGTGTTGCATTAGTCATATCCACTAGTACATGATGAGTCTGATGTTTTCCATCTGGGTTCCATGCTTGATTCCTGTTTATTCTTAAGTTCCCCTGTACATGATTGGATATTTGAAATTAAAATGGGCTCACCACACTTTTTGTCATATTTTCATCTATTAAGCTCCTGTACAATATATTAGTAGGACCTCCACATATAGAGAGGCTTCATAACAGTAAGAGCTATGAAAATAAGTAATTTGACTTCCACACAAGCTATTTCTAGCCAACTCTGTAGATTCTTTAAAAAATCCTGGGTATGTTTATAAATGCAAATATTATACCTTGTTATTAATGGTAATAAGTAATAACCTCGAAGACTGTTGATTTATCTGGTTACTTTAGGGCACCATGAAAGACTATTATTTGAAAATAATAAAAAAAATAATCAGGTTTAGTAACATTCCATTGTAATGGTAGAAAAACAACATTTGGTACAAAAATGTTGGCACTGTGTTTTCCCAGTATAATAACCTTGTGAACATTTTTGTGACTCTAAAATTTCTAAAATTTATGTTATGGGTAGACAGTCAGTAAATTGCTTGTTGAATTTCTAAATAATATGATTACAATAAATACCCAGCTGCTTCTGAATATTTCCCTAATTGGGCCTCTGAAGATTATATGGTAATAATAAAATTATCAGAAGGTTTCAGGAGGATGCATTTATTCATTATATAAACAGATATATTTGCTCATTTAAACAGTCCCAGTCATGGACCATAATTTTGTACTGGGCAAAAAGGTAAGACAATGGTTACTCTTTTCTATATATATGAAATAACAAATGAAATAATGCCTTGTCTTATTAATTTACTATCTCTCTTTCCTTGGTTTGGGGTACATTGGGTAGTAAACTGTTAATCAATGTTATACTGAGTTTTTGATTATTCATTATATAAACTGATCATCCTAGATGACATGACATTATAATACAAAAAAATTATTGTGGAAAATGTGTAGACCATAGTTTTGTGCCTAAGGTAAAAACAAGGATTTTTTTTTTTAGTATGGCATATAAAAATAAAAATTAGGTGTTTTTGTATTAGTTTACTTGATTTATTTCCTTATTATTTTGGGGGCAAGTGGACTAAATTAACAATTTAGTAAATCAAGGTTTTGCTGAGCTATTGATTCTAGGAATTACAGTTTTAATGATCGTATTTTGGTGTCTAGATAATTTTCTGAAAACTACTTTCCATAATTGTATAGTTACATAGTTAGTAAGGTTGAAGACACCAGTCCATCTTGTTCAACCTGTGTAGGCGTGTGTGTGTTTGATGTTTCAAAATTAATTCCTATATCCCTGTATTTGCGTTCACTAAGATGCCCATCTAAGAGTTTTTTTAAACTAACTCTAACAGTAAAGAACCCCTTAAGCAGTTAAAGGTTGAACCACGTGTGTTCTTAACGCTCCCTGAGATGATATTGTTTTGTCCCAATACCAGAATCATTATTGAGGTATTTATATATTGCTATCATATCTCCTCTCAAACACCTCTTCTCCAGGAAGAATGCATTTAATGGTTGTAGTTAGAGTTGAGCGAACACCTGGATGTTCGGGTTCTGCCGGTCCGTCCGAACTTCGGGACAAAGTCCGGGTCCGGGTCCGGACGGAACCCGAACGATCGCACGGACAACGAACCCCATTGAAATCAATGGGGACCCCTGCCTGGCCGTCTTGGGCTTGTAGGTCCACAAGCGAGTTGAGATTGATGTTGGTAATTTACGTAAGAAGGACCTCTTCTCCACAAACTCTCCTCTATACTATCGTTATATATTTATGGAGTTATTACTAAGACCATAACCCTGTTTTGTTATAGTAGAGTCCCTCGCAATTCTTGTGTGCACCAAGTTGGAAATTGACGAATTCCCCAAGAAATGACAATCTCAATCAAATTTTTTTGAGAATCTACCCGTAGAATCACTTGCGTTTATGTCCCTATATCCTTAATTAAAACTTTGTAGTTTGTGTGTGTGCGGATGTGTCCAACTTGTTCTAC
>BLSH010384126.1:425020-449122 GCA_018402905.1 Glandirana rugosa | reverse complement strand
TCGTTGAGCACGATCGTAGCGATCGTTGTTTTAAGCAGAGTTTGATCTGCAACTCAAAGCAGCGGTATGTGAAATCTCTAATTTCTGCTATCTGTCCTCAGAGCAACAGCACAGACAGCAGTAGTAAAGTAATCTATCTCAGGATGCAGGATCAGGTCTTAAAATGTCTCAAATCTGTCCCTCACGCAGTCAGCTACCTTTCCCTACACTAACCCAAGGAGCATGTGACTGCAGCACTGTGACTCCAGCTTATAAAGAGGCTGGGTCACATGATGCACTGGCCAATCACAGCCATGCCATTAGTAGGCATGGCTGTGATGGCTTCTAAGGGCAAACCAGTGAAACACTTGTTGATTGGCTGCCCTGCAGCTTCTCAACACGTGGAGTAAAATAGCAGAACCCCGGACCGAACCCGAACAATTTTTGAAATGTCCGGGTCCGGGTCAGGGTCCGTGCCACGGACACCCGAAAGTTCGGTACGGACCCGAACGTTACAGTCCGGGTTCGCTCAACACTAGTTGTAGTCTTTCCTCATAACTGAGATCCTCCAGCCCCCTTATTAGTTTTGTCCCCCTTTTCTGGACTCTTTCCCTTTCCAGCACTTGATTTTTTAAGGACTGGTGACCTGAATTGGATGGCATACTCAAGATATAGCCAAACCAGAGTTTTATAAAGTATCAGGATTATTGTTTTATCTCTTTTTTAAGCATGCTAATAGTCTACTTGCTTTGCTTGCTGCAGCTTGACATTGCATGCTATTGCTGAGAAGGTGATCTACTAGGACCCCCAGATCTTTTTCCATCCTTGATTCCCCAATGGTTCTAATCCTAGCGAATAACTTGCATTCATCTTTTTGGCCCCCAAGTGCATTAATTTACATTTTTCAACATTTACCATGTAGTTGACCACCCAATCTTTTTTTTATTAAGGTCCTCCTGTAAAGTTTCTATATTCTACTATGAAGCTATTGCCCTGCTTAGCTTTGTATCATCAGCAAACACTGAGATTGAGCTATTTATGCCAACTTTTATGCCATTTATGAATAATATAAACAGAATTGTATTTCTAAAAGCATATCTAAAAATGAAATATATTGCAGCTCACTAAACTTGTTGCAATATTATACATTTTGTTTCTTGAGTTAAGTTATACTTTAGGAGTAAACACTAGAACTATCTTAGGCGATTTTAAGCATGTACACTTCTGGTAATTAAAAAAAAGTTACATTTTCAGGGATCAAGTAGAGTCCTCCGAATCAGGCTGAATATGTGAAAAAAGCAAAAGGCTAATGTATTTATAATTTATATGATGTGTGATAAATTATATAATGTATATGTTTTTCTTTAGTAAATCAGTCTAGTTTCTAAATTATGTGTGTAGCATACATGCAATACTAAATTCCATGAGGGTTACCAAAGGGGATCACATTAATGTCCATACAACCTATGCATGCATGCAAAGTCTAAGGGCATCAGTAACCATAATTGTAAAGCAGATGTGTAAATCCTCCAAGATCAGCATAAAAAAACTGCCATAAGTTTCCCAGAGAATACAAAACTCTAGTTAACCCTAAGGGCTGATTATGACATGTGGTAGCCCTCTGTGGATTGACCCATATTGGATCACTTTTCAGAGGGTGTTTGACAGGTGGTGAAGCATTGTCAGTTGAATGGGTTGTGTTCAGTGAGTAGTATGCCTTGCCAAATGTGGTGGGTGGATAATTTTTGCCTTACGAAATGCGTATGCCCCCATACAGCTGCCTTTGCAGCTTAGGGAGCTTCTGATAAACCCCCCGCCCGCATACCCCCAGAACCACAACCTAGGGTTGTGGGGAAGAGACCCCTATCCCCATCAACATGGGAACAAGGTGCTTTGGAGCCCCAAATCACCCACCTTCACACTTTTTTTTTTTTATTCAGCTGTCAGCGGGGAAGCCCATTGACAGCTGATGATTTATCGGTTGTTAACGACACCATGGCCAGCTTCCCAACACTGCTCTTTAACAACCAGCTTTTACTGCACCCTGTTTGGGCAAGTATTTGCCCAATCAGGACACAGAATGCCCTGTGCAGCTTGCAGTGCATTGCAGGGCATTCGGCGGGGTGAACACCCGCCAAACACCCTACAAATTCATGTGTTTCCCGAAATGTGGCACACAGCCAATGTTCGGCCTGAACTCATGCTCGGGCTGAACAGTTTGCCCAACTTTAATAGCGATATACACATACTTGCAATACGTTTCAGGGAGTTTAAAAAGACATGCAACCATTCATTGAACCTGGAGGAGAAGCATTTTTATCTTAAACTGTAATTATTGCCTAACTCTATAATGCTCAAATAAATACCACAAGAGAGGCACATGCGCAGAGGCTCCAAAGATGCATGCTTGATCCAGGAGCTCTGTACCGCTCCGGCCATTCACCACTCTCCACAGCCTCCTGCATCTGGCAATCCTCACCCACTCCAGCTCGCCAGGTAGGGGACTCAGTTCTGTTCTTCCCCATATCACAGGGGGCCTCCAGATGAGACCTACAGCCACAATTTTCAATGAGCAGAACACAGGCCAAGAACTTCAAAATGACGGCCATTACACAGGCCCAAGCACTAGCAGGATGGATCTTCCATTCCCCGACCTGCTTCTGACCTCTCCTGCAACCATTCAGTACCTGGGGAATAATGTGAGTACCCCCCTTGCAGGATAAGCCTCACTAGCGTCCACTGAGTCCCTAATTGGGCATACTTTGGATGAGATGTTGCTCTCTCCTATGACCCCAGGCCACAACAGATGTGGCCTACAGCTGGCCTGACTCCTGAACAACAGGCAGGCTTTGCGGACATATTCACTAAGTTTGCTGAACTCCTAGACTGTGGCCTTATTAAAACAGCTTGTAAAATCACAAATGGCATCAAGGCAGACTTTCAGAGCCTGGGTTCTCGCATGGAAGCGATCAAACAAAAACTTGATTCCACCATTACGAGGACCAATCAGAACAAAGACTGTATCCAGAACCTTCAATCTCAATTGGAAACTGCCCTGGCAAAATTGGATGATTTGGAAAACAGGAACAAGAGAAACAATTTCAGGATTAGAGGCATCCCAGAATCATTTAAGGATGCTCCTGATGTGGTCAGATCCTTTATTAACCACTTGATGCCATCCGCCATCATTATACTGCGGCAGGTCAGCACGATCTCCCGAGTCGCCGCCATTGTACATCTGCATGGGATCTTGTATTTGTGGGCGCGCATGCCGCCGGAGGTTGCCACTGGCCAGTGGGGAGTCAATCAGTGGGGCAGACTCAATGTCTGCCAGCCACCCGCAATCATTCCCTGAAGTGACAGAACAGGGATCTGCCTGTCTAAACAAGGCAGATCTCCATTCTGACAGGGGAGATCACACAGGTCCTGTCTTTCTGCTATGCAGGACTGATTTTAGGACTGGTTATTGTAATAATGTCACTGGTTCCCAAAAAAAGTGTCAAAAATGTCAGTTAGGTGTCCGATCTGTCTGCCGCAATGTTGCAGTCCCGCTAAAAATTGCTGATCGCCACCATTACTAGTAAAAAATAAAGAAACAATAAAAATGACATAAATCTATTCACTATTTTGTAGACGCTATAACATTTGCCCAAATCAATCAATATACGCTTATTGCATTTTTTTTACCAAAAATATGTAGAAGAATGCATATTGGCCTAAACTGATGAAGAAATTAGATTTTTCGCATTTTTTTGGATATTTATAATAGCAAAAATTATTTCAAATTTATCGCTGTTTTTTTGTTTATAGCACAACAAATAAAAACTGCAGAAGTGATCAAACACCACCAAAACAAATCTCTATTTTTGGGAAAAAAAGGACGTAAATTTTGTTTGGGTACAACAAAGGAAAGGGTTAACGTGGGTGTGGCGCTGTCATATGAATGTGTGGCTAGTGAACCAAGAAATACATATAATCTTAACACAACATAAATGTTCCAAACCAAAAGGTGAATCATCCAGTGATATACTGTAAATAATAGCAGATGTTATCAGTGTATTTTCATACAAAGAAAAGGAGTCCAAAAGTTTGGGGATAGACTGTTCGTCTGTGGAGGGGGTGAGGGGAAGGTGGAGCAAATGGATATTGGTAGGTGCATGCTCCCCTCCCAAACCCCACTCACCAACCCTTCTGCTTCGGTTGTCCTGAGGATGAGGATGGCTCGGATCCCGGAGAATGCGGCACAGTCCAGTGGGTATCAATGGATCACGTGGAAAAGGGAAACTCCAATTTGTAGGATATCATGTAAAAGAGACACAAAGTAGTAGGCACTTACTATATAAATTGAGAAGTCAAACGCTCAGACCCGGAGATTACGGTAATTCCTTCAAGTAAAACCAGAAGTGCATAGGACGCTCTCTGGCTCCGGCTTACGTGTTTCGTCATAGAGATGTCATCGGACTGTGCCGCATTCTCCGGGATCTGTGCCATCCTCATCCTCAGGACAACCGCAACAGAAGGGTTGGTGAGTGGAGTTTGGGAGGGGAGCACGCACCTACCAATATCCATTTGCTCCACCTTCCCCTCACCCCCTCCACAGACGAACAGTCTATCCCCAAACTTTTGGACTCCTTTTCTTTGTATGAAAATACACCAATAACATCTGCTATTATTTACAGTATATCACTGGATGATTAACCTATTGGTTTGGAACATTTATGTTGTGTTAAGATTTATGTATTTCTTGGTTCACTAGCCACACATTCATATGACAGTGCCACACCCACGTTAACCCCTTCCTTTGGTTTCATACCTGGGAGTTCCCAGGCTCTGTGGGGGCAGCAGTCACAGTTACCACTTTGTTTACCTTTTGAATATATAGCAGTGCCATACCACCTTTTTTCTCCTTTTTGTTTGGGTACAATGTCGCATGAACGCGCAATTGGTAGTTAAATCAACGCAGTGCCGCATCTCAAAAAATGGACTTCTCAGGAAGTAGGTAAATCCTTCCAGCCCTTAAGTGGTTAAAGATCTCACCCCTGATATCCAATAACATAGGCCCTACTGGCAATTCTTTTGCAACATGAAATTAAATACTGGTGGCCTTTTCCATTCAACCTCAAATTTCAATCAAAAAATAAATTATTCTCTTTTGCCACATTCCCTGAGGGGGGGGGGCGTCTCTTGCTGCAACTGGGCCTCATCTCTCACGACCGACCTTCGCCACCATCGGGTCCTGCTACAGGTGCCAACAAATGTCAACTTCCAACAAAGTTAAATCCAAGAAATCGAAAGACGGTCGTCCTCCATTTTGTCCAGTGCTCAAGACTGGGTGCCTTTAGTCCTCTTTACTTACCTGAATGGTTTCCTGGTTCAATCTGTAGTTCACATGTACTGTTGATTTTTTTGTCCTATCTGACCCTAGGGTCATTGTGAGACCCTCACACTTTTTGGTTCTTTTAAACGCTTTTTTGTTTGTTTTTCTTTTTTGGTCTCAAGTTTCTGTTTGGCCAGAAAGGACTTTACACATGCTGTGATGTTATTATAGCCTGAACCATGTTCACTAGATGCTGTTGCATATTTCCACATTCTGGTGGGATTCACCCATAGGCAATTTCCCATCACTGTCCTTAGCTAATATCTCCTATTAATGCTATGAACAGAGTTTAACCACAGTAGGTTCTCTAATGCTTTATCCCCCAGGGAACGTGCAGGTATGCATTAGCTAATCCTTGGCCTAGCCTTCAAATGGTATTCATTGGGTGCAGTTTTCACTCCTAAGGCTTTATGTTTCTGGATCTTATTTAGGGAGCGTGTTGTAGCTGGAGTGGTACTCATGTACCTCCACCTGTTGCAAAGACATGAGTTTAATCTCTCTTTGGGGCAGATTTGTCCCCTCTCTAGTATAGGTGGCACGTATTATTAGACCTATAGGCTTGGGGGACTATCCCAACCTCCAGGGTTCACTCTTGTTTATCCTCTTCCTCTCTCTATGTCTGTGTCTCTTTGCTTATCCTTCCTATGTTTTTCACCTTATCTCTTTTTCAATGACCTTTCCAGAAGTCTCCAGAACTTCCATCCTCTCACTTGAGACAGACCTTACTCGGAGTTCCATTCTTTCTCTGTTTCATGGCTGACACTTATCCCCTCCCCCCTATCCTGAAGATCTATTCTCCCATAGATGTAAGTTTACGCTCCACACGTTAAAGGACCTAGAGATTCCTTTTTGTCAAGGGAGTTATAGACAAATAAATTTACTCATTCATATCTTACTATGCTCTCAACAATGGCCAAGCCCACTTTTTCCAATTTATGTTTAAGACCATGCAACCTCTGATAGAAGGCATGGTGGTCTATGGAGGGGACTCCAATGAAGCTTTTGCTGAAGGACTGGATAAAAATAGACTTGAAGGTCACCCCAGAATAAGTCTTCAGAGACTGATGATTCCTAAACTAAATGGTGGCATTGGTCTCCCAGATATTCTGAAATACCACAAAGTATGTCTACTAACAAGAGTAAATGACTGGAACATTCACTCCGATGTTAAGGCGTGGGTTCAATTGGGACATGCTATGTCTAAACTCCCCCCTACACCAACTCCCCTGGATCACGCCCAAATATGTCCCCCTGACCTGCAGAAACCACCCATTAATAAGCTCCACGCTAGTATCCTTCCAGGAAGCCTGTTGCACATATAAAATTTCATCAATTTTAGGCCCCCTGACATCACTTCGTCAGAACCCAGACTTTCCACCGGGCGAATCTGCAACCTATCTTCTATATGCATGGCCACACCCAACCATATGGGCAGAACATTTTTAAGAAAGAGGACGCCTTATCCCCCTGTCGGAATTGTCCACCCAGATGTCTAAACAATCATTCCCATTATGGTCATATATTCAAATTCAACACTTTCTTGAAGGATCTTGTCCCCGACCAGATTCCCGACAGACCACACCTTTTGAATTTATGTGCCTAAAAAGAGCACCCCAAAGACACCTTATTTCAGACACCTATGCTCTCTTATTTGCGGATCAGAACCCCAAATCTAACCTGGAAAGCCGTAAATGGGAACAGGATCTCTCGATTGATCTATCGGAAAAAGAATGGGAAAACATCTTCACATAGATTTATAAATGAACGGTTAACTTCTTTGCACAAGAAAATGCGATCAAAATATTTTCCAGGTGGTATAAGACACCACTCAGACTACATAAAATATCCCCCACTCTCTCCCCCCAATGTTGACGCTGTACCAAAGAACCGGGATCGCATTTGCACATATAGTGGTCATGCCATATCATACAACTATTTTAGAAAGAAGTACACCACCTTACAAACCAAATCAATACTCTCATATTAAATTACTCACCGTCTCAATTTCTACTACAGCATTCTAAAATACTGAAAAATGCATAACTACACTCATTAGCCATCCATTTGGTAAAAGCAGGAAATATGGGTATTCCTACCAAATGGCACTCCGCAGACCCTCCGACCATAAAAGATTGGGTTAGACGCATACAAAAAAAACTCAGAAATGGAGGAACTTATACACCAGGCAAATGATAACTCTTCTAAATTCAGGAAAACCTGGTCTTTCTGGCAGCACTTTATCAGTACTGATGAATATACCAAACTTATGACTTAACTACCTACTAATATAGCTGACAAAAGGCTAGTTAAAAACTTCTGGTCTTATCTCTTTCCCCCTAACCCCCAATAATGACCATTAAAGACATCCTTTCCCCCTATGAAACTTCAGATAAACACTATCACAAGCCCTCCCTATCATTGCTTATTGCTCATAAAAACAACATATAAACAACATAATTAGAGATATACACGCCGGACGCTTGTACTTAGATGTGAAACCTCTCAAAAGTAACTAGGCTGAGGCAACTATAAATACTGTTACCAGTTAGGTTTATTTTGTATTTTTCTCTATGGACTTGGTTTGTGTCTTATATGCATTAACACCATTATGCTTATGTGCTGCATATTTATCTTTAGGAAGACTTAATTCCCTTCTCCTTTTTTGTTTCTGTTCTGTTCCTTCGCTAATGTGGCAGCTGCATCCACAAAGTTGTGTTTGCCTGTACAACTAGTCTATAACCAAATAAATACTTTTCAAAAAAAATAAACTTAAAGGAGGTTGCCTCACCAGCCCATCTAAACAGAGTCTGCGTATTGCTAAGATGATTTTTCGACAAGGGTTAATTGATATTTGGAGAGATATCAACCCGGCAATGCAAGAATATACTCATTTCTCTTACTCTCATAACTCATTTGGGAGGATTGATCACATCTTCATTTCAGCAGCCCTTCCCCTGTGGTCACTAAATCCTTCATTAGAGATTCTGCCTGGTCTGATCACTCAGGGGTATTTGTGGTCTTTCAGCGTCCTCTGGGCTCGAATAGCCATAGACACTGGAGACTTAATGAGACCTTACTTAGTGACCCCATTAAATCAATTGAGATTCAGAAAGCTATCCGCGAATGTTTCCTTCTCAATGATGTTGAGGATATTTCCCTGACAAATCTCTGGGCTGCTCACAAAGCCACAATCAGAGGTAAAATTATCCAATTGCCCTCCCAAATTAATTGAGACAGACATATAGAGATAGACAAACTCGAAACTGAATTCCTTTCCCTGTGTAGGAGACATAAGCAAAACCCCAAATCGATCTACATCTCACAATTAGACTTATCCCACACAGCTCTAAACCTGGCCCTCATCTCTAAAGCTGTGAAACATCTAAGATGGAGTGGTGCTCGGTTCTACTTCCAAAGGGACAAATCAGGCTTGCTGTTGGTGACTAGACTCTCCCCTAAACCCCACTCATTCAACTTACTCAAAATAAAGGAGGCGGTAGAAACTCTCTCTCAGAATCCACAAAGAATTCAGGGAGCCTTGCATGAATTTTACCAGAAACTGTATAGTGAGAATAATCTGAACATTCAACCTGATATAGACCACTTTTTAGAGTCTGTTAAGATTCCAAAATTAAAATCCAAACACCGTCTTTTTCTGGATGATCCAATTTCCACAGAGGAAATTTTTCATGTTATCCAGAAACTTAAAAAGCATTCAGCACTGGGGCCGGACGGTTTCTCTATTCCGCAATATAAAAGCTTTGCTCCTATTCTCACACCTTATTTAGCTTGGTTCTTCAATGAATTGAGATGAGGTAACCCACTGGAGAGATCCCTAAATGCAGCCTTTATTTTGGTAATTCCCAAGCCAGGGAAAGACCCCAGTTCAGTAAGCAATTACCACCCTATTTCCCTTATTAATAATGACTTATAGATCTTGACGAAGGTCCTTGCAGATCGAATCTCCTCTTTCATTATCCTTTATATACAGCATCTCACAAAAGTGACATTTTTGTAAATATTTTATTATATATTTTCATGTGACAACACTGAAGAAATGACACTTTGCTACGATGTAAAGTAGTGAGTGTACAGCTTGTATAACAGTGTACATTTCCTGTCCCCTCAAAATAACTCAACACACAGCCATTAATGTCTAAACCACTGGCAGCAATAGTGAACACACCTTTAAGTGAAAATTTCCAAATTGGGCCCAAATATCCATTTTTCCACTCCAGTGTCATGTGACTCCTTAGTGTTACAAGGTCTCAGGTGTGAATGGGGAGCAGGTGTGTTAAATTTGGTGTTATCACTCTCACACTCTCATACTGGTCACTGGAAGTTCAACATGGTACATTATGGCAAATAACTCTCTCAGGATCTGAAAAAAAAAGAATTTTTTCTCTACATAAACATGCTCAGCATCATAACCAGAGGTTGTCTTTGGGAAATAGACATATGAGTGCTGCCAGCATTGCTGCAGAGGTTGAAGGGGTGGGGGGTCAGCCTGTCAGTGCTTAGACCTTATGCCACATACTGCATCAAATTGGTCTGCATGGCTGTCATCCCAGAAGGAAGCCTCTTCTAAATATGATGCACAAGAAAGCCTGCAAACAGTTTGCTGAAGACAAGCAGACTAAGGACATGGATTACTGGAACCATGTCCTGTGGTCTGATGAGACCAAGATAAACTTATTTGGGTCAGATGGTGTCAAGTGTGTGTGGCGGCAACCAGGTGAGGAGTACAAAGACAAGTGTGTCTTGCCTACAGTGAAGCATGGTGGTGAGAGTGTCATGGTCTGGGACTGCATGAGTGCTACCGGCACTGGGGAGCTACAGTTCATTGAGGGAGCCAGGAATGCCAGCATGTACTGTGACATATTGAAGCAGAGAATCCGCTCCCTTTGGAGGCTGGGGCGCAGGTGAGTAGTCCAGCATGATAACGACCCCAAACACACCTCCAAGATGACCACTGCCTTGCTAAAGAAGCTGAGAGTAAAGATGATGGGCTGGCCAAGCATGTCTACAGACCTAAACCCTATTGAGCATCTGCGGGGCATCCTCAAATGAAAGGTGGAGGAGCAAAAGGTCTCTAACATCCACCAGCTCCGTGATGTCATCATGGAGGAGTGGAAGAGGACCTCAGTGGCAACCTGTGAAGCTCTGGTGAACTCCATGTCCAAGGGGGTTAAGGCAGTGCTGGAAAATAATGGTGGCCACACAAAATATTGACACATTGGGCCCAATTTGGACATTTTCACTTAGGGGTGTACTTTTGTTGCCAGTGGTTTAGACATTATTTGCTGTGTGTTGAGTTATTTTGAGGGGACAGGAAATGTACACTGTTATACAAGCTGTACACTCACTACTTTACATTGTAGCAAAGTGTCATTTCTTCAGTGTTGTCACATGAAAAGATAGAATAAAATATTTACAAAAATGTGAGGGATGTACTTACTTTTGTGAGATACTGTACATAAGGACCAAGCGGGCTTCATCCCATGATGACAAGGGCCTGACAAAATTCCAAGGGCTATAGATATTATTTCCCTCCTTAGATCAGGTTGGGATGGGGGCCAATTCCAAGAAGGATTTTTATTATCTCTCGATCATCAAAAGGCATTCAATTCACTTTCTTGGCCTTATATGTTTGCTATTCTGAAACAATGGGGCCTTGGTCTAGCCCTTCCTTAACATTATAAGGATGTTATATGCCACCCCTGAATCCCAGGTTCAAATGCACAGACTTTATTCCCATTCCTTCCACATCTCTAGAGGCACCAGGCAAGGTTGCCCCCTTTCACCCTGATATTCGCCATTGCGATAGAGACCTTAGCTATAGCTATTAGGGAGCATCGTGACATCCACGGGGTTTGCTGTGGTCCACAAGTACACAAATGTGCCCTTTTCCCAGAGGATCTCCTTTTATTTGTCACTTCCCCTTTAGTCCCCCTTCCCAATATTTGTCGCCTGTTAACAGGTTTCAGTCACATCTGAGATCTTCGTGTGATTTTTTCCAAATCCCTAGCTTTACATATTTCCATTCCCCCACCCTTGATGACACGTCTCAGGGAGAGTTTCCCATTCACTTGGAGTGACACAGAAGTCCTATATTTGGGAGTGAGACTCACTGCCAAGATAGAACATCTCTATCAGCAAAATTTCCCCCCACTCCTGAAAAAATGAACCAAAGATCTAAATCAATGGGCTCAACTGGAGCTTTCATGGCTAGGAAGAGTCAACTTGGTAAAGATGACATTACTCCAGCGTGCCCTATATTTCTTTAGAGCCTTACCCATCCCTATGGTTAAAGTGCACCTACAACGCTTGCAATCCAAAATCATTAGCTTAATTTGGGGAAAAGCAGGACACGTCTATCTAAAGCAATTCTCTTTGCTTGTGACAAGGGATGATTGGGGGTTTCCAATTTATTCTGGTATTATCAAGTGGCCCAGCTCACCCAATTTATTCCTGAGTGGCACACCCAGACTGGATCCACATGGAAAGACAGGCAACCCTAAACCACACTCTCAATTATTTACTTTGGTGCCCTACTAAATTGTGACCCCCTATTTTAGCTCCAACCCTATCACACTCCTTCACTCTTTGGGATTCACTTAGTGATCATTCACAACTAGTTTCTCCCATTAAGCCACTCTCACATATCTTTCACAATCCCCTGTTTCCCCATGGCCTAGATATACAAGCCTTCAAATGGTGGTTGGACAAAGGGCTCTACAGAATTGGTCAGTTTTTTCTCCCATCTGGCCCATTATCCAAGGCCTATTGTGTTAGTAAACTAGATATTAGAGATGGGCCGAACACCCCCCCGCCCATTTGGTTCGCACCAGAACATCTGAACAGACAAAAAATGTATGCGCACATTCGAACACCGTTAAAGTCTATGGGACCCGAACATGAAAAAGCAAAAGTGAACTTCCGTTTCCAGCGCCATATGGAATAGCTGCTCGCCTCATCGGCTCCCACAGAAGCCCCGCAAAGTTACCTGATAAACCGGCCCAGACGACCAGAGACACCCGCGATCATCAAAACTGTAATCCGCCTGGTAGATGGAGCAGAAGTGGCCCTAAGAGCACACAGTCACAGCGCACGGAGGACCCTGGATAACAGGCCGCACATCCTGCCATGGCGCCCGCCTCAAGGATGGAGGTAAGTGATAGCCAGGCACAAGCCCTTGCACCGCAAGGCCACTCCAATATGGAGCTAATTGCTCAAGCAGTAGCCGCACTCCTTGCCCCGACCATCGCCATGGAGAGAGCAGTCCAGTCAGGAATGGCCACTCTGCACAGGGAGCTAGCTGAACACACATCCAGGCCAAACGAGGCAGAGGAGCGCATTACGCGTGTAGAGGAGGAACTCACTCACATCCAACAATCCGATCGTGAGCAAAATCAACAAATTAAACTGATCATTGACAAGCTCCAGCTGGAGAACAGGTCCCACAGAATCTTAGATTCATAGGGGTCCCGGAATCCCTCCAGTGTCAGGCCCTAGGTAACTTCTGTTGCATCAAGATACCTGAGGCTCTTGGCCTTCCCGGGCCTTGCCAAGTGGAGTGTGCACACCGCCTGGGTCAACCAACAAAGGATCGCCAGTCCCCGCGACCGATAATAGCTAAATACCTTAATTATGCAGAGAAGCATTATATCCTTCAGAAATTCAGGCAACAATGATCTCTTATGATTGATGGTGTACGGATTTTGAACTTTGCAGTTTACTGCGCTGAAGTGGCTAAACAAAGGAAAGCCTTTTAAACCGTCTGCACGCCACTATTCCAGCAACAGATAAAATTTACCCTGGCTTTCCCAGCGGTTCTGCGGATAAGATCACCTAATGGAGACCAACTCTCCTTCCACAGTCCCACAGAAGCAGAGAACTTCCTCCCCACAGGATGATCAGACACAGACTCACCCCAGTGACCCACTTCTCTCAGATGAGTATATAAAGTGGATGAAGGCTAACCTTTTTTATATTCTCCTTGTTCTCTTTCTTATTGTCCCCCTTCGGATGTTTTGTAGCACATATACAACCACCAAGTTGACATTCTCTCTTTGTTTCATTTTATGCTCTATTCTAGTGACAACCTTAAGTTAATAAGTCCCAGCATTTTGTGGTATTGCTCCTAGTACAGTTGATTTGAAGCTAATTGTTATGCATTTTTTCTATATCTGGGTGAACCAACCTTTCTCGCTCCTGTCACTCCATTCTGCCTTTTCCCACAAGGGTGCCTCTAACGGTCACAACAAGCCACCTGTCAGTCAGTAATTTTCTGACTAAACCCTCTCTTTATCATAGAAAACTCTGATGGCCTTGTTATCTGCCATACTCTGATACATTTGGGCGTCACTATGACCTTCCAGCACAGAGATTCTGCCATTCGGGAGACATGCCAGAAGTAGTCACGTCATGTGGAAAAAAGTGGATGTTTTTGATGTTTTTAAGTTAAGGTTAACCCCCGACCTCTCCCCTAGGCTGCATCCCCACCCCAACTTAGACCCCAACTTTTCACACTCTGCTCCCTCAGACTGCCTATGGTTAGTCCTTAATATGACCTCCCATACCAGTCTCAGCAACTACCACCACTCTCTACTCTTGTATATGCCCACTGACACACAGCCCATCCTCACTGGCATCACATGAGAATAGTGACTTGGAATGTCAATGCGTCTCACCCCCTGAGGAGTCTTGGAGAGAAACCCAGCTGAAGATCCTCCGCCGAGCCTTCATCCCCTTTCTCAAAATAAAGATGACCCTCAGGCTGCATTATGCCCCCTTTGCTCCCACATGTACCCTTCTCTGGCACATAGACTCTGGGAATGCCCCCAAATTGACAACCTATGGTCACAGGTACTGATGTACATCACAGCGATCACCTCTGCACAACTCCCCAAAGATCTTCTGCCTGTTCTGTTTGGCTACTGGGAAGACATAATACAAGCCTTTCACAAACTGGATCTGGCCTACATACACAGATACTGGATTCAAACCACCCTCCTGATTACACGCAGAACTATCCTGAAGAACTGGTTAAGTCCTGCCAAGCCTTTACTGGCTCAAATCAAAAGAGAACTCCTGCAATTGCTCTACAGAGAAAGACTCACCAAGGATCTCTCTCACCCCACAGCCAAAATGTGCTACTTTAACAAATGGGATCCCCTCATATTAGGGGGGGACCCTTAGTCTGCCTGTAAAAAGGCGCACCTCTGTGATGTTTAGAACATAGCCAGAGCAAAATGACATTTATTATCACGTCTGCAATGCATTGCCGTCTCCCGGCAATATATAAAAAATCACTGAAAAAATTGCGTAGGGTCCCCCTAGTCCATACCAGGCCTTTCGGGTCTGATATGGATTTTAAGGGGAACGCCGCGCCAAAATTAAAACAAAAATTTGACGTGGGGTCCCCCCTAATATCCAAACCAGACCCTTATCCGAGCATGCAACCTGGCCTGCCAGGATGGGGGGGTGAGCGAGCGCCCCCCTGCTGAACTATACCAAGCTGCATGCCCTCAGCACATTGTCCCCATGTTGATGGGGACAAGAGCCTATTCCCCACAACCCTGGGCTGTGGTTGTGGGGGTCTGCAGGTGGGGGGGCTTATCAGAATCTGGAAGCCCCCTTTAATAAGGGGGCCCCCAGGTCCCGACCCCCCCATGTGAATTAGTATCAGGTACATTGCACCCCTAATACTTCACCAAAAAGTGGCCAAAAAAAGAAAAAACACATGAAACAATTAGGGACAAGTCCTTTATTAAAAAAGATCCATCATCAATCATGGCAAGCGATGACTCAAAAAAAAATGAACAGGGGAGGGCTCCCGCCGACTGAACTCTCTTACTTTTGACGTTTTATTTATAGTGAAGGGCAGGGCCACCTGGTGACGTAATTGAGCTACCCTCCCCTCTGATGTCACATGATGTCAGAAGGGGGCGAGGTCACCCGTATATCATCGGGTGGCCCTACCCTGCACTATAAATAAAACGTCAAAACAAAGCCAGCACAGATGGCGACAGCCCTCCCATGGAAGAGGAGCTGAACGCGCCCTCTGCGGGCATTGATGGGAGGGCGATTATGGGGTGTTCGGCGGCACCGAAGTCGCGCCGAACACCCCATAATCTGCTAAATTCAGGGAGCAAATGTTAGCCCATCCCTACTAGAGATGCCTAAGTCAGAGAAATTTATATTTCACCAAATCTCCCATTTCTTACACAATTTCTGGGTATTCAAACCTGACCTCCCTATCTTTTCTGACTATGAACAATGGTGCGGTCAAGCTATGGAGCAGAGAGGGGGAATCTTGTTGATATACAGGTCTCTAGCCTTAGTGACTCTAAAGACCTCCTATGTGTTAGCCTGGGAGAAAGACCTATCTGGTGAATGGGACCTGGAGGCCTGGCATAGAGCTTACTTCAGATCACTCCAAGGGGTGCTTAATCTCTCCTTAGTGGAAGCTAACTTCAAAGTTATTACCAGGTGGTACTTTGTGCCATCTAAAATAGCCCAGATATACCCGGTCTACTCTCCCCTTTGCTTCAGAGGTTGCAAACTCTTTGGCAACATTTTACATGTATGGTGGGATTGCCCTAAATTCAGGGTTTTTTGGAATAAAATATTTAATATGCTTTGTGTGACCGGATTTCCAGTCCCTCAGTCCCCACATCTTGCCCCACTTAATTTGACGATGTAGTCTGTACCCAAAAATATGCAACGTCTCATCTTTTTCATCCTTACGGGTGCTAAATTAACCATAGCCAAGGCCTGGAAACACCCCTTTACATTACAATTCTATAATGAATGAGTTGCTTTGCATAATTTTGACCATCATTTCTTGGTTATTTAGCATTTTGACCACAGTGATTGCTGCAATTACAATAGCTTATCTTGATTTTTGTGGGCCAAATATAATTGACCATTTTTTCTGCGATGTGTCACCAGTGTTAAAGCTTTCCTGTTCAGATACATTCTGGGTTCAGTTAGATATGATATTAAATAGTGTTCCTTTACTCTTTTTACCATTCCTAATTATTATAATATCATACACTTATATTATTTTTACCATCTTGAAAATCCCAACAAATACTGGAAAACAGAAGGCTTTCTCCACCTGCAGCTCCCACTTGATGGTGGTTTGTATATTTTATGTAACACTAATTGTTATTTATAACCTTCCCACAAGTGGGCAGTCATTGACTATACGCAAATTAGTATCACTGATCTATACAGTTGGGACACCACTGATGAATCCAATAATATACAGCTTGAGGAACAAAGACATAAGGATTGCTTTTGCTAAGTTAAGAAACAGTTTTGGAAGTTTTTAATGGAAGTTTGTATTTAAGGAAATATAATTTATTGGCTAACTAAATATCATACTGTAACCTTTTAAAGCATTATTTCAAAAAATTTATGTGGAAATGATCAGGCATACAAATGATCATGGCACCAACATACCATTTGTTTTAGAATATTTGAAAATGGAGTAGGAATGCAGGACTTTCGGGTGCCTTAACAATTGATGCACTAAAAAAATTAAAAACAAAAATGTTTATTTAGACAAAAATAAAGCTAAAAACATTGGTACAACCATTTAATATCATGTTTAGATTGTATTCTGTAGTAACTTGACACCACGCTTAGATTTATGACATGTTCGCCATATGTGGCTTCTTCAAAGGAAGGCATGATGAATACACTAGTAAAGTAAACAAAGTCAACAATAAGAATACATTGATATATACATTTTTCAAAAACAAAAGGCAAAAATAAAACAAATCAAAAAGCTGTACCCCTTAAAGAACAGACACCAGTTCCCCCAATATGTCTCCCACCTCGAAAGGTCGCACCTTGGGGCGGGGCTAAAACTAGGTCAAACAAAGGAGGGAGTCTGTCTGCATGTACCACAGGTACAAACAATGCCTGGGGAGGTCACCCCAGAAAACCAGATCTCTCACAGAGGGGAATAATGGCCCTTTACTGATCTATTTATAAGCATGTATCAATAAAACATAATAAGTACTTTTGTAACTGGAAGACAGGTTCTACTTTTTTATATATATAAATCTACTGTGTTAAATTACTCACTTATTAAAAAATCAGATTTCAATGTGGAGAGCCTGAACTTGTAGCACTGCAACTAAATAAATGATATGCAAATTGCCATATAGTTTATAATGCAAGCTTAGGAGAGGATTTAAAACAGAATAGGGAAGGTCTAATATATTCACCATGCTGATACACTTGTCCTAGACACAATCAAAATACCTGATGGCTAACATGCTGCAATTCTCCACTGATGACTTAATTTACAGGCAAAATGACCTTGGATTCATACTTTATATATTGATTGCTTATATTGATCTTTTTTGTTTCACAGATTTTATCGAAAAACATAACATTAAATAACATCAACGAGGAATGCACTCAGGTTGCTACAGTCAATGTATTTAACAACAAGGTACATATGTTATCCAGCATAAAGAGAAAAACAAAAGACACTGGTCAACATTAATCAGATATAGAAGACTAGGTAATTACCCTGAACACTTCCCACATGAATCTATGATATACCTTGGAGATAATAGGGGGGGGGGGGTGAAGTTGGGAAGGATATAGCAGGTAGTGTTGGGTTTTCTATAGCCAAGAATTATTATATGGGTTTTATGAGGGTGGGTGTGTTACTAAACCCACAACAGTAAAATCAGTCTGTATATGCAGCATAGCATGCTTGTTATACTCACTGTGGAACTTAAGGGGTTAATCATCTGCATTGTTTAAAAAGGCTATTTTATCTTGTATGCATAGATTCTTCCCTCCTGCACTGTCTATCTGGGTATGGCAACTAGCACACAGGCAGGGTAGACAACCTGCACATGCTCAGTTATGTCTTTTATGCTGGAGAGAATATTTACGTGTTTTTAGAGATAGCCAGGTCACATGATATTGACATCACACATGTGGGCGTGTATACAGGCTGTAGTGGAAATCTCCTCCTCCCTGAACTCCCAGCACTGAAGAAACTCTGCAGGTTATCATGGTATACAGATCAGCAAAAAAGGTATATAGTGGCAATATTTTAATGAAAAATAATATTTATAAGCTGTGGGCACTGTGGGGGGAGCAGATGAACTATTTTCATATTACTGGGTTTAGTAATACTTTAAGATTAGGCTTTGAAGGGAGATAAGGGAAAGTGGGAAGCTTTAATCCATAGTGATGGGGCTAAGGAGTATCACCAATATCCGTTCCTTTTTTTATAAAATGCCCCTTTCCCTCTTTCTCTTTTCCTGAGGGTCAAGCTCCTACTGGTTATTAATACTGGTATCATTCATTAGTCTGGTGAATTCTGCCAAATCTACGAAATGTAGCCAAATTGTACAAATTCAGGCAGCCCAGGAACCCGCAAATGACCTTGATTGTCAAGATCCTCTATATGGCGCTGGAGGTCTCTAAACTGCATTGTGTGGGTGTCCACTGTGTGGTTCACACAGAGGATGGCTGTACCATGCTGTGTCACCATTTTTTCTACCACCTGTACTCTGCCAGCCAGGCCTTGGATGTCAAGGCATAGGTCCAAAATGGCAACCGTTAAGGTGTCTTTGATGTCTGCCATGATGGTACGAAGACCATTGAAGTTGGGGTGCTATTGAGAAGGCATATTGCTTTCATAAGATTGGGGAAGAGATTGCACTGATGTCGGTAGTGGTCCTGCGGACTGTGGATGCCATGTTGCTGGCCCGTGTTTTGAAGATCTCTGCAATATTTTGGCTCAACCTCCCACTAGGCTCATGGGGAGAGTGAGGACGGGTGGCCGAATTACTGTGGAATGCTGTCCCCATGATTCCGGGCTATTTTTGTAGTCGGTTACCTCTGATGGTGGTGTATGAAAACCTGCGGTGGCAGGAGCTCAGGCTTTAGGCGGCCATCTTCCATGAGGTCAAACCATGCCCCTGCTTATATTAAACTTGATTGTTAATTTAAAAAAAAAGCTGACAGACTTTGGTTCTCTTTTTTTGCATAAGCCAGTGCATTGATAGTATCAAGACAACCAGTCATATCCTCACAGTATGTAGTATGTTCTGTGATATGCCGAGATGTGCATGCACAGTATATGGTGTACTTATGGCAAAGAGCAATGCATAGAGTGGCAAAAAAAATGGATAATTCCAGATTTATGTTGATTCATCAAAAGATCCCCCAAATATAAACCTATTATTATTATTATACAGGATTTATATAGCACCAACAGTGTGAACAGCGCTTTACAATGTAAAGGTAGACAATACTGTTACAATACAATAAAATACAAGAGGGTAAAGAGGGCTCTGCTCATAAAAGCTTACGATCAAACAGGGGGCAAGTGGTACAAGTGGTTATAACTCTGGGGAATGAGCTGATATGAGGGATAAAAATTCAGTTAGTTGGAGGTGTGATAGGCTTCCCTGAAGAGATGGGTTTTCAGGGATCGCCTAAAGGCAGCCAAAGTAGAAGATAGCTGGACAGACTGACATAGAGAGTTCCAGAGGATGGAAAAAGGTCTGGAGAAGTCCTGGAGATGAGCATGGGAGGAGGAGACAAGAGAGCTAGAGAGCTGGAGGTCTTGAGAGGAGCTGAGAGGACAGTTTGGGTGATATTTGGAGACAAGATTGGTGATTTAACTTGGGGCAGAGGGGATGGCTTTGTATATTGTTGTTGTTAGGGCAAACACTCTGTTGCTACACTCTGATCAGTGGATCACAGGTGAAGTGTCCTGGGTGCCTGCGCTGCGGTGCTCTCCCATATACCATGATACCAGATACTCATCAAAACAGAGAAACAGCCGGCTACTCCACAATCCTCCGATAATATGAATGTATTCATACACCATACCAGTGAGTACAAAAAGAAGAAAGCAAACACATTTTGGCTGGCAAGCCTTGTTCACTGCACACAAATAAAAAATAAGAATTAACATTTATACATACAAGTGATACCATGGCCACCTCCCATCTCCTTAATTGTTAACTCCTATGATCGCAGGGAGTTAATGATCTAAGCCAGACTCATCACACAGCAAGTATAGGGCACAAAAACAGGGATATAATGGTCCTTCTTATAAAATCATTAGTAAGATGGAATATAGATATAAATAAAAATATAACACAATGTATGGATAAAAAAGCAATAAGATCTTACAGTTGTGAAGGATAAAAAAGGGGATAAAACCAATGTTTAAAAATTAGTCCAAACATATAGCACAGGAGGCAGCCATCTGGGGTGAACTAGAATCCAAGTCCACTGTAAACTGTAAAGAAAAACAAAGAAGATAGTTGCCTCTAAGTGCAATATGTAAAGTATATTTATCTAAAAGCAGCCAAATGAACACTCACATGTGTGAATATAAAAACAGGCACAGCAGCCGTCAGTGAGAGGGCAGGGAAAGCCAATACAACCAGGGAAAAGCACTGTAGCGGCGTCCTGTGTCCTCCACCACCGTATGATGGAAAAAGCCGGCTGTTCGGCTGGATGAAAGTGAGTTCCAGAGCGCAAGACTGACAAGCACAGGTTGATGGCGTCATACATATGCGACGTGTTTCCTTAGCAAGCAGGCTCCGATGGTGAGGAAAGTCGTTCTACTTCTTCAGGCAGTAAGGGGAGTTGGAGGGCTGAAGGGAATGATGTGATACCATATATATAAAATTGATAGAAAATAATAATAATACTAATAATAGCAATCAATAAAAAATGTATTGATCGATAAAAAATGTATCGGGGGCGTGGCTTGGACTCCGGAGAAGATGGCCGCTTAGACCTTGTGCTCCGCCACCTCACAGCAGTATACAGAGCCATACGGGACCACGAACACCATCCTCCGCTTCAAAAAGATGGGGAAGTCGGACACCGCCCGCTCAAGATCGCCCAGGGCATCGGGCACACAGCTGAGCGCGAACATCCCAGAGATGCTCCGCTCCCGCTCCCGCTCAAGAGAGCCAGCGCCATCACAGGCCTCAAGCCAGGGAGTGGAGGTGAGTCACGGCGGCCCCCACACCCAGCAAGCCAGCCCCTACAACACCACCGCTACAGCTCCTCCACACCAGGCAATAAACATGGATGATCTCAAAAGCATAGCAGCAGACATCAAATCCACACTGTCCGCAGCCATAGCTGATCTCAGGATAGACATGCAAGCTATTGCCACCCGCATGGACGATATTAAGGACACAGTAGATAGACATGATGCGGCCATTACAGTACACAGGCGCTCCCTGTCAGCACACTCCCAGCAACTAAGAGACATGCATAGAAGCATAGAAGACCTGGAAAATAGGTGCCGCAGGCATAATATAAGAATCAGAGGTCTGCCAGAAACAATCGACAGCGACCAAATCACACAAGCAGCAACATCCATATTTAATGACTTACTGGGCAGACCACCTGAAACAGCAGTGGAATTTGAACGTATTCACAGGGCTCTACGTCCAAAGGGAAGAGACACTGACCCCCCTAGGGACATCATTGGATGTCTGGTGGACTTTCGCCTTAAGGAGGAAATAATGAGGCAAGCCAGATTAAGGGGTCGCATACTGCATCAAGGCACTGAGATAAAACTGTTCCAAGATTTATCTCCCATAACTCTGACAAAGCGCAGAACACTGAGACCCCTTCTGGACGTTCTCAGGAACCACAATCTACCATACAGATGGAAATTCCCATTCTGTCTGCAAGCAGGTACTGGTAACAGAGTAGCTTATTTGAGACACCCCGAAGACACACCTGCGTTTTGCGACTCACTAGGGATTCCACGGGTGGATCTTGAAGACTGGTTCCATGACCCCAACCATCCACCGCATTTCCAAGAGGAACCCATGGATACACATAGGAGGGACACCACCCCCACCCGCAGGAGACGTAGAAGAGGCTCCAATTCTCCCCCACCGCCATCACACAGGCGCCTCCCCAGGGAAGGAAACATACTTGCTTCCCCTGTACACAGGCGTCCCAGGCGTGATTAAACCCCTCTACACGACAGCAATGCAACATTCTCAGCCCAAAGCATCTGAACGAAGACAACTTGTAGCCACAGGATAATCCCTGCCACACCACTCTTCACCATATACAAAGAAAGACACCGAAACTCCACCCACCTACCAGCGCTCCCCACGTCGGACATGTTAGACCCCCACTACGACTTTGTTTGCCTGCCTATCTGCTTATCTCATCCACAGATTGCTCTCCAGATGCCGGTCATGCTCAACATCATCACTGAAGTACGTAACCCGACCTCACTCTTGACACCACAGGACACGCTGTACGATCGACACATATCCACACCAGAAGGTAACCCTTTCTCAACCAAAGAGAACTGATCCGTATGGGTAAGATCATATCTTCTGCCTCTGGACTATTAAGGTTCCTAACTACACGGTTAGGCTCCACCCACAGAGCCGAGGAACAATAAGAGACAAAAACCCCTCCTTTGAGATACCCCCCCCCACCACCACAATCTAATGAACAATTAACCCTATGGAACTTCATAGCGGTCACCCCTCTCCCCCTCCCCCCTCACCCTACCCCCTGTTCCCAAAATATTACAAACGATATCCTCCAAATGGGATTACTCAAACATGGTCGGCAGACTCACCAGAAGACCAGACCATATCCTCTCCCAAAAAACCTGACTACATGTAACGAAACAGCGAGCCTGACTTAGATCCTTTACGGCTCTACATATGCTATTTAAGTTATGTTACAGGGCAAGGTGATCACAAAAAGTACTCTATCCATGATCCCTGATCACCAGTCGCTTCG
Source organism: Glandirana rugosa (assembly GCA_018402905.1). Classification (NCBI taxonomy): domain Eukaryota; kingdom Metazoa; phylum Chordata; class Amphibia; order Anura; family Ranidae; genus Glandirana; species Glandirana rugosa. The sequence continues at coordinate 425,961 of BLSH010384126.1, read as the reverse complement.
CTTGCCCTAATAGGCTCATATCTTTGGGTACCTTAAGTTAGTATTACAGTTTTTGATTTTTCCTCGTTGAGTGCATCTAGCTTTGCTTAAACCTGCCCTCTAGCAGAGGGCACAATCAGGCCACTTATGGGTCCTGGTGGCCCCTCGCCTTCAGCTAACCACCCAGTCCTACCAAAACTCAACATTGAACTACAGAAGCAGCAAGAGGATGGGGTGGCGCTGGAGGGGACGGACGGTAGGACCCTGGGTGCACATAGAAAAATCCCCCGGCCCTAAAGCTATATACTCAAAGCATTGGGTGCCACACTCTAACGCAACAGTCGTTTGGGGATACTATGCAACTGGAGGGGGCGGGGAGAAGGGTCTACCCCCACTCCTCCCCCCCTCCTGTATTTAATGCAAAAACTTGTCCGTCTTCAGTTATCGTTCTTATGGTTACTGTTATAATGTCTTAACTCTTCTCTGTTCAAACAAAAGGTTTCGCCTCCTCCACTGGATGACATGCCCTATGCAAGAATGCGAGATCACACAAGCGGAATTGAAAATTGCTCTACCCCAACCCAATTGAACACCCGCTTGGAGATCTCTATGCAGGCACCCCAGTGTAGAAGGTCAGACTGCCTGTTTACTTCTTTTCTTTTATGTCGTTGTTATCACCTGATTTGGCTACCTAATACAATATAAGGTTTAACTGTTTCATACCCTACGCCTCCTTTAAAGGTATACAGAGGCGATTATTATTACAAGTTCCTTGTGAACACTCACCCACGACACACCACTCAGAGTTAACTGGGCTAATCACCCACATGACACTTCAATACACCCACAACAAAAACAACGCATTAACACTATAAGACCCTCCCTATTCCCTCTTATCCCTCCCAGAATATCACAATTACGCAACAAAAACAACACCCACATAACTTCACAGTACACCCACT
>BLSH010384126.1:402775-421545 GCA_018402905.1 Glandirana rugosa | reverse complement strand
CTAGTTTCTTTCAAAACCCGTTCCTCTACCCCTAACAAACATCCTCCATCTCCTCCGCTCCATTCTGCAAGTCTACAAACAATCCCCATCTCCTTGCCCAAAACTTTCTTTGATCAGGCTAAAAAACTGTTCAAAGATTTCGTTTGGAATCATAAAACTCCTAGGATAAAATTCTCTCAGTTAACAAAGCCCAAACTCAAAGGTGGCATCGGCCTGCCTGACGTGCACAGATACTACGTGGCCTGTCACCTACAGAGAATCCTCGACTGGCATCTACACCGCCAGACAAAAGATTGGATAGTATTAGAGCATTCCTTTTCACATGTCCCAACTGCCCAAACTCCATGGATGAGGAAAAACCACCGTCCACCCGAACTCACGTCGCATCCCACAATCGCCCCATCCATCCTCATCTTTGACAAAACCAACCAGAAGCACAAGATCTCAGCATGCCCTGGACCCCTGACCCCACTCCTCCAAAATCCGACCTTCCCACCAGGCCTACAGCCCCACCCCCTATCAAAGATTCAACCGCCAACTGGCCTAAGACTACACCATCTCACCGAAAATGGGACTCTCCGGGACCGAACCCACATAAACATGAGCCCTGATACCAGACAGCTAGACTCCTTTAGCTACATGCAGATCCACCATTTTATCAACGGCATAAAAACCTACAAAACCATGTCATCCGACCCACCCCCGTTTGATTCCCTATGTCTGGAGGGAAAACCGCTAAGGCACGTAATCTCCCTACTATACAACATGCTTTGGGACTTGACCCCAGCAAGCGAAGGTAAGACCTGCAAAACTTGGGCACAATCCCTACAGATCAACATTTCCGAATCTGACTGGTCCACCATATTCAGACACGCTCATAAAGGATCCTTGAATGTCTCCATTCAGGAAAACAATTACAAGCTGGTCTCACGCTGGTACCGCACTCCATCAATCTTGAATAAATACAACAAAAATATACCAGACAAATGTTGGAGATGCTCCCAGACTCAAGGAACACTCCAACACATCTGGTGGGACTGCCCTAACATTAACCCCTTCTGGAAACAGGTCCATGACCAGACACGGTCCATCTCCACATATCCATTAGAGTTCACACCTGAACAATTCCTTTTGCACCATCAACCTCACGCAGACACATCATACCACAAATCCCTGGCTATGGCCATGATCAACGCTGCCAAGCTTTGTATACCCAGACTCTGGGGAACCACTAAACCTCCATCTCTGGCGGATTGGTTCAGGCAAATCGACAAAATAGCACAAATGGAAGAACTTATCGCCATCTCCCACAACACCCCGAGAACGTTCACACAAAGATGGGCGTGTTGGACACATTTCCAAACCTCTGACTTCTATAAACAAACACTAAACTGTCCCACAACCTAAAACCGCCATTCCCTCAAATCAACCACAGTTATCACACATACACTACACACTCTGTTCGATAACTATACCATACTGGCCAATCTAGACACCAACGACGATTCCCCACCTACCTCCGCGCAATGGTTAATATGTTACAGCAGGAATTCCCCTGTAATATACAATAATACTTCAACACCTATAACGTAACGGAACACACTCTTCATACATCTACCACTTCCTTGCTTCCCCACCCTTATCCCTCCCTCCCCCCTCCCTTACCCCTTACCCCCTACACTAAACCTGAAGCAAACATAGCATACCCCCTCCACCCTTTCGCGCTGGACGCAAAGGCTTCAAACCCTAAAGCCCAGGCTCTAAAGCCCCTACATCAGTCCCAACACCAACAAGTTTAGACAACTTGCTTTCTCATTAGCAGTAATACATCACATTACTGGGTATTGTGAATGAGAGACTGTATCCTGAATATTTAATATCGTGACATGTGCTGGTTCTCTTGTTATCCTGTTTTCTGTAACTCTGCAATATTTTCTAATAAAGCTTTATTTGGAAAAAAAAAAAATGTATCAATCAGTGAGATATAGCAATGTATGTAAATATTGTAAAGTGACAGGTTTTTTTTTTTGTTATAAATTTTATTGAAAGAATATAGCATGTACAGAATACAACCTGATACATGGACAGATCATCAGGCTCTGTAGATACAGCATTTTTTTGTAACAGGGAATATGTAATAGAAGTGATCTTTACAATGATCCTGGAGAAAGGGAAAGAAAAAATAGGAGGGGAAGCAAACATAGGATATTGTGTTGAGGGAACCAAAGGAGGAGAGCAGTATTGAAATCTAGGAAATACAAAATAAGCATTGAATATTACTGGTTCATATAAATGTCCTAGGATGAGTTGGGGGTTGGGAGAGAAGAGAGCATAACATTGAGAAGAACGGTCCTCACAACCTTATGAGGTGATGAGTCCTTTGTGGGAGTAGTAGGAGTTCTTGTGTATGAAGTTGATTTCTTCTTGGGGGAGTGTTTTGTCCAAGAAGCTTTGCCATCTATGGAAGAAGTGTTTAATGCTGGAAGGATGCAAGAGGTCCGTGGTGAGCTTTTCTCTGTGCAGTAGGAGATTGAGGTCTTTCTTGACTTGTGAAATAGAGGGAGGGGTCTTCAATATCCAATTTTTCAGGATGGCTTTACGAGCAGTGAGAAGTGAAATTAAGATCTACGTTTTATAAGGGACGAGTTGAGTCTTAGTGGCATTGTGGGACCATGAGATGATTTGCTTGTCCCAGTGACCGAATATAAGTAAGAGGGGGTCCTTTGGGATTTTATTCAGAGTTATTCTGAAGATAAAAGCAAGGACTTGATCCCAGAAAGTAGCGATATCTGAACAGTACCAGAAGCGATGAGAAAGCAATGGTTTGTCTTGGGAGCAAAGGGGGCACTGAGCTGCATTGGGTGGGGACTTGTCTTTGATGTAAGGAATATGTGTCCGGTGCAAGATCTTGAGCTGGGACTCCCTCCAGATCTCGTTTGTCATGATCCGTAAGACAGATTGGTATCCACTTAGGATTTTATTCAAAAGGTCGTCATCTGGAACATCTTTTTGCCATTTGGCAGTGGTTTTTGAGCCTAATGGAGGGATGGTTGCACTTATCAGGGGCTTGTACAGATCTGAGATTGAGTAGGAGCCCTTTTTTCCCAGGTGGTCTAGTAAGGAAGGTTTGAAGATCTTGGTTTGATCCGGCCAGATTGTGCGGATGTAGCTGATGCATTGTTGGTAGTGGAGGGCGTGGGAATCTGGTAATGAGAAAGTAGCAAGGATAGCCTGAAAGGACCTAGGAGTGCCCGTGTCTTGGTCAAAGAGTAGGGAGAATTTGGCGAGACCTTTATCCTACCAGTGATAGAATGGTTTATAGTCCATACCAGGCGGGAAATTGGGGTTGCCTTGTATTGGGAGTGAAGCCGAGACGAAGAGCGACAATTTCAGACTTTTCCTAAGTTCGCGCCAGGCTATGATCGTGTCCTTGAGGAGAAGGCTATTTCGGAAAGTAGGATGTAAATTCTTGATTTTGGTATGCAGCAGGGCTTGCAAAGATAGGGGGTGGACCATTTCTGCTTCTAGGTGGTAGGATGAGTATAAGGAGGCATTAGAGATCCAGTCCAAACAAATACGGGCTAAACATACTAAATTATACAGTCTTATGTTAGGAAGCCCTATGCCACCTTTGCTCCTGGGGAGATATAGCTTGGTCATGGCAATACATGCTCTCTTTCCTCACCAAAGAAAAGAAGACAGCGCTCTGTTGAGGGACTGAATGTCTTTGTGTTTGAGTAGAAGTGGCATGGTTTGCATAAGATAGAGGAGTTTTGCAAAACTCACCATTTTAAAAAGGTGGCATCTCCCTAGAAGCGAGAGGGGCAGGTCCATCCAGCTCTCCAATTCTTTTCTGATTTTCTCTAAAAGCGGGGGATAGTTCAGAGAGTAGATTGTGGAGGAAATCCTCCCTATCTTGATGCCCAGATATGTAATAAATGATTTGGTTAATAGGAATGGGGAGTTTAGTGCCCTTGGGGGGCTTTTCGTGTCGCCTTGAGGGAGGAGTTCGCTCTTGGCGAAGATTATTCGCAAGCCTGAGCAACATTTGAATTCCTAAAAAATCTCCTTGACTGTGTTAACGTCAGAGGATGGGTTGGATGTAAAGATGAGGATGTCATCCGCAAACAGGGCGGTGTGCAATTCACCTCCTGTGAGAGGGATGCCATGGAGAGGTGCTTTGAAGGTGAGGTGTCTAGACAGGGGTTCTATGGCAATGTTAAATAATAATGGCGATAGTGGGCAACCCTGTCTGGTACCCTTAAATAGTTTGAATTTATCCGTGAAGAGACCTGCCACTACTAGATTGGCCGAAGGGGAGGCATACATTTCTTGGACCAGGTGGAGGAAAGGGCCGGAGAATCCCATCTTGATCAGGACCATCAACAACCAGTCAGAACTGTTGTCAAATGCTTTTTCAGCATCTAAGGTGATGATGCCCAGATCCTCAGTAGGGTGTTTAGATGCGTAATCCAGGACCATCATCACCTTTCTGATGTTAAGTTTTGCGGTTCTGCCTCTAACGAAACCAGATTGGGCTGTATGAATTAGTGAAGGGATGAAGTCCGCTAATCGATTGGCCACTATCTTGGATAAAATTTTGACATCCAGATTCAGCAGCGAAATGGGACGGTAAGACCCGGATTTCAGGGGATCCTTCCCTTTTTTCTCTAAAAGTTTAATGATGGCCTGGTCACTGGTGGGGGGTAGGAGCCTCATGACCATACACGGTTGTAAACTTGTAGGAGAGCTGGGCTCAGTGTGTTGAGTAAGGTATTGTAGAATTCCCCTGATAGACCATCAGGGCCTGGGGCTTTGGATGGGGCTAAGTGTTGTACGGTTTGAGACAGTTCTGCTTCAGTTATTGGTGAATTTAACGTGTCTAGCTGGGCCTGGGAAATACTTGGGAGCTCCAGGTGGTTTAGGCAATTCTGTGCTTGGAGGGGGTCTATGGGGTCCAGAGCGTAGAGAGCCGAATAAAATTTTAGCTACCTCCTGTGGGCGGGAGTGTATATGTCCAGATGTGTCTCTTAGGGAGGTGATGTGTGTCGGATTGTGTTGGCCTTTGCACAGTCTGGCCAGGAGTTTCCCCGGCTTGTTCCCAAATTTGGAAAGGGAGGCGTCCAGCCTGGCTTTGTTCAACAATTCTACAGACTCAGACCAGTGGTCGAAGTTGTGCTTGGCTGATTGCCATACTGATAAGCTATGTTGCGTGTGCATAATGGTTAGAGGTCGCTGGGCAAGTTTTATCTTTTCGCTCGCTTCTTTGAATTTGGACAGGGCATTTTTCTTATAGGCGGAGGTGTAGGAAATTATGAGAAATGCCTCACCGGCCTCCCAGAACAGATTTGGATTGTCCTGGTGCAACTTATTTGTGCTAGCGTATTCTTCCCATGCTTTGTTCATATATTCGGTGAAGTCTGCATTGTGTGCTAAAAATGCTGGGAAACACCACAATCTCAAAGAAGGGCTGGTGTTAGGATCCTGAAGTGTAAGGGTCACCGGGGCGTGATCTGAGATCCCGATATCAGGGATCTCTGTGTCAACTATAGAGGGAATGATGTTGTCCGAACCAAAGAGGTAATCCAGCCTAGTAAAGACCCCATGTGGGTTGGAGTAGTAGGTATACTCCTTGTTTAGTGGGTGGTGCAGTCTCCAAAGATTGGTAAAATGGAGAGAGTCCATGGTATTGGATAGGTGGGTGGAGGGGGAACCATCGCTTTTTACCTTGAGTGTTCTAGGGGAGGATCTGTCATCTAGAGGGTGCATGGTACAATTGAAATCCCCGTCGACTACATGTGGGGTAGTGGGGGAGCAAAGGAGGTGTCTCGACAGGTCTGTGAAGAAATGTTTATTTGGGTTGTTAGGAGCATAAATATTAGAAATAATAAGTTCACTGTGGCCCCAACTGAGGTGGAGAGAGACTCAACGACCATGGTCATCTGTTAGTGAATGAAGGATTTTGCATGGAAAATTTTTATGTAGGAGTATGAGCACCCCTGCCTTGCGGCCTACGGCCGCTGATCCTGTGACATTGCCAACCCAAAGCTTTCTCATTCTGTTGAAATTTGCCTGTGATAGGTGAGACTCTTGGATAAGGGCAATATCTATTTTCAGGCACATTAGATGGCGGAGTACTTGCATCCTTTTAATGGGTGTCCGAAGTCCTTTAACATTCCATGTGGCTATTCTCATGGGGGGGATGTGAGGGGAGCATATGAGCTGAGAAAGGGGCTGTGGGAATAGGTGTAGATCTAGAGCTGTGTAAAGAGAAAGACTTCTATCTCGTAAGATACTGAAAACTGGGAATCTGATGCGTGTACACTCTCATGGGGGCAGGGGGGAAGAACTTATACAAATAGAAGGGGGGAACCAAAAGAACATAACAATAGCGTAACTTCTCTTTTTTCCACAAGGTGTCGCCGTGTAAGAGCCAGCCCCTAGAAGCAGAGGACTCGGTAGGGGTGAGATGGCATGACCATAAAAGAGGGTTCCTTGGTGAGGGACCACCAGTTAAGTGAATAGGGAGGCTAGGTGGACGTCCATGTGGAGTAAAGAGGAAAAATAATAAAAGCAGAATTTATCTAAGAGCCATACATATGGACATAAATACCAGTAAGAGTAACATGGCTGGCAGCAATAGTTGTCCTAATACTTACGTTTGGAGCTGCTGCAAGTCAATTAGATGCACACATAACTACCCATCTGGGTGCTTGTGTGGAGTTGGTAGAGATTGCAGGGACAGTCAACTCGGAGTCACTGGTTGCGGGTTGACAGTTGTTTTAAAGTGTTTAGCCAATTCTTTCCTGGGGCTTCTTTGGTCTTGAGGACACGGGAAGCTTGACTCTCTGCACGCAGCGATTGCGTAGGTGCCCGACTTAAGGGAACACAGGAAGTGCTCGGCGTCTGAGGGTTCTTGGAAGGATAGTTGGTCGCCATTAGGAGATAGCAGGCGGAGGGTTGCTGGGAAGGCGAGTGTAAATTTGATATTTTGCTTATATAGAGCGGAGCAAATCAGTTGAAAAGCCTTCCTGCGCTTAGCAACCTCTGACGCGTAATCGGCAAATATTAGTATTTTGATGCCGTCTATGATGAGAGACTTATGCTGGCGATATTTTTGTAAAATGGCGTGTTTGTCTGCATAATTGAGATACTTCGTGATTATTGGACGCGATGTGGCGCGGTCTTGTCTGGGGGGTCCAAGGCGATGGGCTCGCTCGACTGCACACGGCCCGGGGAGACCTAGGGCCTCGGGATATTCACTGCGCAGAAGTTTCCCAGTGTGGTGGAGTGGAGGGATTCAGGTACTGCCACAAAAGGGAGGTTGGCCCTTCTGGACCTATTCTCTAAATCCTCTAGTTTTTCTGTAATCAGCCACAGTTGTTTGTCCTGGGCTTGTTCTGATCTCTGGAATAGAAGGGATTCATCCTCTAGACTGGAGATACGCTGTTCGGCTTCATTAAGCCGTGCGGCCTGTCCCTTTAAATCCCTGTGGATTTTGTCCATGCCTGCCTGGACAGCACGTTCCACTGAGGCTGTAATTGTTAGCCCCAATAGGGCTGCCACTGCCTGTGCGATCCTCTCAGTGTCAGAGAGAGCCGCGCGGTGTGAGGGGGAGGGGGCGGTATCGCTCACCTCCATGTCGGGAGCTGCCGCCATGATAGAAGACAGGGCGGGATCCGAAGGCTCCTCCGACCGTTGTGCCTGCAGTGTCCGGACAGCGTTTTTTTCCAGGAACCGGTCCATGGTGGAGCTGTAGGCGGTGGTGTCTCCCAATCTGGCCGGTCAGAAAGTGCTCTGGGCCGATTTTGTAGGCTGATGCAGGGTCTCTCTTTGGGAGCTGTAGTGAAGCACAGCTACATCCGGCGGCGCCGGAACCGGAAGTTACAGGTTTTTACATTGACAATACTACTATCTATATGTAGTTATTGATCTATTTCTATTATTTAAGAAACAAGTCCATATTGTGTTGGTGGTTCATACCCCTAGGTACTCTTGTTTGGTCCACCATACTTCTCGCAACAATAATTGCCTATGTGTATCACCACCCCTAACCGATGATTTGACCCTTTCTAGTCCCATAAAAGAGAAAGATGTCATGTTGCTATTGTGTTCATATTTGAAGTGTTTTGACACATTTTTATCAGTACTATATGATGCTCCATGATAGTGTTCCGCATTTCTCATTCTTAGTGGTCCGGAAGTGGACCCTACATACTGTTTCTCACACTTGCTACACTCTATAACATATATTACATTTTCCGAGCCACAGTTAATATAGTCTTTAATAGAGTTGAGCGAACACCTGGATGTTCGGGTTCGGCGGGTTCGGCCAAACTTCACGAAAAAGTTCGGGTTTGGCACTGAACTTGACCCAAACTTAACCCCGAACCCCACTGAAGTCAATGGTGAACCGAACTTTTGGGCACAAAAATGGCTCTAAAAAAGTCCTGGAAAGGGTTAGAGGGCTGCAAAAGAAAGCAAAATTGGGGTAAGAGTAGGACAAGTGCTCTGCAAACAAATGTGGATAGGGAAATAACTTAAAATCACATAAAAAAATAAAAAATGCAAGAGGAGGTGGAGGAGGTGGATTGAGGTGGATGTGGAGTAGGAGGTTGAGGAGGCGGTGACCATGGCGGTGTAGGTGGAAGTAGTGGTGGAGGAGGAGGAGGTAGCCAACACTGTTTTTTGTTTGTTTGTTTTTTTTTTCTAATTGGGGTAGCCCCCAAATTATTGAGACATATAAAAAAAAAAGTATACCAATGGCTGTGTGAGGCCGGTCTAAATGTCTATTTTGCACAAGGTACAGACAAGTCTTATGTAATCCATGCCTGGTTCATTTTAATAAACGTTAGCTTGTCCATGTTGGCTGTGGACAGGCAGCTGCGCTTGTCTGTGATAACGAACCCTGCCGTGCTAAACACACGTTCAGACAATACACTGGCTGCATGGAAGGCCAGCACCTTCAAGGCAAGCTCAGGCCATGTGCCCAATTTGGAGACCCAGAAGTTGAATGGGGCAGACCCATCAGTCAGTACGTGTAGGCATGTACACACATACTGTTCCACCATGTTGCTGAAATGCTGCCTCCTGCTAAGACGTTGATTATCAGCTGGTGGTGCTGTTTGTTGTGCCGTGCTGCTGACAAAGCTTTTCCACATTTTGGCCATGCTAACCCTGCCTTCTGATGTGCTGGCGGTGCCACAGCTGCATTGACAACCTCTTCCTCCTCCTCCTCCTCCACCTCTGCCTTTGCATTGTGCTTCCACTGAGCCCCCGGTGTCATTTGGGAATGCCTCCAGCAGCGCATCTATCATCGTGCGCTAGTATTCGCGCATCTTCCGATCACACTCCAGTGAGGGAATTAAGGACTTTGTCCTTGTAACAGGGATCCAGCAGGGTGGCCAGCCAGTAATCAGCACAAGTTACAATGTGGGCAACTCGGCTGACGTTGCGCAGGCACTGCAGCATGTATTCGCTTATGTGTGCCAGACTGCCCAGAGGCAAAGACAAGCTGTCCTCTGTGGGAGGTGTATCATCTGTGTCCTCCGTATCCCCCCACCCACGCTCCAGTGATGCCCACGAGCTGCGTTGGGTGCCACTCTGCTATGAACACGGTTCCTCCTCCTCCTTCACCTCATCATCATCCTCATCCTCCTCATCCTCCATAACTGTGCCCTGGCTTGGAAATTTTTTACCTTGCCATGCTGGTGCAGGAACCAACCCGCCGAGTCACTTGTGAATGACTGGCCTGATAACAGTGAAAATGACCCCTCTTCCTCCTCCTCTTAATCCTGTGTCACATCCTCTTCCATCATCGCCCGAAGTGTTTTTTCAACGAGACATAGAAGTGGGAGAACATCGTCATCGGCACTGGCCATGTTGGTGGAGTACCGCAATATGGTACACAGGTCTCGCATGGAGGCCCACTCGTTGGTGGTGAAGTGGTGCTGTTCCGCAGAGCGACTGACTCATGCGTGCTGCAGCTGAAACTCCACTATTGCCTGCTGCTGCTTGCACAGTCTCTCCATCACGTGCAAGGTGGAGTTCCACCTTGTGAGCACGTCGAATAGGAGGCGGTGAGCAGGAAGGCCGAAGTTCCACTGCAGCGCAGACAGATGAGCAGCAGCAGGTTGAGAACGCCGAAAACACGCACAGATGGCCCACACTTTGTGCAGCAGCACTGACATATCCGGGTAGTTTTTTAGAAGTTTCTGCACCACCAAATTCAGCACATGCGCCAGGCAAGGGATGTGCGTCAAAGCGGCTAGGCCCAGAGCTGCTATGAGATTTCACCCATTATCGCACACCACCATGCCGGGCTTGAGGCTCAGTGGCAACAACCACTCATTGGTCTGTTGTTCAATGCCCGTCCACAGCTCCTGCGCAGTGTGGGGTTTATCCCCCAAACATATCAGTTTTAAAACAGCCTGCTGTCGTTTCCACCTGGATGTGCTAAGGTTGGTGGTGAAGGTGTTACACTGCCGTATGAGGAGGTGGTAGAGGAGAAGGAAGCGGAGTAGGAGGAGGAGGCAACAGGAGGGAAAGAGAAATGGCCTGCAATCCTTGGTGGCGGAAGGGCATGCGCCAAATGGCTAGCCGCCTCAGGCCCACCCACCACTACATTTGCCCAGTGTGCAGTTAGCGAGATATAGCATCCCTGCCTATGCTTACTGGTCCACGTATCAGTGGTTATGTGGACCTTGCCACAGATGGCATTGCGCAGTGCACACTTGATCTTGTCCCTGACTTGTTTGTGCAGGGAAGGGATGGCTCGCCTGGAAAAGTAGTAGCAGCTGGGAACCACGTACTGTGGGACAGACACTGCCATCAGATTTTTAAAACTGTCCGTGTCCACCAGACAGAATTACAGCATTTCAAAGGCCAGGAATTTTGAAATGCTGGCATTCAGGGCCAGGGATCGCGGGTGGGTAGGGGGGTACTTCCTCTTTCTCTCCAGTGTTTGGGAGATGGAGAGCTGTAAGCTTCCATGTGACCATGTGGAAATGCTTGGGGACAGTGGCGGACATGGTGGTGTTGCTGTCACATTGTCTGTTTGCTGGGTGGCATGTGACACTGGCACTGTAGAGGTGGAGGAAGAAGCTGAGTCAGCAGCAGAAGAGGAAGCAGGAGGAGGCTGAGACCTTTCTTGGATTTTGAGGCACTTATTCCACTGCAGCTCATGCTTTGCATTTAGATACCTGGTCATGCAGGTTGTGCTCAGGTTTAGAACATTCATGCCTCGCTTCAGGCTCTCATTGCAAAGTGTGCAAACCACTCGTGTCTTGTCGTCAGCACATTGTCTGAAGAACTGCCACGCCGGGGAACGCCTTTGAGCTGCCTTTGGTGTGCTAGGTCCCTGGGTGCGGTGGGTAGTAGCAGGCGTACTGTCTAGGGGATGGTCGCTCCACTTTTGGAACCTGCTTCCTCTTTTGCTGTGCTGGTACCTCTGTGCGACCACCACCTCTTCCTCCAAACTGCACACGTCACTCGCATGACCTTCATTCCATGTGGGGTCTAGGACCTCATCATCCTCCACATCATCTTCCACCCACCCTTCATCACTGCCCTCCTTGTCAGTCTGCACACTGTGGAAAGCCGCAGCAGTTGGCACCTGTGTTTTGTCATCATCAGATCGCTGCGGTGGTGTTTCCATGTCCTCATCCTGAAACAGAAGTGGTTGGGCATCAGTGCACTCAATGTCTTCCACTTCTGGGACAGGGCTATGTGGATGGCCCACGGAAAGCACACCAGCAGAGTCATCAAAAAGCATAAGAGACTGCTGCATGACTTGCGGCTCAGACTGCTTGGCTGATTTACAAGGGGCTGAGGTGAAAGACAGATGGCCATGGGGTTCAGGTGCCAACTCTGAGCTTTCATCAAGAGACCGGGTGGGAGACAATGTGAAGGTACTGGAAGCATTGTCAGCCACCCAATCTACTATTGCCTGTACTTGTTCTGGCCTCACCATTCGTTGAGCGGCATTTGGGCCTACCATATAACGTTGACGGCTCTGTCGGCTACTGGCACCTGAGGAAGGTGTTTCACTTGTACGTGTAGCTGGCACAAATCGACCACGTCCTCTCCTGGCAACAGGAACTTCACCAACACCACCAACACCAGCAGCACCAGCAGCACCAGGACCACATCCCTTATTTGACGCTCTCCTCATTCTGGACGCAAAATGTACTATGTAGCACTATTTATTAATAATAAAAAAATATTATTCTTTTTTTTTTTTTTAAACCAGCAATGTAGATGCACTGTTTTTTTTGTGCAAGAAATGCACCGCTGGCAGCAAATATAGTATTTAATTTTTTTTTTTTTTAAACTAGCAATGTAGACGCAATTTTTATTTTTCGCAAGAAATGCACAGCAAGGTGCAAATGTACTATGTAGCACTATTTATTAATACTAAAAAAAAGAATAATAAATTATTATTCCTTTTTTTTTAAAACAGCAACGTAGACGCACTTTTTTATTTTTGTGCAAAAAATGCACCGCTCACGCCAGCAGCAGGAACCTCTCCCTCTAGCAGTATGAGATGATTTTAGAACATTAATCTGTCCCTCACACCAGCAGCAGGAACCTCTCACCATAACAGTATGAGATGATTTTAGAAAGCTAATCTGTCCCTCACACCAGCAGCAGAAACCTCTCCCTATACCAGTATGAGATGATTTTAGAACAATAATCTATCCCTCACACCAGCAGTGGGAACCTCTCACTAAAGCAGTATGAGATTATTTTAGAACCATAATCTATCCCTCACAGCAGTAGCTGGAACCTCTCCCTATAGCAGTATGAGATGATTTTATAACACTAATCTGTCCCTCATAGCAGCAGCAGGAACCTCTCCCTATAGCAGTATGAGATTATTTTAGAACAATAATCTATCCCTCACAGCAGTAGCTGGAACCTCTCCCTATAGCAGTATGAGATGATTTTATAACACTAATCTGTCCCTCACACCAGCAGCAGGAACCTCTCCCTATAGCAGTATGAGATTATTTTAGAACAATAATCTGTCCGTCATAGCTGCAGGAACCTCTGACTATAGCAGTATGAGATGATTTTAGAACACTAATCTGTCCCTCACAGCAGCAGCAGGAACCTCTCCCTATAGCAGTATGAGATGATTTTAGAACACTAATCTATCCCTCACACCAGCAGCAGAAACCTCTCCCTATAGCAGTATGAGATGATTTTTGAACAATAATCTATCCCTTACAGCAGCAGCAGGAACCTCTCCCTATAGCAGTATGAGATGATTTTAGAACAATAATCTATCCCTCACAGCAGCAGCAGGAACATTTCCCTATACCAGTATGAAATTATTTTTGAACAATAATCTATCCCTCACAGCAGCAGCAGAAATCTCTCCCTATAGCACTATGAGATGATTTTAGAACAATAATCTATCCCTCACAGCAGCAGAAGGAGCCTCTCTATAGCAGTATGATATGATTTTAGAACACTAATCTGTCCTTCACACCAGCAGCAGGAACCTCTCCCTATAGCAGTATGAGATGATTTTAGAACAATAATCTATCCCTCACAGCAGCAGCGGGAACCTTTCCCTATAGTAGTATGAGATGATTTTAGAACAATAATCTATCCCTCACAGCAGCAGCGGGAACCTTTCCCTATAGCAGTATGAGATGATTTTAGAACACTAATCTGTCCCTCAGGCCAGCAGCAGGAACCTCTCCCTATAGCAGTATGAGATGATTTTAGAACAATAATCTATCCCTCACAGCAGCAGCAGGAACCTCTCCCTATAGCAGTATGAGATGATTTTAGAACACTAATCTATCCCTCACAGCTGCAGCAGGAACCTCTCAACTATAGCAGTATGAGATGATTTTAGAACAATAATCTATCCCTCACAGCAGCAGCAGGAACCTCTCCCTATAGCAGTATGAGATGATTTTAGAACACTAATCTGTCCCTCACGCCAGAAGCAGGAACCTCTCCCTATACCAGTATGATATGATTTTAGAACACTAATCTGTCCCTTAAACCAGCAGCAGGAAGCTCTCCCTATAGCAGTATGAGATAATTTTAGAACACTAATCTGTCCCTCACAGCACCAGGAAACTGTCATTACTCCAGTATCAGATGGTTTTAGAACACTAATCTTTTGCCTCACAGCACCACCAGGAACCTGTCTCTAATGCAGCATGAGATGATATTAGAACCCGAATCTTTCCCTTACAGCACCAGGAAACTGTACCTACTCCAGTATCAGATGGTTTTAGAACGCTAATCTTTCGCCTTACAGCACCACCAGGAACCTGTCTCTAATGCAGGATGAGATGATATTACAATGCTATCCCTCACAGCAGCGGCAGCATCCTCTCCCTACACTAGCCTGAGAGCATGTGACATGCAGCGCTATGTGATTCCAGCTCATATAGAGGCTGGGTCACATGATGTACTAGCCATTCACAGCCATGCCATTAGTAGGCATGGCATTGATGGCTTCTAAGGGCAAACTAGTGAAACGCTTGTTGATTGGCTGCCCTGCAGCTATTCAACAGGTGCCAAAAATAGTCTGGGTCACATGATGCACTGGCCAATCACAGCCATACCATTTGTAGGCATGGCTGTGATGGCTTCTAAGGGCAAACAAGTGAAACGCTTGTTGATTGGCTGCACTGCAGCTATTCAACAGGCGCCAAAAATAGTCTGGGTCACATGATGGACTGGGGACACGGACACCCCAAGGTCCGGTACAAACCCGAACTTTACAGTCGGGGTTCGCTCAACTCTAGTCACGGGCAATGCTATCCAAAAGACCCCAGAAACAGCTCTACTAAACCATAGGCCTGATGGGTTCTTTAAACCCCTCCTAAAACGTACTCATTTTATGTTATTGGCAGCTAATATTACGATAGCCAGGGCCTGGAAACAGCCATCCCTTTCCTACAATGAAGCAAAGTGAAACATTTCCTGGATCATGGCCCAGAAGAGGATTGCTAATCTTATCCTGGACTCGTCTGACAAATTTGACTCAGTGTGGGAGCCATGAAAGAAGTATCTAAAACTGCCTACATGATTTGGGACAGTTCCTTTATTTGGTGACATTCCCTGGTGCCCTCTAGTCTTCATCTTTTTCCACTCTTCTAGCTTCTCTCTTTCTTTGTTTTCTCCTTTTAAATGGGTTATGCTGAGTTTTTCGTTATGTTTACTGGGAGCATACACTTTTGGTTATATAGCCTAACAACTATATTAAGCCATCATCTACATAGCCAGACATTTTTGAATCTCTGTAAAAGGGGTCAAGGGGACAGAATGAGCACAAAGCCCTTCCCTCGTGACACAGTTTGATCCCATAAGGGGTGTCGGGATGGGAAGGCAGGTACTCGCTATTAGGTCCCTAATAACATGTTTAAGCCTGGCTGTTTGTATGACTTGTCATTTATGATTGGGTATGTGATAGATCCTGAAAAGCTCTCAATGGATCTGTTATTGCTGTCATGTTGTAATCTCTCTTTACTTTTGAACATTAAAATTGTATCTTCAAACGATGCATTTAAAATGTTAGATATAGTACAGTCATTACAAATAGTTATCATTTAACCTGTGTATTTCCACCTTCAAGCTTAAAGTTCCACCCAGCCATTTTTTTTTTGGCATCCACTCTTTTAATACTAAATAGGTGTAACCTTTTGTTTCCTTACTTTCAAACCGCTTAGTAATTAGATGTATTTTTTACTCACAATGTTGTTTCTCTCACTGCTGGACTTTTCCATTTTAGGTGAGGGCATCAGAAGCCCATCCGTAGTCTCCTGGCATCTCTTCCTGAAAGAAGTGCATGGTGAGTAACCATCATGCCCTCCTCGATCTCGGTCCGCCTTAAATTGTGTCATTTCCTGTCTGGAAATAACACAATTTTACAGTACAGGGAAGCCCACTGACTCCTGGGAAATGATGAGTCACATCTTCAAGGAGGCCAGGGGAAGCAGGAAGTGAGGAGAAGAGCCTAGGACCTAAAAGGGGCAGATTACAGAGACCACCTAGCAATAAGCGACTTAGGGTGAGTATATATTTTTTTTTCCTTCAAAGGTAAGTCTATATAGGCAAAGGACTTGAATGATGTAAAAAAAAATTCTGGGTGGAACCCCGCTTTAAGAAGTCAGACAGCACTATGTTTGTCATGCGTTCCAATTTACAAAGCATAACTACTAAAAAAAAGAAAGAAATAAAAGAAGGCTTGTGAGCAACACCTAGGAGACCAAGTGAAACAAAGTAAGATATGGGGTGTTACCCTAATGGCAGTGGGGAGTTACAGTAGGCAAATAGAAATGAAATAGTGGGAGCATAAACCAAACCATACGTGGAGTGTAAGAGGATAGCAAGAAGCAAGAGACAAAGTACTACAAGGTGCTGCAGGAGTGCTGAACGAAGCCAAAATGTGAACACAAGATGAGGGTGGTATATGTACCTCTTGTGCCAGCAGGTCATCACCAACATCATGCCACACACACAATGGAGAGGCGGTGCCAGTGCTAGAGCAGCATAAGGCACCTGGCAACCGGCATCCACACTCCCTCGTGGTGTGTGCAGGTGGCAAAACACATCGCCGAGTGGCGTCAGTGAATGACGTCACTCGCACGGCATGTGGCGTCGATCCGTTCTTGTTTGTTTGTTGTAAATCTTGTTGTACATGTTCATTTCATATATGGGTGGTCAAACCTATGGCCTTTTCTCAGTTAGACAAATGTGTCCTATGTATGAGTAAGCTGTGTTGAGTTAGCAACATACAGGGTTCTTTTTTTGTGTTATTCCGCACCTTAATGCTTTTATTACCTGTTTGCTTTTAATATGACCAACTTTTTTTAGGTTGAGTCAAGAAAAATAAACTTTAGATTTTATATAAAAGTCCCAGAGTTTGGTGAGCAGCCCCTTTGGGATGGAAGTGCTTCTTCCAATAAAAATCTAGCTGTTATCACATTTTTCTTAATACTACCCAAATTGGGCCTCTGAAGATTTTATGGCACTAATCAAATTCTCTGAAGACTTCAAGGTGATGCAAGTCTTCATTATATAATGCGACGGTTAATGATGTGAGATTTATAAAATAAATATTCTGAAAAATTTGTTACGTGGAACAGTGTGGGCCATGGAACAATATTTGTCTTTGGAAAAAGCGGTAACATTAGTTTTACTATCTTTTCTCTTATTGTGTCATATAATAAAATATGTATTTTATGCATTTGGCATTGGCTGCTAAATTGTTAGCACAGATAAACTGAGCTATTGATTAAAGGGATAAATTTACTTTCTGCTTTGGTGAAATATTAGGTTTCTGGATTGGATTTCAGTACATACAATTTCAGTAAAAAAGAATAAATATAGAAGAAAACAAAGACATATTAATTAAAAAAAGAGCAATGTTACCCTAAATCATGATTAGTTAAAATACTTAACTTGTTTCAGCATTAGTATTATTAGTATTTGTGGCTTCTCCTTTTCTGTTCCCAAAATGAGTCTGGTTATGTGAACATAGAGACTAAGGTTAACATTCCTCCTTAGGTAAAACAGTCCCTTCTTGAAAATGTTTTATGAGCCACACACAATCCATTAATAGCATAATAGATTGAAAAACCAATGATGGAGGAATCTTTGAATACTGTGTTAAGCACTTTTAATATGTTTTTCTTTTAATCATTGTATTTGCTTTAAGCTTACCTAAACCTAAAATCGAATTTATCAGCATATTTGGCATCATACCTCACTGTATACAGTTTTCTGTAAATCGTTGTAACCCAGCACTTTTCTTCCCACCACTGGTCAGCTGGAACTTCCACCTGCAGCTGTCTTTACTCCCCGGAGGCATCCCGCTAGGTGTTATGGATTCACTGAAATGCCTGTTTATCACTTCCATCTTGTAAGTGTTTTTAACCATTCCTTGTCATTAAAGTGTTTTATTATTGCACTTTTTTGCTTAAGAAATTAGATTACTGGCAGGATCCTCAAGTAATAAACTTTGCAAAAGATTTACAGTAAATTATTTTCACATGTTGATTTAGATAGTATGTCTGTTACTTTTCAACTTCCTTTAACAGACCAAGCTGTTCAACAAAATTGGAAGTTTGCTGGACAAAGTATTGAAACAAACCATTTAACACTGACAGGTGTGCTTAAAATGGTTAGCAATCAAATCCAGAGTGCAAAATGCAACCAATATACTCTGAAATATTGAAGTATTATCTGAAAGTTCATCATATCCATGTTTGGTACATAATTCAGCTAGCTTCAAAAGATGTAGTGCAGCTGCTCAGCATATATGAAGGATTATCTGTAGTCTTACTCATTGTATACATGCTGTGAGGTGGTAATTAGAGTTGAGCGAACACCTGGACGTTCGGGTTCTGCTGGTCCGTCCGAACTTCGGGACAAAGTCCGGGTCCGGGTCCGGACGGAACCCGAACGATCGCACGCTTGCAGGTCCACAAGCGAGTTGAGATTAATGGTGGAGTGTCGTACATATGTTACTCATTCTGATGTCTATTAGGAAGTATATACGACTCGTCGACGTGATGTAGAAAACTTCGATCGACTTAATACATGGTTTGTACCTATACTACTTGAAAGTCTATTATGAAGTTATAAAGTCTCATATAACCAACGTAAAACGTGAGACCTAAACTAACGATTGGTAAAATTCGTGTGGACAGTCACAATTTACCAAACAAAGTTATGAAACAGGTCGTTTGAAGGTTAAAACAACTTGTCGAACCAGACAATTTCCTTCAACTTTT
>BLSH010384126.1:354955-367218 GCA_018402905.1 Glandirana rugosa | reverse complement strand
GGGTGTCCAGATTTTGCTGGGCTTCAGACAGCTCCGTGGAATGGTTAGGAGACATTGTTCCAGTGGCAGCCAGAACGTTTTGCATGGCAGATTCTGGAAAGAATTCTAATATGCTGTGTGATACTTGTGTATTCCGATATTTCTTTTTGGGCATACCTCAGATCCCGTCCCCGTATCCTTTCTACCGCTGTATCACAGAAAAGAGCTAGGATTACTGGAGGGAGTTATTGGAAGGTGGTGTAGCTGCAGACAGGTCAGATGAAGTGTATCCTGGAGTGACTATTTAAAAGTAGCTCTCCTTTGCAGCGACACAGATTAGGGTTAAAGATACATGAGTCAACAAGGGTCTTAATGGAAATGGATCCCTGTTATTTACCTCAGGGGGGAGGCACTTGAGTGTTAAATCCTAGTGGAGGCAGTGAGTTCAGGGCAGCTTCAAGGTGGGCTGTACAGGTACAAGATGGGGGTCTCCGGTCCAGCAATTAGGAGGCAGTACCACAGACCATGGGCAGGCTGTAAGATGGTGGGCCACTCAGTACAGAGAGCCTGCTCTGTGTCGCCACTGAACCTAACTCCCCTCGTAGCTAACTAACTGATAATGGGTGAGGCCAGGTACAGGGCAGGTCCTACGGTGCCCAAAGGTTTATGGGGTTAAGTGTTTGCGGGACCGTGCGTAGGCCACGGATGATTACCAGCTAACAGTCCCCCTGGCTCTGCCCCAAGATGACGGCTCACGGAGCCGGAGCCGTGAGGGAGCCTTCCCAGCCTATGTTGCGCTGCAAACCAGGTCTCAAAGGCATCCAGACCGGGTTGAGCGGAGAGCACGGGGGCCAAAGGAGTCCAGGAGTGTTGAATTGGGAGACACGCTGTATAGCGGGACGGGTACTCCGCGCTGATCCACAGGACCTACACCTCCGCCGGCCCTAAAATGAGTACCGATCTGGCAGTGCTGCTGAGGAGATTCGGATCGGAGCCCTGCCCGCCACGATCCTCTCAGTAAGCTCCGCAGCTGGGCAGTGTCCGGGTGAAGGTGCAGAGGTAAGTTAGGCCACGGCTGAGCACTGAGCTCGGTCCTCTGTATCTCCTCAGCGGTGTCTCAAAATGGCGGCTGGCGGCGATGTGAGGGAGCCGCTCCGGCCCGTGCTGCACCTCCGTTAGGCTCCCGACCGTGACGAGACCAGGATAGGCTGAAAGCTCGGTGGCTGGAGAGTCTGGGGTGGGTGTAATAGAAGTCCAATCGTCTTGAGTCAGGAGGAGGATGAGCGTCGCTTGTCTATGGGGATCCGATATTTCCTCAGGGACGGCACTGTTTCTGTTGATCCCGGCTCCAGCGTCAGTTCTCTATCCGGTTCTTTAGTGGGCTCATTCAATGGGCTGAGGTGTGAGAGCCCCCCTAAGATAATAATAAGGGGGGATTCGTTGCTAATGCAGATGCTGGAGTTGCCAGATGTCCCAGGCTGAGCGGAGCTATGAAGTCAGGCAGCCATCATAGTCCGCAGCCAGCCACGCCCCCTCCATTTTTTTTTTTTTTATGTGATTTTAAGTTATTTCCCTATCCACATTTGTTTGCAGGGCACTTGCCCTACTCTTACCCCCATTTTGCTTCTTTTTTCAGCCCTCTAGCCCTTTCCAGGACTTTTTTTAGAGCCATTTTTGTGCCCAAAAGTTCTGGTCACCATTGACTTCAATGGGGTTCAGGGTTAAGTTCAGGTCAAGTTTGGTGCCGAACCCGAACTTTTTCGCGAAGTTCGGCTGAACCCGCTGAACCCAAACATCCAGGTGTTCGCTCAACTCTAGTCTTAAGTTGTTCAGGATGGTGGGTTCCAGTGAGAGCTTTTTAAGTATGGTGGTGATTAGGGCATGTTTTAGAGGGGAGGGGAAGGTGCCAGTAGAGAGGGAGAGATTGAAGATATGGGTGAGGGAGCATAAGATAGAAGAAGAGGGTGACCGTAATAGATGTGAGGGAACAGGTTCCAGGGGACAGGTGGTAAGGCGGGCTTCTGAGAAAACTTTAGAGACCTCTTCGGTATTAGCAAGGTCAAAAGAGGAGAGCGTTGAAAGTGAAGTTGTATAGGGTATGTTACGTAGGTAAGGTTTCTGGGCAGTGGAGATCTCCCCACGAATTGAATCAATCTTGTTTTTGAAGTGGTTTGAAATCTCGTGAGCGAGTGACTGGGTGGAGGTGGTGGTGGAGAAAGTAGAGAGTTAAAAGTAGAGAAGAGACGACGAGGATTGGAGGACAGAGTATTAATGTGGGTGACAAAGTAAGTCTGTTTGGCAGCATGGAGGGAAGAAGTGTATTTTAAAAAGGCAGATTTATATTGGGTGAACGCATGCTGGGATTTGGTTTTATGCCACACTTGCACGGTTATGTCTCTTAAGGTTTCTGGTATCGTCGGTCTGCCAGGGTCGTAATGGTCGGGGTCTGACATTGTGTGAAGTGAGAGGAGCAAGAGAATCCAGTGAGGATAAAAGTGAACTGTTGTAGATAGGGGTGGCCAGGTTAGGGCAAGATAGGGCTGAGATTTTGTCATGGAGGTGGTCAGTTGCAGAGTAGAAACAAGAGTGGTGAAGGTTTCTGCAGGTAATTGTTTTCTGCTTAGTGGAGCAGGCGGTTGGAGACAAGCACAATGTGAAAGTGATGAGGTTGTGGTCAGAAAGAGGAAAGGGGGTGTTGGTGAGGTTGTAGGGGGTGCAAAGATGGGAGAAGACAAGGTCAAGGGTATTACCATCAGAGTGAGTGGAGGACTGTGTCCATTGTGTAAGGTCAAAGGATGAAGTTAATTTGAAAAGTTGGGATGCAGCTTGGCTGTTAACATTGGTGGAGATGTTGAAATCACCAAGGATAATAGTGGGTAATGTGGAGGAGAGAAAGTATGGTAGCCAGGCAGAGAAGTCATCAAGGAAGCATGACACTGGTCCAGGAGGCCGATAGATCACCGCAATCCTTAGAGAAATGGGAGAAAACAGACGAATACAATGTGTCTCAAAAGAAGAGAAGGATAGAGGGAGGGGTAGCCAAAACTTGAAAGGTGCTCAGTGGGGATAGAAGCAAACCAACTCCACCTCCTTTCTGTCCACTGGGTCTGGGTGAGTGAGTCCAGTGGAGGCCTCCATGAGAGAAAGCTGCATGCGAGGCAGAATCTGACTCTTTCAGCCATGTTTCTGTGATTGCAAGAAGTTTAAGGGAATGTGAGACAAAAAGGTCATGGACAGAAGTGAGTTTATTGCAGGCAGAGCGGGCATTCCAGAGGGCACATGAGAAGACGGGGGGGGGGGGGTTGTTAGGAGCAGAGGAATAGAGAGAAGATTGAGAAGATTGCGGCTGATGCTGGAGGAGGGAGGATGCCGAGCGTGGGTGTGAGATCCCTAAGGACCAGGATTAGGGGAAATATCCTCAGAGGTTAGCAAAAGGAGGAGGGTGAGGAAAGTAAGATGGGAGTGAGATGTGTATGAGTGCACATACTTTCCTGTCCTTGTGTGTGGGTCAGCAGGTGGGTTAAGTATTAACAGGAGGTGATGAGAACAGTAGTAGCGAGAGGGTAGAAGTGATGGTGATATTTACAAGTTTTTAGGTGGAGAAGAGGGGAAAAGAAGTGAGAATTTGAAAGCAGAGGATACCAGTATGAGAAGACAAAGCAAAGGGGACATATTAAGAGGTGGTGGGGATAGGTTTCAGACTTGCAAGATGCCTTCCAAGGTTGTGGTTTGTGGTCAGTCCAGAGTGGAGTAGAGTCCTTGATGGTCTTTTCTTGCTGCTTTCATTATCCTGCTTTAGTTAAACTGCTGTGTTTAACTGCTTTTTACTCCTGCAGCAAAATTTACTCTGCCAAGTCCCCCTGTCTCTGCCTTCCCCCATGAACACAACTCAATTTATACAAAGATGATCAAATGAGGAAATATTCCACACCCCAATTAGGGACTGATAAAGAACACATGAAATTGGGGGATGAATAGTCACAAAGACAGGCCAGTCATAAAGTTGAGTATCTCTGATCCCAAGAGGAAGTGAGAATCCATCATTAACAAATGGCTAAGTTGCAAATACAAAACTTTTATGCATACCCCAGTTATAGCAGAGATTTTGCAAAGCAGTGAGACAGTTTGAATTGCTTGAAAGAAAGTCGCATACCCCAGTTATAGCAGAGATTTTGCAAAGCAGTGAGACAGTTTGGAATTTATTGAACGAAAGTCGCATACCCCAGTTATAGCAGAGATTTTGCAAAGCAGTGAAACAGTTTGGAATTGATTGAAAGAAAGTCGCATACCCCAGTTATAGCAGAGATTTTGCAAAGCAGTGAGACAGTTTGTAATTTATTGAAAGAAATTTGCATACCCCAGTTATAGCGGAGATTTTGCAAAGCAATGAGACAGTTTGGAATTGATTGAAAGAAAGTCACATACCTGTGAAGAAGCAGGCAAGGTGATGAGATGATGAGAGAACATTCTGCTGTGTTTAACTGCTTTTTACTCTTGCACAAAATTTACTCATGGCAGCAAAGTTTACTCTGCCAAGACCCCCTGTCTACTTTATAGAGGGTGTTCGGTGGTTCTTGATAGTGAGGCTTGTTGAAATGGGGAGTAGATTTCTTTGTGTTGCGACGTTGGTTTGGTGTTTCTGTACTAGAGTTCCCTGCTTTTGTCCATAGAAGGCAGTGGGCAAAGTGTGTGTCTCCTGTATAGGGTGGATAAAAATCTACTAAGTGAGTTTAGTTCTCGGGTGTAAAGTAGGGTAGGGTAGAAAAGGGGTGTTTGAAATCTGAAGGGGGATTCTTTCTGGGAGTGTACAGGGAGTATAAGAGTATTTATCGATACCTGACCACTGAGAGTAAGACGACCTCTATCTGCTTGAGAGTCAGTTCTCCAGCCGGGCTCTTTGTGGAACCAGGGAGGATGTCGGGGTGTTGTTACTTGGCAAGTTTTGGATTGCTGGTGGGTACCTTGGGGCGAGAGAGCATTGGCAGCTGGGTCCCCTCTGTCCTGCTTCCCTTACGTCTTCCTTCGAGGAGATTTGCCTTAATAGTGGTGTGCGAAAGTCACTGTACCAATCAGGGAGCTCTATGACTGGAATGTCGAGGATGTTGCAAAAGTGCTCCAGGTCTTCTGGCACTCTGAGGTTAGCACTACGGCCCTGGTTAGGCGCCAACAAGCAGAAGGGGAACTTCCAGTGATAAGTAATAGATCTGGAGTGTAGGAGATCTAGAAGAGGTCTTAGTTCATTTCTGCGCTGTAGTGTACCGTGGCTCGTGTGAGCTGGTTATGCTCAATTGTTTTCGGGAGGCCTCTTACTGTCAAAATTTAGTCTCCTTCCCCGGTTTTCGAGGTCCTCGATGTGTCGATGGAGTTCGCGTAGGTGAATAAAGTGTGATTCTGCCATTTGTTGGACTTGGCATAATGCTGTGTCATGGCAGGCTGTCTCTTTCTCTACCTCCCTCACTCTGC
This sequence comes from Glandirana rugosa, assembly GCA_018402905.1. Taxonomy (NCBI): domain Eukaryota; kingdom Metazoa; phylum Chordata; class Amphibia; order Anura; family Ranidae; genus Glandirana; species Glandirana rugosa. The sequence goes on along the minus strand of BLSH010384126.1, from coordinate 361,776 downwards.
TATTCATAAAGCGAATGTCCTCTCTCAGGCCTTATATAGCCGCCGAGAAAGTTTATTTTATGTCTGCAGCTATGGCGTGTAGATTGCCTAAGCTAGGGGCTGCCATTGTGGGAGCACCCATTTCTGTGTGTCTGTTTTCTCTCTGCCTTATTGGGCTTGTACTGGGAGAGCGTGTTTTTTCAGGTGCATCCTGCTGGCCGGGTCCTGTGTTTCTCTGCCGCTGTGAGCGCTGTGAACAGCTCTGGGATACTGCCGCTCGCCTGAGGACCCTGGTCTCTTGGTTATCGTGATCTTTGTGCTGAAGCGCTGTGGTATTTTCCTCTGGTAATTCCCTGTTGGGGATCTCCTTTCTTGCTGATTTGTGACCTCGAGGTGACAGAGCTTTCAGATTAACCAGCCATCACGGGTCGGATCTAAGCAGTTCCCCATAGGGTCATTTTTAAGGGATCCTGGGGTAGCTGGAGGGTTGCGGTATTGTGATTTCCTTTGTACAGCTTGGGATATTCTCCTTTGTGGAGCCTGGGATGATCCCTGTTAGGGTTGTAGGTTGTGGCCTCTCCAGGCTTCAACAGGCCGCAACTTGATCCCCGGATTCCTGCCTTATTTCAGTCACTCTGGGGGCAATCCTTAGTGGGGTGATGTCCCCGGGGGTTCCAGATGTGGAGATGGTGAAAGGATGGTGTCTTGGATCCCCCGGAACAGCACCGCCAGGTCTGGACCCTTTAGGGCCTCGATTTTTGCCTGCTTGGATGACCGCCGCCGATCCACGCAATAGACGGCTCGAAATGGAGCTGGGGATGTGGGGAGATGGTCTAGGGTGGTAAAATGGCTCACCCAAGTTCCTGAGGTCAGGACTCCTGCAGATGGTCCTAGGGTGGCAGCAGCCACACCCCCTGTTTATTCTATTCTATTTTCTTTGCTATGCTATTATTTTATTTTCTATTCTATTCTATTCAAATTTAAATGTAATCTATTTGGAATTTGAATTCTTTCGATTTTATTCTATGTTTTCTATTTTATTCTTTTCTAATCTATTCATATTTGAATTTATACTATTTGAAATTCAAATTTCCAAAGATGGTTATATTCTTTCTATTTTATTCTATTATATTGTATTCTTTTATTTTCTATTCTATTCTTTTATATTCTATTATAGTATTTAGTATTATATTCCTTTATATTATATTCTATTTCATTCTCTTTGGAAATTCAAATTTGATTTGAAAACTATTCAAATCCAAGAACTATTCGAATTTGATTCAAAAACTATTCAAATTTTGTCAGAAATTTTGTTTCGTTATTTTGGATTTGTTTAAATTCGTTATTATTGTAACATTTCAATGGAATGAAATGAATCGCACATGTCTGTTCTATAGGAATTAAACCATGAACATAATGCGCATTGTTCCTGATATGTATATATGAATTATCCCAGATGAACGATAAAGCAATTACATAGAATTGTATCCTTTTTCTGTTTTGTTTTGGTTTTAAAGCAGAGTTCCACCCACATTTTTCTCTCCTCACCATGCAGCACTAATGTGCATCCTTAACCACTTGCTTACTGGGCACTTAAACCCCCCTCTTGCCCAGACCAATTTTTGGCTTTCGGCACTGTCGCATTTTGAATGACAATTTCGTGGTCGTGCGACTTTGTACCCAAACAAAATTTTTATCGTTTTTTCCCACAAATAGAGCTTTTTTGATGGTATTTGATCACCTCTGCGCTTTTTATTTTTTGCACTATAAGCAAACAAAAAGCAACAATTTTGAATAAAGAACAATATTTTTTACTTTTTGCTATAACACAAATCCAAAAAAAAAAAAAAATAAATAAATATTCATCAGTTTAGGCTGATATATATTCTTCTACATATTTTTGGTAAAAAAATTGTGTCTACAAACTATGGATTGATTTATGGCATTTTTTATTATATTTTTATCTTTACTAGTATTGGCAGCAATCTGCAATTTTTATTGGGACTGCGATATTGCAGCGGACATGTTGGGTATTTTTGACACTTTTTTGGGACCACTGACATTTATACAGCAATCAGAAATTTAAATATCCACTGACTACTGTATAAATGTCATTGACAGTGAAGGGGTTAACACTAAGGGGGCAGTGAAGGGGTTAACTGTGTTTCCTGGATGTGTTCTAACTGTATGGGGGCTGGACTGGCAGGGACATAACAGATATAACTGATCCCGATCACAGGGATCAGTAGATCTGTTATGTCCCCTTCACAGAATGGAGAACCGCCGTGTTTACATCTGCGGTTCCCTGTTCTGCCATTTTCAAAGGGGATCGCAGGTCTCCAGCAGACATCGTGTCCGCTGGACCCGTGGGCACGCCCACGCAGCGTGTGGCGGCCGTGAGAGCGTGCCTCCGCTGGCTGTGAGTGCGCGCGGGGAGTGCACAAAGGGACGGACGTCCATGGACGTCCCCCCGACAATTCAGATCCGCGATGTAGCCGTCTTTTGGCTATAGCGTGGATCTGTACTGGTTACAATGAATTGGTAATGTATCATTTTTTCTGTTCACCTACCTGATTTATGCCTACATATAATTTCACTTCCTCCTTTAGGGGCCGTGGGTCCATACATCATTTCTGGCTTTGCATTGGCTCCTGGGAGATCTTGGTCAGCTTGACAGGGCACTGCCCTAGTAACATTTAACATTGGCGTCTATGGAAAATCTTGGTCAGCTTGACATGGCATGGCTTCAGTAACATTTAACATTGGCTTCTATGGAAAATCTTGGTCAGCTTGACATGGCACAGCTCCAGGGCCATGTCAAGCTGACCATCTTCACACATCCCCTTTCTTCCCAATTCTGATGCTCAATTTGAACTTCAGCAGGTGATCTTCACCATGTCTAGATGCCTAAATACATTAAATTGCTGCCATGTGATTGGCTGAATAGCAATTTGTGTTACCAAGCAATTGAACAGGTGTACCTAATAAAGTGGCCAGTGAGTTTACATTTCAGTCTTTTTCAACGTGAAAGTGTGAAATACATAATAGTGAATCAGACAGCAACAAGTCAGAAATAAAAACTTTAATGACAAGGAAGGGTTAAAAACACTTACAAGATGGGAGTGAAAACCAGGCATATAAATTAATCCATAACGTCCAGCGGGATGTAAAGACAACTGCAGCTGGAAGTTTCAGCTGACTAGTAGTGGGAAACACTATCTCTCTGATCCAAGATGGAGGGCGTACTGTCAGGACCAGCATGGAATCCAGGCAACCCCTGCTACTGTGCCTCAGCCAATAAAGAGGCAGAGACCCCAGAGAGCTTCTGCTCTCATTCACCTCAATGGATCGGGATCAGGCTCATTGGAGTATAAGTGGGGGTTGCACTCTGAAGGTTTTTTACCTTCATGCATAGAGTGCATGAAGGTGAAAAAACAGTCAGCATTTAGAACCGCTTTACTTTCAATAGTTTTTATTTGAATAAACCAAATATGATAACAAAAATAGGGACATTTCATCAGAGTTAATGACACTGAAACTTGAACAGATTGAGTCTAACAAGACAATGATTGTTACATATGTCACTCTATTAATATAAAAAATATCAATCTTAAATTCCACCGTGAGAAATAACTCTAACATTGTTATATATGGTATGTACAGCGCATGCTCCTTCTATTGTATTAAAGTGACTGTGCTTATAACAATTCAATATAAAAATGCAAATTTATATACATACCCATACAATTGATTAATTTGTTAAAAGTGCAAAAAAAAAAGTCTCTTAAAGTGATTAAAGTGCTTCTGTGCAAAATACACTCCTTCTAGTGCGTGGTTAATGGTGACAATTTGTACATCCACTTCTCATCTAGAGGACCAGATCACTCCAACCTCACCAGATTTGATGGACCCTGTACCTTGTTCCAAGGGAGAGTCAAACAGACTTTTAGGTCAACTTGAAGGGGACCTGTCCCTTGGCATGTTGTTCCTATTGCTCCTTAACGTTGGTCCATAGGACTGGCTCCACAGTAGACAGTAGGGCGGGTTATATGCTTATATGAGAAAAAAATATATACACTTCTCATAGAATAATATATTCTTTCAAAAATGGTTTTATTTGGGCATCAGTTAAAACATATGGTTAAAAAAACATAGACTTTCTCCTAAGAAGAGAAGAAACGTGTTTTGCACTTTTACCAAATTAATCAATTGCATGGGTATGTATATAAATTTGCACTCATATATTGAATTGTTATAAGCACAGTCACTTTAAGCACAAGCCGGTATTATCAGAGTACAATAGAAGGAGCATATAGTTCATAATTGGTTCCAACTAAGAGAGCATTTTTTATAGCTGCAGTTCCATTGGTAAAATATAGCATTATAGAAGTCATATAGGTATTGGGAGGAGCATGTGCTGTAATTTTTTTTGGTTTTTAACATAGTGTCAGAAAAAAAGTGTAGATTGGTTCAATTATCAAGACTCATAACATCTCCCTCAGTGGGAGTTATAACCATTATCCCAGTAGGATCAACATAATTAGGAGTTAACCCTGTCCAAGTTATCCGATTGCATGCCCCATGCCACTATCTTCAAAAATAATAAAGAGAGGGGGTGTGGCCAGCAGCGAGCCGGGAAGGACGCATCTGCAGCGAGCTCCGGCTGCCCTGGGAAGAATCCAAGGGAATCCACGGGATCCACGGCTGGGTGAGACACCAATCACCTCACCCTCACATCCCCAACACCCGAGCACCTTATACAAAAAAAAATTGCGGATCGCGAACGCCGCGAAGCCGCGGAGCCCCAAATCGAGCCCGAGGCTTTTACAGCCTACACGGGCGGACGCAGCAGCGGGCCCCAAACAGGCTCCACAGCCCATCCACAGTTATCGGGGACACATACCACCCTAACCACACCGCTGGGGCACCCAAAAGTTACTCGGGCAGCACTGCAACCCTAATTTTTCCAGACCAGAAACAACTGAGGCCTAACGCGGCCGCCATCTTGGGAGGTCCCAAGCCAGGGCCTAAAGCACACAGGGAACAAACAAACTAAATAATTAAGATACCACTACATATCCCTGAATCCTCACTGCTCCTCTACTAAATACTCCACATAACCAGCCAAAGACTGCAGACAGCCCAGGCACCTTACACCGGTGGCCATCTTGGTGCTCCCTTTCCACCCAGCAGCCACATCCAGGGTATAATGGCTCCTTAAAACAGATACCCGGAGAGGCCCGATCACTAGTCTACAACAAGCAAAGGAGACTAACCACAAACAAGACTCAAACATGCACACGATGTCTCGCAAGAGAAAGGACGAACGTATCCCTAAAAAACTCACAGCCTTTTTCTACCCACCCCACCAGGTGAAGGGGACCACCCATACAAAAGACCCACTAACTACAAGAGCCCTATCAGACTCTTACACTGATCTTCCTGATGCAGATCTAGAAGATGGAGACCCACAGCACCTTCCACCTGCACCCCAACAATCCCCACCCTCCAGCCCGTCAACCCAGAGCCCAGCCAAATCTAAACTGAAACTAGATACCTCAAACCAGCCTCCACCAGGCGGAGATGATACACCTCCACTACCCCTACAATTGATAGCATCATTCCCGACCACTGGACAACCAGTGCTGGACTCTTAAGACGCTTAAAGACATGCTTCTGTCTTTGCAAAGCTCTCTAACACATAGTTTCACAGCAGTGCTAACCAAATTCTCAGCTGAGATAAAAAACGTGGACAAAAGGGTCCAGTATATAGAAAATAAGATGGAAGAATGCACTGTCACTGTTAATGACCTAGTTGACGCCTATAATGAAAACAGAGAAGACTCCGAGTGGATCAGATCTAAGTTGGCCGACCTTGAGGACCGCTCGAGGCGAAACAACAAATCAGGGGGATACCGGAAACTGTCCAACCGGCGGAACTCCGCAACTACGCATCCAAACTCTTTTCGACCCTAGTGCCTGAACTATCACCAATTGAACTCACCATTGACCACATTCACAGAATCCCTAAGCCTCGCCATCTGGAAGACTCCATTCCTAGAGATGTCCTACTGACGGTCCACTTTTTCCAGGCCAAAGAACAAATTTTGACCTCTTCAAGATCCCTACCTCACTTCCCAGATCCATTTACCAGTCTGCAAATCTATCCGGACCTCTCTCAACACACTCTGCAGCTCAGGAAGCAACTCAAAACGGTGACCAAGGCCTTAAACAACCATAAGCTGGCCTATAAGTGGCGCCACCCCGCCACCCTTATAATCACCAGGAATGGCACCCACCATGTTGTCTCCAATATTCATAATGGAATGAAACTCCTCAACTCCTGGGGTATAATCCCTGAGCTCCCACAAGAGAATCGTCCTAAAGAGACCCAACCTCACCTTTCCCGATACTACCAACGAAACAGGGCAACAAACCATGACTACCCTAAGAAATCTCCACACAGTCAGGAAACGACGACCCAACATGATACTGACACACCTCTAAAGAATCCCATCAGTACCAAACAACGGGACAAAGCAACCATCATAGCCCTTTCCACTCCAACCCAGAGAAATCCTGCTAAGAGAACACCCTCGAGTCCCTAATATGGGGTCCTCAACTCCTCAAAGTAAGGTAATACTTATAACCTCTGTTGTACCACCCACGGTAAGGACCACTAATATTCCCACCGCCCCACCGCGGTGAATATCCGGTCGAATACCAACAAATTCCGGAACCAGTGGCAAAACTCAACGAAGGACTCGACGTCTCACACAACTCTCTCCAGGCCTATCTAAACGTCTGACCATTTACCTAGACCCTTCACTCCATCCCTAGAA
>BLSH010384126.1:329632-354945 GCA_018402905.1 Glandirana rugosa | reverse complement strand
CCCACAATATTTCTTCCCCACGTTCTGAGTGCAAATCTACACGCCTTTCACCACAGTTCCTCGGACTTCTCATTGCACCAAACAAGAGGTCATATAGCTCCCTTAACGCGCTCCATAAGATCCAAGTGGCGCCACCCCGCAACCCTTATAATCACCAGGAATGGCACCCACCATGTTGTCTCCAATATCCATAATGGAATGAAACTCCTCAACTCCTGGGGTATAATCCCTGAGCTCCCACAAGAGAACCATCCTAAAGAGACCCAACCTCACCTTTCCCGATACTACCAACGAAACAGGGCAACAAACCATGACTACCCTAAGAAATCTCCACACAGTCAGGAAACGACGACCCAACATGATCGGGCCTCGGGTTCACCCCTAACGAGGCCTTGAACTTTACCCCCACCTATCAGCTGCTACTCAGTACAAACAGCTGAATTTTAATAATACATATTTGTTTGTTATTGTTTCTGCTTGTTAACCTTTTCTTTTACAGGCCTCTACTCCCACAGGAGCCCAGATCGCAGGCCTGTTAACACGCCTACCAAACAACCAGCTACTTCCAATCAAGCCTGCTTCCAAAGAACCTAGAATACCTCGCGCAATTCCCTCGATATACTGGAGAACAAACCACGTTACTCTTCAGGCTCCTTGACACCACTTTCCGCACATCTAAACGTGAGTCTTGCACCCCTTCTTTATAACACCCACCCACTATGACGATCAATATACTCTCTATCAATGCCAAGGGTCTAAATCACCCTGCCAAGAGACACTCGCTCGGGAACATGGCTATTAAGCACAATTGTGACATTATATGTATGCAGGAAACCCACTTTGCTTTGGGTAATGTCCCGAAATTCCATCACAAATCTTTTCTGCATATATTCCAATCGAACTTCATCAAAAAGCAACGAGGTGTTTGCATTGCCTTCAAAGACTCAATTTCCTTCCAACTTCTCCAATGCACCTCGGTCCCGGAGGGGAGATACCTAATTATCACCTGCCAAATTGAAAACTCTACCTATACCATCACATCATTGTATGCGCCTAACCAACACCAAATGAGATTCCTAAGATCCACCATCAAAATAATCTTAGATCACCGGCAAGGACATCTTATAATATGCGGGGACTTCAACCTAGTCCCTGATTATGGCCTGGACTCCTCCGCGGGACCCAGGAGGTTCCATTCACCACTAAACAAACTCTTATCAGAAAATGACTTGTACGATGTGTGGAGGTGTTGTCACGCGGAGGAGAGAGACTACACGTTTCTCTCCCCTCGTCACAACACGTACTCCCGTATAGACCTTTTTTGTCAGACAAATGGTTACTACAGAATATTCAATCAGCGAAAATCCACTCAGTCACATGGTCGGATCATGCACCCATAAGCTTACAAATCACCAACAAACCCACACCCAGCCAAACGTATATCTGGAAAACTCCCTCCTAAATTACCCTACTAATGTTACATATCTATCTGAACGACTAGAAGAATACTTCTCTTCTAATAAGGGATCTGTATCCGACCCGGCGACTCTGTGGTTGGCCCATAAGGCCTTTATTAGAGGTTTTTTTATACAAATGAGTTCAAGAGTTAAGAGGGAGAGGACGCGGCGATTGACAGAGCTCACTAAAGCAATCGAAAATGCAGACACCCTCAATAAACTCCACCCTACCCCAAAATTACGAGCAGAAATCTTTAAATTACGTAACGAACTCCGCACCTTGTTGCTAGATAACTATGCAAAACTACAGAAGAAATTTAGAGCTACTACATATGCTACTGGCAACAAGGCAAGCAAAACTATGGCCCTTCGGATTAAAGGATATCACGCCAGAAACAAAATAGCTTATCTGCTCCACCCGACCACACATGAAAAACTACTAAACCCCCAATCGATTGCTGATGCTTTCAGTACATACTATAGTAGATTATATAATCTAAAAGACGACCAGACCACCTACAAACCAACTAAGGAAGAGATTCAATCTTTTCTTGACCAAGTGAGACTCCCCAAACTATCCGCAGACCAACTGGAACTGTTAAACTCACCTTTCTCCCAAGAAGAGATTAAAGAGACTATAAAAAAACTACCACAGGCCAAATCCCCAGGCCCAGATGGTCTCACCGGGGAATATTTCAAAACATTTCACACTCAGGTTACACCGCACCTATGTGAGCTATACAACAGCGCAGCATCCTCCTCCTCTTTCCCAAAAGAAATGCTATCCGCTATGATAGTGACTTTACCGAAGCCGGGCAAAGATCCGACAACACCGCAAAATTTCCGCCCCATATCCCTTTTGAATGTAGACCTTAAAATATATGCCAAGACGATAGCAAATAGACTAGTAAACATTTTACCGTCCCTGATCCACATGGACCAATCTGGCTTCACGAAGGGCAGACAAGCATCAGACGCCACGAGGAGACTGATAAATATAATTCACCATGCGGGATCTGAGGGAACGCCTTCTCTGATCTTATCGCTAGATGCAGAGAAGGCGTTCGATAGGGTCAGCTGGGACTACCTAGCTCTAACCCTACAAAAATTTGGCTTCACAGGGTCCATAATGAGAATGATCTTAGCATTATACACCAACCCATCGGCACAGGTATTCACATCAGGCCTATTGTCCAAACCATTCCAAATCTCCAATGGCACCAGGCAAGGATGCCCACTTTCCCCTCTGATTTTCAAGTTAGTCATGGAGCCCCTAGCTGAACATATTAGATCCAACCCCAAAATCAACGGCCTATCCATCAATTCACACCAACACAAAATAAGCCTTTTCGCGGATGACGTCATTTTAATCTTAACAAACCCAACGACGTCTCTCCCGGAAGTGCAAAAAACACTCCAATGGTATGGCAAAATATCCTACTACAAAGCCAATGAAACTAAATCAAACATCCTAGACATAGGGATTGACTCCACGACAAAAATTCTACTCCAAAACCAACTCCCATACACATGGGCAGACATCAGCATACCTTACTTAGGCATACAGCTGACTAGATCCCCTAAATCCTTATTTCAGCTCAACTATCTCCCCCTTCGAGATAGGTTCCGATCTGAAATCCCAAAACTAACCAAAACTGAGCTCTCATGGTCGGGAAGACTAGCAGCCTTTAAAATGCTATATCTACCTCAGATAATTTACCTATTTAGGTCCCTAGTGATCCCAATCCCAGCCAGCTACTTCAAATCATTACAATCTATACTATCCAAACTGGTTTGGATCGGCCGGAAACCTAGATGTGCACACCACAAACTGATTAAACACAAATCACAGGGAGGCACAAGCTATATCGATTTTGTGGATTACTACACAGCAACCGTTTTGTCCCAACTTAGGGAATGGTTCTCACCTGCACCACAAAAAACCTGGAGCAAAATAGAAGCCTCTTATGACTCTAAATACCCACTTACTGAATGGTTGCACAGAGCATACATGGGAGCGCTTACGCCCTCCTACCTTCCACCTGCGATACATACATCGATCAATGCATGGAAACATCTACTCCAAGAAGCCAAACTATTTCCCTTTACGATACCCCTGCAGACCCCGATTACTGCTCTACATTCCCTTATGGGTCAAATTTCCCTCACCTCATGGGCCCGCGGAGGAATCAAATTCATATCCAATCTCTACCAGAATGACACTCTGAAAGACTTTCCCTCACTACAAAAAGAATTCAGTCTCCCATCGACAGATCACTACCAATACATGCAAATAAGACACTGCCTAAATCAAAATAAAATCACCACCCAGACCATTCATACCCAAGCCTGGCACTACCTCACTAACAAAAACCCACAACCAAAAGTAATTACTGTATTCTATAACCTACTCCATCAGAAACAGATATTCCACAAATCCCGCCCCTTCTTACAATGGGAAACAGACCTCGTACAAACCTTTACTGACCTACAATGGCTGAAAGCCTCAAGAACAATTCAGAAAACCACCTGCTGCTCCACCCTACGTGAAATCTCCACAAAAATCACATTAAGATGGTATCTGACTCCAGCCAAAATGGCTCACTTCTCTCCGCAGTTCCCAAATAAATGTTGGAGGAAATGCGGAGAAAAGGGAAATATCTTTCATACCCTATGGGGATGCCCAAAACTCCACAAGTTCTGGAAAGGCATTTTCCACACCATATCTAACATTGCTTAATCAAACATTAAACCAAATCCAAGTCTAGCTCTTCTATCCCTAGACACAGACTCCCTTCCGGGATTTTCAAGATATACAAGCACCCACGTACTCCTAGCAGCCAGACTAACCCTAACCAGATACTGGAAAAACCCTGAACCCCCTTCTATAAAGGAAGTGTTCTCGACAACAGACACACACTACTCCTACGAGACGATAATGACTACATCAGCGGAGCACGCACAGAGACTAGCTAGGCAGTGGGCACCTTGGCGAAGATGGTACTATGACCTTCACAATAATACCTCATAAATAGAAAGGTACTAACCAAACTCAGAGAGACATACTTGAAAAGAATACCACTCATATGATAGACATTTTACCAACACTGATTAAGAGACGGACCAACCCACGACCCGGACTAGATGTGATCCTATTGAGGAGTCCGGGACGTGGGAAATTGGGTCTAGTCCGCTATATCCTGCCCAGAAAATGCACTCACAGTCTCCCCGTATTAAGGAGCACGACATGACTACGGTCAAAGAGTTGAGGAGGGATAGAGGAACCTGAATAGCATACCACGTTTGAAACCGACTCTAGGTTCACCACCCTAACTGATTATACTGTTAAGTTACTCCCCCTTGGGGATATAGTTTCCTTCTTTACAGTAATCTATATAATCCATTGTGTTTTTTCAATGTATGATTTCCTAATGTACACTTCATGAGAGTCCCGACTCTCCCAAATACAATATGCAAACAATCTAAAAAAAAAAAAAAATAATAGTAAAGAGAGATGACCTGGGAAGGGAGAGAAATGAAAGGGAGACCTTGAGAGGAGATAAAGTAAAGAAAATGTAGATATGGGTTAAGGACAGTGTAGGCATCAGGGCTTTTCACAGAATAGACTTTAGTGAAGATGGTTACAGGAGATGATGTATATATGCACTCTGCTGTTCCCACACTGTCTCAATTTTTTTAGATGTGTCCAGGAGGATGCTGACTGACTTTTCCTGAGCCATTATCCAAGAAATTTTTAGTTTAGCTGCTTCAAATGACACAGACGGTTGCTTCCATGCTCGAGCCAGGGTCATTTTAGCGCCTAGCAATATAAAGTGAATGAGTTTTAGAAGAGGCTTTGAGCCTCCAATTGGCTTGCTATTCAGCAGAGCAATTTCGGGAGTTTTAGGGATTGCAAGGCCAATGACCTTGCGCAGCAAACAAAAAATTCTGTTCCAGAAGCCCCTAATGCGTGGGAATTTTCACCAAGTATGGAAGAGAGTACCCACATGGCCTCATTGCCTGAAACAAAGGGGAGAGGAGTCTGGAAAAGTTATCGCTAGTCAGGAGGGGACGCGGTACCTGCGAGTGAATAACACACTCGCTTCCCCTAGAGAAATATTCACTATTCCTTTGAATGACCTATGAAAAGGCTATGCCATTTATCAACTTCCCAGCTGGAATCCAAATCGCTCTTCCAACTCACTGCATATGAGGGTTTTTCTGAGGTCTCTGTCAAAGCTGTGTAAATCAATTAAATAGCACCCTTCTGGTCCAGGACTCTCGAACACCACTGCTCATAAGCCGTGATACAAGGGGGATCTGGTTTTGAACTCCCTAGTGAGAAGATGAAGTGTCTGATTTGATGTAGTCTGAATCTTTCGGATTATGGCATCCTCAATTTGCTGATGCAATGGTACACTGTCAAGGGGCCCACAGATGAGGGGAAATGTCCAATTCTGAATAGACCCTTGTTCGTGCACCATTGGAAACCCTTTATATTCTGTCCAGGGGGAAAAAGTGGATTGTGAAACAGATGAGTCAGTGGCCTAAAATCCAAGATCAGAGCCTTATATTTATAGAGAGAGTCACAGAGGGCCAAAGAGTGAGAGAGCGTAGGTGTTAATATCGGGGGTCTCTGTTTGGTGGGGTTCCAAGTCATGTAGTCTATAGTATGTCCAGGGAACGATTGCCTCTCCATGTTCACCCAGTATGGTCTATGGTCTTGGGAGTAAATGGTGGAGAACTGGACCAATTGGACTGCTTGGTAATATTTCCATAGGTGAGAAACTCCTAGACCCCTTGATTTCGGCTTCTAAAGAGAACACTTTTGGGGCAGCGGAATCCTTTAGAGTCCCAAATAAAGCTAATTACTTTGGATTGAAATTTCTGAAAGTGAGATTTCTTATAGTGAATTAGAAGGGAATGAAATAGGTATAATATCCTGGGTAGTAGGGTCATTTCAATTGAATGGACCCTCCCTAGCCTTTAGAGGCACTTCAATGTGTCCCATTTCTTATCACCTACAGCTCAGATCTATCATTATTATAAGATCCCTAATTGAATCTCACTGCTAGTCCTTTTGCATTCATGCTTCCAAAACAGTTCTGGTGCAAAAAAGGCATGCAAGAGCGTGCATTTTACTGCATCACAAGGAAAAACACTGCCCTGTGTAGATGTGCGAAGGTGCCATGAATTCTTAATGGCACCTCCACACATCCAGCAAACACAGATGCATTTGCAGCCACCAAAATACACGGTACCACAGTACCACCTATCTTGGTGCAACACACTTTTTAAAAAATCATGCCTGTAGTATTTTTGCATATTCCCACATTTTTGGCAGCCCATTGAAATTAGTGGGCTGGGGAAAAAGGTTTTTTCAAAAATGCCACATTCACAGGGGTCCTCTGGCCCAAACAGCATGAATGAGGGGATCGTTTGCATGGGCTGGAACCACCTATCACACTATGGGGAAACATCAGCTGTACAAACAGCCACAGGTTTTAGTATGACAGATGTACGGGTGTGGGTGATTGGCCCTGAATAGACACTGTGTTGAGGGCTGTACACCTGAAACCCATCAAGCCTGTCAAATTAGGACCTTAGTTCATACAGCTGTTGTGTCTCCATAGCATAACATAGGCTGCCTGCAAACGGCTCCATGTGGCTCAAGCCACATAAACAAACTGCTGATTCACACTATACAGGCCACAGTACTCATGTGGATTAACCCAAAGACCGCATGCACAGCTTTTTATAATAACAGAATACTGTTTTATTGTTTAGATTTAGCAGAAACTTTGTTATGTTTGTGTACACTAATAAGGTTATTTGTATATTTTTACCCAAAATATAATTGTGCTAATTTCTCTGGCTGCGTGGGGGGGCCCTGTCAGGTAGGATGTACGGGGTCCCGTGATAACTAACAGCGGCCCTGATTGTGACCAATGGGGTCACACTGCAACCATGAGCCAAAAGTTTGAGTCGCAGTTTCTGCATGGTCCTGCAATGTAAAAATTGCCCTTTGGTCATAAAAAAAAAGACAATTGTGCACCGCCTGTAAAACTCCCTCATAGTGATCAATAGGGCTGCAGTGCAACCATGAGCCAAAAGATTGGATTGCAGTTGTGGCATGGTCCTGCAATGTAAATTTGCCATTTGGTTATTAACGATTTGACTTCCGGAAGATTTACCCCCCTTCATGACCAGGCAATTTATTGAGATACAGCACCGCGTTAATTTAACTGACAATTGCGCGGTTGTGCAACGCTGTACCCAAATTAATTTTCTGCCTTTTTTTTCCACATATAGAGCTTTCTTTTGGCGGCATTTGATCACTTCTGCGGCTTTTATTTTTTGTGCTATAAACAAAAAAATAAAAGACAATTTTTTTTAAAAAAAAACAACATGTTTTACTTTCTGCTACAAAACATATCCGATAATCAAATTCAGGAAAAAATCTGATTTCTTTAATTTAGGCCAATATGTATCCTGCTACATGTTTTCATAAAAAAAAATCCCAATAAGCATATATTGATTGGTTTGCACAAAAGTTATAGCATCTACAAACTATGGCATATTTGAATTTTTTTTCATTTTTTTTACTAGTAAGCACCTCTTAGCAGGACTGTGATATTGCGGTGGACAATCAGACAGTAACTGACACTTTTGATACTTTTGGGGACCACTGACACTAATACCGTGATCAGTACTAAAAATATACACTGTCACTGTACTAATGTCACTGGCTAGGAAGGGGTTAAACATCAGGGGTGAGTTATGCTCCCTAAGGGGTGTCCAGGGCACCTGCAAACTACATCCCTCCCTGGTTATACCAATAGAGTTGTACCTGTCATGAACCATAGGATGCTAATTTTTGTAGACATTTCAAGCCACAGCACGCGGATTTCTATGTTTCTCACCTGTTACACCACTAAAATTGTGTCGACCTGATAATTGTTAAATATATTGTACTTTGTAAAACCTAATACAATCTATTAACGAGAAACACCAGGGGTGATGCCAAATCGGATGACGCAGAGAATAGGATGCGAAGGAACAATGTCAGGGTGCTGGGCCTCCCAGAAGGTGCTGAGGGAGACCCCCCCACTGAATTCGCTGAGGCCTTCTTCAAAACACTACTGAACCTGCAGAATGTGTCTCCCACATATGTGGTTGAGAGGGCCCACAGGGTCCCACCAAATCGCAAGATACCCGGGGCGACCCCCAGACATTTCCTGGAGAAATTCTTAATTATCGCAACCGGGACAAGATTCTCAGTGAGGCTCGGAAGCACCCCACACTACCATATGATCATACAGAGGTCCACCTCTATCCTGACTTCTCCGCGGACCTCCAGAAGAAGCGTAAATCCTTCAGCAATATACATCGGCGGCTCAGAGAACGGGGCATCCCCCCGTACTCAATGCTGTACCCCAGCTGTCTGCGAGTCCAGCATGGTGGCCTAGTTCGGTTTTTTGATACCCCGGACGAAGCAGATGCTTGGAGGCTCACACAATAGGGGTCTTTCCCCGTGCTTGTATATCGGTGGGGTGCCCTTCCTTACTCGCAGTCTTCACTCTGCGCCGCACTTGGTACACAGAGGAATTGCATGTCTCCTTCTTATATCTGGTTGATCCCCTCTTGCCAATGGACCCCCTGATGCCCAGGTATCTATCCTTATTTTACCTACAGAAAATGTGCACTGACATGCAACTTCCTGACCTTTATATCCTCATAAAATGCGGTCCCTGGCTCCCCTTGGGATCGTGTCCACTGTTAAAGACCCAGTACTTTTCCTGTCACCAGATACTCTCTGGCTACGACGTATTTTCCCTGCTGATCTACCCTCCCCCCCATGTTCAGAAGGCTAGCCCCTGCATAGGGCGTCACTTCATCAGCCTCCAACAGGAGCAACATGTTTGACAGTTTGGGATCAAAAACTGCTATGGTAACAGTTGGGGTTCAACCAAGCAGTAGGGAGTTAAATGAACCGTTCCAAGTTTTGTTCCACTTTCTCAGGTTTTGCTGTCACTTTCTTGATCAGGGGGTTCACCGGTTCAGATCCACCAAGACCTTTGTGATGCCACAGACCAGGAGGGCCCTCTCTTGGGGGGTTCACGGGTCTGGCTTGATGTACCCTGGTGGTTGGTGGACGTATCTAGAAGATAACTACTGCTACAACTATGGCTATAAACTTAAAGGTTCTCTCCTGGAATATCAGGGGTCTTAACGACAAGTTTAAACGTTCCCTGTTTCTCAAATATGTGCAAAATCATAAACCACACATTCTGCTTCTTCAAGAAACTCATCTGACTGGTAACAAAATCCTAGCCCTAAGGCGGGCCTGGGTTAGACAGGGATTTCATTCTACATACTCGTCCCATGCTGGGGGGGTATCTATTCTGATAAATAAACTACCATGCACAATTGACCTGGTGGTCACAGATCCGGGGGGCCGGTTTGTCATATTGCTATTGGAAATGTTTGTGCAGCGATGGGTAATTGTAAATGTGTATGTCCCTCCTCCCTTTGACCACAACATTCTCTATACAATAACTGCTAAATTGGCTCCTCTTCAAACCCACCATATCATAGTGGGTGGGGATTTTAATACAATCCTAGACCCCGATAAGGATACCTCTAACCCACAAAGAGTGGTCTCCCCAGATTTGATATCCTGGGCAGACACTTTGAACCTATGAGAGTGTTGGCGGTGGAAACACTTGAAGGACAGGACATATTCATATCTGTCGGCTGTACATAGGACGGGTTCAGGTATTGATTTTATATTTGGTACTGATTCAGTGCTGTCCCGACTAAAGTCAGTCTCCTACCTCCCTTCAGGTCTCTCGGACCACTCACTGCTAGAGCTCTGTCTGGAGGTAGGCTCGGGCCGCGACCCGGGGTGTTGGAGACTGGCCACCAAATGCTTGTCGGACCTCAGGGTGCAGGAGCTGGTTACACCCAAAATCACTGAGTATTGGGCCCTGAATGAACATACATCCTCTCCTGATGTGGTTTGGGAGGCAGGTAAGGCTCATGCTAGGGGGGAATATGTTTCAGCCATAAAGGCTGCAAGGGCTGAATATGTGTCCCAAATGTCTATTTTGGAACAGACAGAGATGGACGCCAAAAATTATTTTAATTTAAATTCCCCCTCTGAAAACTATACTACCTTGGCCCAAGCTCAAAGAGACCTGAAGCTTCACTACGTTTCCCTTGTGCGGTCTGACTCCAGTAACATTTAGTAAAGATATTTGAGTTATGTGATAAAAATGGGAAGCTTCTGGCCAACTTGGTAGCGGAACCCCCCTCAGACCACCATTCCTAGGATCCGGTCACCCACGTCCGCCATAGTTACTGACCCTGGGGACATACTCACTGAATTCCAAAATTACTATCCTCAACTATACCATGATTCGCAGCTGTTCCTTCGGGATGATGATCTGCAAATTATAGACGATCTTAAACTCCGGACTCTTACTGATGAGGATAGAGATGTCCTGGAAAAATCACCTGCCAAGAAATAGAAGATGCACTTTACTCCCTCCCCAATAATAAATCCCCTGGTCCCCAATGGTCTTCCGGGCGACTGGTATAAATCCCATGCTGCCCTATTGGCACCAAAATTGGCTAAGGTACTTTCCCACAGCCTAGATAACGGCAGACTCCCTGACAGTATGTACCAAGCTCATATTATTTTATTACTCAAACCTGACAAAGACCCAACGCTTTGCTCCTCATACAGACCCATCTCCCTTCTGAATAGTGACTTTAAAATCCTAACAAAAGTTCTGGCTAACAGACTCATGAGACTGCTACCCTCCTTGATTAATATTGACCAAACTGGCTTTATGCCAGGCAAGTCCATGGATATAAATTTGTGACGGGTACTCACCCATCTCCAGATCCAGTCAGATGCGAAGGCCTCCAGAGTTTTGGTGGCCCTTGACATAGAAAAGGCCTTCGATACGGTCAAATGGACATACATGAAGCGCGTATTAGTAGCTTTTGGATTTGGCCCCCCAATTCAGACGTTGGATAGACCTACTGTACTTAGCCCCTGTAGCCTGCATCAAACTGAATGGCAGGCTCTCACCCCCTTTTTCAATAAAGAGGGGAACAAGACAGGGCTGCCCTTTATCCCCAGCTCTCTTTGCCCTGGTGATGGAGCCCCTGGTGGAGCTGCTGAGATGATCGGATCAGGTAAAGGGTATTGTTGTGGGCCAGGTGGTCGAGAAATTGGCACTTTATGCTGATGATTTAATTCTCTTTTTGCATGATCCGGGTCTGTCATTATCGGCAGCTCTCAAGATTTTGGGTGATTTCGCGTCCATTTCAGGACTTCGCACAAACTGGGAGAAGTCCCAAATTTTACCAATTGATGCCCGGGCAGGAGAGCTGGTAGCCTCAGACCCCCCCCCCCCCCCCTTCAGTGGTCTGAGACCATTAAGTATCTTGGAATAATCATCTCCTCAAATGTCCGTGATTTCCTGAAATTAAACCTGACCCCGATTCTCTAATGGTGTAAAGGCAAACTGAAGGCCTGGTCGCACCTCCCACTGACACTAGTGGGAAAGATCAACCTGATGAAAATGAAAATTTTACCTGTCCTGCTATATAAAATCAGACACGCCCCGGTATGGATCCCAAAGAAGTTTTTTAAACAGATGGACTCCCTTATTACCTCATTCATATAGCAATCCAAAGCTGTCAGATTTAGTAAGAAAACCTTATACCGCCCTTGGACTCAGGGAGGACTGGCAAATCCTGACTTTAATACCTATTACTTAGCAGCGCTACTGACCCCCGCCCATGGATGGTTAATTGCTGACGATACAAGCTCCTCAGTGGTTTTGGAGGCGGCTTACCTTGGGTCTTACGAGGCCCTTCGTAACCTGCTGTACAAGGGGGTTAAGGCCCCTGGCAAACCCTTGACCCAAGCCATGAAAGCAGTCCTAAAAGCCTGGCACCTAGTGGTGTTTAAACCCAATCTAAATAGATCCAAATGGTCACCATATACTCCGCTGTGGCTTAACCCCAGACTCCAAGAGTTCTACTCTATTCCTGACCCAACTTTCTGGGCTCAGAAGGGAATTAAATGTCTACAACATATTCATGATGGATCAGGGCTGCTCACTTTAGATAGATTGAAAGAAAAATTCCAGATTCCAGCACTTTTTCAGATTCCTACAACTCCACCATGCCTACCACTCTTAATTCGGGCTCTCCTCAATTAGACTTGAACAGGATGATCTGGAATCCCTGTTGAGGGACCTGGAGTTATCCAAGCCATTATCCCAAATCTATAAGGCCATCCTGCCATCCATTCAGGTTGGTATGGATAGCCTGAAAGAGCAGTGGCAGGCGGATATACAGGACTTTGAGACTGAGGATTGGGAGGATATGTGGGATGACCCAATTCAAACACTAATTGCTAGTAGGGATAAATTGATCCAATTTAAAATCTTGCATAGCACTTATTATTCTCCCCAATGCCTTCATAGAATCTACCCATCAGTCTCGGCTGAGTGTTGGAGGTGTGTTTACGCCCCAGCGGGTTTTACACATATATTCTGGGACTGCCCAGGGATCCAGAATTACTGGAGGGAGGTTACTCTGTTGATTACGCAAGTAAAAACTGTAAATATTCCCATTACCATTAAGACCTGTCTCTTGGGCCTGGTGGACTCCCTGGCCTTTTCCAAGGCCATGAGGACACTGATCTCTATTCTCCTGTTTTATGCTAGGAAAATGATTGTCCTTAAATGGAAATCAGCTGACCCTCCCACCCTCTCCATGTGGAAAAGCTCTATCACCAATATAGTACCACTCTATAAGGCCACATATTTATCCAGAGGTTGTCCTAAAAAAATCAACAAGGTCTGGAACTTATGGATGGACTCCAAACTTACAACTGATGACTAGCATTAGGTTAAGCTAAATGATATGCTCCTCTCATGTGTCTGACTGATATCCCGTGGTGAACGCCTTGCTCGATGGGGGTTGTGTCATCGGCACCTGTGCTCCTTTTGGGCTGGTGCCGATGACTCTCGACTATCGGAAGGGCTGTGGTGGACCGGACGGGCCATGCACCCACCCCCCCAAGATATCTCTTATATGTTGTATTGTAATGACAGCAGAACTGAGAAACAGTTAGTAGAATAGTTCCTTGTTTATGTTTATGTGGAATTATTTATTTATTTATTTTCTATTTTAGCCGGGATATGCCCCGAAGGTTGTGTTTCATACCTGTACTCTTTAAAATTCAATAAAAAGAATTTATAAAAAAAAAAAAAAAACATCAGGGGTGATAAAAGGTTTAACTGTGTGCTTAGCTAGTGTGTTTGTGTGCTGCGGGAGGTGCTTTTACTAGGGGAAGGCATGGACCTTTGCAGGAACACAGGATTCATGCTTTCCCTACTGACAGAATGGCAATCTGCCATGTTTACAAAGGCAGATTGCCATTCTGGCTGCCTAATGTTTTGTGGGTGCCGGCAGACATCGGTCCCATTGTACCAGCAGATCAGCTCCAGCTGTGTATAATCAAAGCAGAAGCAGGTCACCGGCAGCATGCATGCATGCCCCAGAACCTGGAAGTATCACCTTCCCGCACTATAAGTATGTAATACTAGTTCCAAGTGGTTAATAAGTTCTAAAAAAAAGGTGGTAGTGCCTCCTAAATGCCTGCCAGCCACTGCTATACCACCTCCTGATAAGTGATCCACCACAAATTTCTTTTCAGAAGGTGGTAAGCATTGCCCTGTTGTTAAAGAGACTAAAGTCCTCCCATTGCTCTTAACTGGTCCTTGGGCACTGAATGATGTTGCCACCCCTGAACTCTTCCTTCAATGAGCAAGTGTCCTAACTTACACCCAACCATATCTGAGGGCTGTTGCTCTAATTTCTGTAGGAAACTGGGGGTTATGCAGTATATGGTTAGAAGGGAGCTCACAGACAGATGCCTTACTGTGACTTCTTTACCTACATTTAGGCCAACTGGGGCTACAGCCTCTTCCATTCAAAGCTGATCTATTACTTGATGACAACATACTTGTTTTGCTACTGAAAAAATCTTCCTGTTAAACTAAATTGATTCAGATAAAATTTGAGTGACAAGGCTTGCCTGACAGCCCTCTGAAGGTCCAAAACTGGCCAGCAAAATAACCCCCTGTCGACATCAATGCAATTTGCCACAACGTTTGAGTTGAAGGAACATTTTAATGAACAATGTGAATTATGTAGCCTGTGCATGCATACTGCATAATGTGAAACAAAGAAATATGCAACTGGGACTTTATGTCTCAAACAGAAATGAAGTGAAAGAAATATATGTAAGAAATAGATCTTTATTAAACCATATACAGAGTATATATATCACAATTAAAATATTAAAAAAACCCCTATCATTACATGGCTCACAATACCCAAGGTCATAACAATAACCAACTACATAAAGTGCTCCAAAAGGTTGGTGATAAGAGCAACATTTATGGGTCAATGTGTTTTGCGGAAACGTCCGCTTCTTTATGATCTTGGATCTCAGGTATATATACAATTAAAGCTGTAATAAAATTTGTGCAAAAAATGTATAATCATGTCCCCTGAGGTAGTATTGGACCCGCTCTATGTTCTGCTGATGTAATTCCCTGTGACAAGTTCATTTAAAACCCAAAAAAATTATCGGTGCTTAGACTCACTAACAAATATTAGAAAGCTGCTAGCACATTTGTTGATCAAAAATATAATCAATAAAAAACATAACATCCTTACCATAGTTATAGTTAGTTCTAGACCCCGGGTAAAGGACCATGACATGTTTGACTCGGTTACTTTTATAAAGGGCTCTAAGCCAAACTTGCAACGACATGATTGATAAGAACGATAATAGAACTTGGTATCTGCCTGTGCTTTTATTATGTTTACTCTTGTACTGAAAACTCAATAAAAACTATTGAAATACAAAAAACATAACTTGCAGCTCTTATCATTAAATAAATACAGTGTAAATCAAGTCCATTATCCCTAAAAGGACCAACAGCATAACATGATACATAAGATCTAAGGTATAGAGATAATGAACACCACATAAAAAGTAATTTGTCGTTAAAGGAGATTGTAGCCTAACAGGAACATCTTTACCACCACCACAATCAGCCTCTTACCCAAAGCAATCGACCCCCTATTACAGAGGGTCGGACATGCACATACAGATCTCACAAAAGTAAGTATACCTCTCACATTTTTGTAAATATTTTATTATATCTTTTGATGTAACAACACTGAAGAAATTACACTTTGCTACAATGTAAAGTAGTGAGTGTACAGCTTGTATAACAGTGTAAATTTGCTGTCCCCTCAAAATAACTCAACGCACAGCCATTAATGTCTAAACCACTGGCAACAAAAGTGAGTACACCCCTAAGTGAAAATGTCCAAATTGGGCCCAAAGTGTCAATATTTTGTGTGGCCACCATTATTTTCCAGCACTGCCTTAACCCTCTTGGGCATGGGGTTCACCAGAGGTTCACAGGTTGCCACTGGAGTCCTCTTCCACTCTTCCTTGTCAACATCATGGAGCTGGTGGATATTAGAGACCTTGCGCTCCCCCACCTTCCATTTGAGGATGTCCCACAGATGTTCAATAGGTTTTAGGTCTGGAGACATGCTTGGCCAGTACATCACATTTATCCTCAACTTCTTTAGCACTGAATGTGATTCTAGGCAACCTCCAGGATGATCCCTTTCCTTTGATGTTTCATCAAAATTGTTCCAAAATCTTTAAAGCCATGTCAATAATGAGTCTCCCATAAGCGCACTCAGGTCCACAACATGCCTCTCAATTAAGCAAATAAAGCCTCCTCATAGCGTAATATGTATAAAACACTGTTTAATGAAAAATCGAGGAAGCCACTCACACAAATTTCAATCAAAAACAGCATTTGAAGTGCCTGAAGAGAGTTTCCAAATGGGAAGAAGACCGGTCTCTGCTTAGGTCCTGATGCTGTGATGATGTTATATGCCAGGCACCACTCATTCATCTGCCGCACAGTAACTCCTATTTTGCTTAGAGCATTCCTCCTATACAATTCTATGGCTCAAGACTATGCTTATAAGGACATTGTATGGTTTATATCATAGCTAGGAAGTCTTAAGAATCTATAGCACTTAGTTTTGACTAGACATGTGCACTACCAAAACATTTGTTTCGTTTTTGTTTCATTCATTTTTTTTTTCCTTATCGGATCATTCGTTATGATCGGCATTCATTACTTCGGATAATTTGTAACTCTGGATGCATTTGTATTTGTTACGTTCCATTCGTTTAGATGCAGCATTCATTACTTTGCATAATTCATCATTTTGGATACATTTGTTTTCATTACGTTCACTAACAGTAGCTTTAACCAAATTTGAAAGGAAATTACAATACCTATAATTTAATAGTTTATAATAATAAATGATAAATAATAATAATAAAAACTTTAATAATAATTTTATTATAATAGAAAATAAGAAAAATAAAATTATCCAAATATAGTTGATTAGTTAAACTGGTAGGTTGAATCATTGTTCTTTCGTATTTTCGTTATTTTGAATTTTTGTTATTTCAGACTTTCATTCAAAGATAAATCCTTTGTTGCCTAGAACCTATGCATAACTTAGATATAGCAATTTCAGGTGTGCTGATTCTTTTATTATTATTATTATTATACAGGATTTATATAGCGCTGAGAGTTTGCGCTATATAACAATATTAGGGCAGACAGTAAAATTACAATACAATTCAATACAGTAGGAATCAGAGAGCCCTGCTCGTTAGAGATTACAATTTAGGAGGGAGGGTTAAATGATACAAAAGGGCAATAACTGTGGGGAATGGGCTGGTTGAGAAAATAAGAAGTGTAGTTTTTAGGTGGTGGCAGGATAGGCTTCCCTGAAGTGAAAAGTTTTCAGGGATCGCCTGAAGGTGGATAGATTTGGGGACAGTCTGATAGATTGGGTTAGGGAGTTCCAGAGGATGGGAGAGGTTCGGGAGAAGTCTTGGATGCGAGTATGAGAGGAGGCGATAAGGGAGCTGGAGAGCAGGAGGTCTTGGGAGGAATGAAGAAAACGATTAGGTTGGAATTTTGAGACTAGGCTGGGGATGTAGCTGGGAGCAGAGTTGTGGATAGCTTTGTAGCTCATTGTTAGTATTTTGAATTTAATTCATTGGGCAAGTGGCAGCCAATGGAGGGATTGGCAGAGAGGGGTGGCAGACGCTGAACGGTTTGTAAGGTGTATGAATCTCGCAGCTGCATTCATAATGGACTGGAGGGGGGATAGTCTATTTAAAGGTAGGCTAATGATAAGGGAGTTGCAGAAGTCGAGGCAAGAGATGACCAGGGAGTGAATCAGGAGCTTTGTGGTGTCATTGGTTAGGAAGGGATGTATTTTAGAGATGTTGTGGAGGTTGGGGCAGCAAGTCTTAGAAAGTGATTGGATGTGGGGCCAAAAGGAGAGTTCAGAATCCAGGATAACACCAAGCACCCTGACATGTGGGGATGGATGGATGGTTATGCCATTGCTCTTGACAGAGAAGTCAGGGGAAATGGCATTTGGGGGAGGAAATATTATGAGTTCTGTTTTGGACAAGTTGAGTTTAAGGAAGTGGTGTGACATCCAGGCAGATATGTCTGTTAATAAGTTAGTGATGCGTGAGGAAACTTATGAAGTGAGTTGAGGGGTGGAGAGGTAGATTTAGGTATCGTCAGCGTAGAAATGATATTGAAAGCCATAAGAGGCTATCAGCCAGCCCAGGGAAGATGTGTATATTGAAAATAAGAGAGGTCCAAGAACAGAACCTTGGGGGACCGCGACAGAGAAAGGAAGAGGAGAGGAGGAGATAGAATTGTACATGACACTGAAGGTGCGTTGGGATAGGTAGGATGAGAGCCACCGAAGAGAACAGTAACGGAGACCGAGGGAGTTACTTTTTTTTTTTGAGGAGGGGGGAGTTATAGGGGCGGCATCCCCATTGCTTGTGGATGCTCCTGGACACCTACTTTGTTATTATTTGTACTGTTTTCTAGTAGGCTCTTTTGTAATGGTTTATTTTGCAATAACATTTTTGAACAAGAAAAAATGTGTAATCAATAATCATGAATACAATACATGTATGAAAACTTACATACAGTAATATAACCTATGCCAACTTGGGAAGAGGACAGGGTGAAGAGAAAAATAACCTTTTACGTTTTTCAAATTATGTTATTACAAAAACTACAATCATGATCCAGTAACAAATATGTTATAAAAATTCATCTTTGCTTCTACATTAATGCAACCTCCAATGCATCAAGGAAACTACCACAGATAAGTCTCCAGGGAGGTTTTTAACTAGTTGCAGACCACCTTGCATACATTTACTGCTGCAAAGTGGCAGCTGTACGCAGATCACTGTCTATAAACAGCGACTCGCGCATGCGCAGCTAGGGGGCAAGTGTGCCCGCACTCTCCCTGAGCAGGGCCACGGGTTGGGTGAACTCGATGTCTGCGGGTGACCCGCGATCATCTGGTACAGCAGAAAAGTGGGGAGCTGCCAATGTAAACCGCTATGTCAGGTGACATGACAGTGATCTACTGATCCCTGTCACCAGGATCAGTCAGATCTGTCATGCCCTTGGCAGTCCAGCCCCCATACCATTAGAACATGCCTAGGGAACACAGTTAACCCCTTGATTGCCCCCTACAGGTTAACCCCTTCCCTGCCAGTGACATTTATACAGTAACAGTGTTTTTTAGTAGCTCTGATCACAGTATAAATGTCACTGGTCCCAAAAAAGGGTAAAAAATGTCTGATCAGTCCACTGCAATATCGCAGTCCCAATAAAAATTGCAGATCGCCCCCATTACTAGTAAGAAAAAAAATAGTAAAAACGCCATAAATGAATTCTCATGGTCTGTAAATGCGACAACTTTTGCGCAAACCAATCAATATACGCCGATTGCAATTTTTTTACCACAAATATGTAGAAGAATATATATTGGTCTAAACTGATGAATACATTTTTTTAATATTTTTTTTGGACATTTATTACAACAAAAAGTAAAAAATATTGTTTTTTTCTCATAATCATCCCTCCTTTTTGTTTATAGCAGTGATCAAAAGTGACAGAGGTGATCAAATACCACAAAAAGAAAGCTCTAATTGTGGGGAAAAAAGGATGGCAATTTCATTTGGGTACAGCGTCGCACAACAGCGCAATTGTCAGTTAAAGGGACACAGCACTGAATCGCAAAAAGTGCTCTGGTCATCAAGGGTGGTAAATACTTCCGGGGCTGAAGTGGTTAAGAAATGTTTACAAATTGTAATATACGTGTTGTAATAAAGATCTATTTTTTATACATATATATAGTTTTTTTTTGGTTTCCGTTTGAAGCATATTTAATGTCTCAGTTGAATATTTCCTTGTTTCACATTATGTTGTTGTAGGGATGGTGCCTCCAATGATGGGATATTATTCAGTGTATAGCGCTTTACTCCCATACATGCACTGTAAATATTGCAGGTACCCACTACTGCTAGGATACGACTGGTTATCAATGTGCTGCCATATTTACAAAAGCTCTGGTAAAAAAAGCCCCAAATCTGTCATCTGATTTGAAAATTGGAAATCAAAATCAAAGGGTGGAGTCAATAGGCATTTCCCCTATACAATAAAAAACAGTTTATTAACTTAGCAAAGGCATCCTTTATGTCTCTGTTTCTCAGGCTGTATATAATTGGATTGATCAGTGGTGTTCCCACCGTAAAGGACAGTGATACTAATTTATTTGCAGTCAATGACTGTCCACTTGTTGGAAGGTCATAGATAACAATTAGAGTTATATAAAATATGGAGACCACCATCAAGTGAGAACTGCAGGTGGAGAAAGCCTTCTGTTTTCCAGTACTGGATGGGATTTTTAAGATGTTTAAAATAATATAAATGTATGATATCATAATGGTTAAGAATGGTAAGAAAATAAAAGGTACACTATTTAGTAGTACGTCTAATTGAACAAAGAATGTATCTGAGCAAGAAAGTTTCAACAGTGGTGAGAAATCACAGAAGAAATGTTCAATTATATTTGGTCCACAAAAATGAAGACTGGCTATTGTAATTGTGCTAATCATCTTGGAAAAAATGCTGAACAACCAAGAAAAGATAGTAAGCTTTATGCAAAACAACTCATTCATTTTATAAGAATAATGCAAAGGGTTGCAGATGGCCAAATACCGGTCATAAGCCATTACAGTCAAAAGAAGACACTCTGAACTTTCCATCATTGCAAAAATATAATATTGTAAAATACAGTTTGTGAAGGACATCGTTGCACCTTCATGAAGTAAAACATAAAGCAAGTTTGGGGTAATATCAGTGGCTATCATAATATCACATAAAGAGAGTTGGGCAAGGAAGAAGTACATGGGAGTTTGGAGGGTCTTGCTGTAGACCACCAGTGTGATGATCAGAAGGTTTCCAAAAAGTGTCAAATTGTAAATCATAAGCAGAAGAAGGGAGATAAAAATGTTGATTTCTTTAGAGAATTGGAATCCCAAGATGATGACTTCTGTAATGAAGGTCTGGTTGTCTACTGTAAAAAAGTACTAAAAGTAGAAAACAGTTTTCTTTGTGTTTAAGTGATCATTTAAAGATCATTAAAATACACAGAAATTACAATAATCAAGCTACTAATGCATTCTAGCAAACTTTTTTCAAAGAGCCTTCTATGTTTAAGTGAACAAGTAGAAATATAGGTAAGGGAGGGTTAAAACCCCTGTTAAATTATTTTTGCCATCTGGGCCCCATTGGGGAGATTTACCTTCACTTCCTGTCCCATAGACAAAACAGGAAGTGAGACAAAATCCCTGGAAATTAAGGGAATCCCTTGGGGACCCCCAAGTCACCTGAATTAGTGCCCCCATTGGAAGATTTCCTTTCTATTTCTTTTCTGGAGACAACACAAATGTTGGGATTTTCTTTTACTTTCCCTTTCAATGATAATGGTAAACAAGACAAACAGAGAGGGTGAGTCTCCCTAATGGGGGCACAGACCGAATTGAAAACAAATGAATCCCTCTCCACTCTAAAAGTATATAGTACATTTTGTCTTTATTTATACTTTAATCTCCTAAAATTATTTTCAGGCAGTAGAAGTAGGTCTTTGAGAGATCTACTGGGCAGAATTATTGGTGTAAAAATGTGGTTCTACATAGAGATGAGAGAGAAATGTTGCCCTCACTCGACTTTCTGCCCAGCAAGCAGCTGCTTTGAAGCACTTCCGGGTTTACTGATGGCTCCAGTAAGCCCGGTAATGACTGGGAAGTGCCGGGAGGGGGTGCACTTCTCCCGCCACCTCTAAAAGTGATCCTACACTGAATGCACCTGTGGTACCACTTTTATCTGATGCAGCATCTACAATAGTAAAAAAAAAAAATACCAGGGTTTTGGCAGCTAGCTGTTGCCATAAAACCAGTGTTTACCATCAAAGTATTTTTACTATGGGTGGGTCGGCAAGTGGTTATAATACACATTCATGTGCAAGAAAAAAATAATTTTTAAGTTTGATTGCATGTGATTGGATGATTGAAGTCAGCACACCTCCACCGCTTTCACTCTGCAAAGGGAACATTTATTATCTTAGTGACTGAGGTTAAGATGTGTTTACTTCAGTCAGCCCATCATGTTCAAACAAAAATGTGTTTTATCAACTAGTTGCCGACCACTCACCGTGGCTTGACGACGGCAACATGACTTTCTTGCGCGAACCGCTGTCACCTGACGGCGGCCGCAAGAGAGAGTAATGCGGGTGCACACGTGCCGCCAGAGGTGCACTCGAGTGCTCACACACTAGCTGGGGGCCCAATCAGAGGGTGGGGCAGACTCGATGTCAACGGCCACCTGCGATCACTCTATAGCAGTGACAGAACGGGGATCCGCTAATATATACAAGCGGATCCCCATTCTGACAGGGGAGAGGAGAGCGATTGTATGTTCCCTGTATATGGGAGCCACAATCACTTTCCTTCCCCAGTCATCACAGCCCCCGCACAGTTAGAAACACCTAGCAGGGAATATGTTTAACCCTTTGATCACCCCCTAGTGTTAACCCCTTCCCTGCCAGCAACATTTACACAGTAATCAGTGCATTTTCATAGCACTAATTGCTGTATATGCCAATGGTCTCCATTAAGTGTCAAAAGTGTCCGATATGTCCGGGACAATATCGCAGTCCCGCTAAAAATCACATAACGCCACCATTACTATTAAAAAAATAAATAAAAACACCATAAATGAATTCTCATAGTTTGTATACGCTATAACTTTTGCACAAACCAATCAATATACGCCTATTGCAATTTATTTTTTACCAAAAATATGAGGAAGAATATATATCGGCCTAAACTGATGAATAAATTAGTTTTTTATATTTTTTTTTGGATATGTATTATAGCAAAAAGTAAGCAATATTAGGTTTTCTTCAAAATTGTCACAATTTTTTGTTTATAGCGCAAAAAATAAAAACAGCAGAGGTTAAATACCACCAAAAGAAAGGTCTATTTGCAGGAAAAAAAGTACATCAATTTTGTTTGGGTAGAACGTCGCATGACTGTGCAATTGTCAGTTAAAGTAAAAGTAAAAAGTGCTCTGGTCAGGAAGGGGGTAAATACTTTCGGGGCTGAAGTGAATTGTACTTGTACATGATTGAGTGTTCTCTACGAAGTCAAATTTCATGTCGTTTCACCTCATTCACATTGATAAATAAAAATTCACTTTGAAAGTGAATGTGTTCTACTACTTTAGTAAAAAAAAGTATTTTTTTTCAGCTATCAAAGACAATTGGTATTAAAAGGAATACAATTACAATTGACTGCAAGTGTTTAAAGGAGTTATAAAGGCAGAAGGTGCATTCTATGCATTAAGATAAAAAAACTTCTGTGTGCAGCAGCTGCCCCAGCACCCCCTAATCTCTTTCCTGAGCCTCTTCTCTCTGCAGTGATTTCCACAAGTATGTTAGCTGTCCCAGACACTGCTCCTCATTGGCTGAGACACAGCAATGACACCATTGGCTCCCATGACTGTCAATCAAAGTCAGTCAGCCAATCAGGGGAGAGATGGGGCAAGCTGGGTCAGGGCTCCATGTCTGAATGGATACACGGAGCTCTGACTCGGCTCAGGTACCCCCATAGAACGCTGCTGGCTGAGGGGGCACTCATCAGAGGGAGGGGCCAGGAGAGGAGAAGAGGGACCCGAGAGAAGGAGGATCCAGGCTGCTCTGTCCAAATACAACTGCACAGAGGAGGCAAGTACAACATGTTTGTTATTTAACCACTTCAATACCGGGCACTTAGAACACTTTCCTACCAGACCAATTTTCAGCTTTCAGTGCTGTTGTGTTTTGAATGAGAATTGCGCGGTCGTGCAACGCTGTACCCAAACAAAGTTTTTATCATTTTGTTCCCACAAATAGAGCTTTCTTTTGGTGGTATTTGATCACCTCTGCGTTTTTTATTTTTTGTGCTATAAACAAAAAAAAACTTTGTAAATAAGTAAATTTTCTCCATCACTGATGGGCACTGATGAGGCTACACTGATGGGCATTGATCTGGCAGTACTGATTGGCACTGATGAGGTGGCACTGATGAGGTGGCACTTATATGCAGCAATGATGAGCACTGTTAGGCAGCACTGATAAGCAGCACTGACGGGCACTGATATGTAGCACTGATGGGCACTGATATGCAGCACTGACGGACACTGATAAGCGGCACTGACGGACACTGATACGCGCCACTGATGGGCACTCATAGACGGCACTGATTGCCACTCATAGGCAGCACTGAGCACTGATAGGTGGCACTGATGGGCACTGATAGGTGGGCACTAGTAGGCGGCACTGGTGGGCACTGATATGTGGCACTGGTATGCACTGATAGGGGCACTGGTACACACTGATAGGGGCACTGGTGGGCACTGGTGGGCATATGTACAGAAATGGGCCCATTCCCTGGTGGCCTAGGGTGGCATCTGAAGGTGGCACTAAGTGCCATTCATACTGGGCACTATGCTCCTTACCTGGTGGTCTAGGGTGGTCTCCCTAGTGGTCCAGATCAGCTTCCTGGTGGTCCCTGGTTGGCTCCCTGGTGGTCCTGGGTGGGGACATTGCTGGAGGTCCCTGGGTAGGCTCCCTGGTGGTCTAGGGTGGCGATCCGAGGGGGGCTGTGCTGATAAATCATCAGCACAAACCCTCCCTGTCAGGAGAGCAGCCGATCAGCTCTCCACTACTCAGGTCTGCAGACCCGAGTACAGGAAAGCCGATAAACGGCTTTCCTGTGTTACACTGTGACCAGCCGTGATTGGTCACGGCTGATCACATGGTAAAGTGCTTCGGATGGAAGCACTTTACCGAGATCGGTATTGCGGGGGGTCAGACTGACCTCCCACACCACCGATCGCCGCAATGCAGCTTGTTATCCTGAGGACGTCATATGACGTCCAGTCAGGATAACTAAACCACTTCCCGGCCGTCATTCTGCATACGAAGGTTGGGAAGTGGTTAAAAATAAAAACCTTTACAATCACTTTTTTTTTTAAATAATATTTATTGAATGTTTTTCTCATTACATAACATGTAAAGACAACAAGTACAATAAGTAACAGCTGAAATAGCTCAATGGGGTAACAGGGTTGACTGCCAGGGTACAAGTGCGGTGAGTAGCGTCTGTTATCATCCACCAAGAGGGGGAGGAGAGGGGGTTGGGGTATAAGTGGATGGGGAGGGGGGATGAGGGGGGTGAGGGTTGGGAGGGGGAGTCCAAGAACAGTT